>BGZK01000368.1:0-452371 GCA_005406025.1 Eumeta japonica
AAAATTCCATAATAGAAGGTAGAAATCTTGATTGTTATAATAATAACGAAGTAGGTTCTTTTAAGGCACTTATGTGACTTACACTAGCTAAACTTTGAAAAATAAATCAAATTAATGTATACTTTACAGATTTATAGATCTTAGAAAGATTTTCACAAAAATAGTGGATAGCATTTCTATCTTTTAAAGTACACACAGTGAACATTTCTTTTTTTCAAAATTTAATAGGATATAAAGATTAGATTGACCATTTTTATTAGAAGTACAAATAAGTTTCCGCCGTTTTGAGAGATGCCATGGCACGAGGCTTACGTTAAAATTCGCAGATGATAACCGGCTTGAAAATTAGGTTGCTTATTCAAGAACAACATAACCCTATCATATTATTGACTTCATATTGTCATGATATATTTTTTTTACCGATTGAGCCAAATATGCGTCATTTGCGGGAACTTTTAATTTACTCTTTAATTTTAAAAAATCTGCAGCTGAGGCACATCGATTGCTCGTAGAATCATATAACGAGGCTGCATTGAGTGAGAGAACATGTAGTGAGTGGTTTCAAAAGTTTAAAAACGGTGATTTTGACGAAGAAGACAAAGATCACAGTGGAAGGCCAAAAATTTATGAGGATGCAGAATTGGAGGAAGATTCGCCTCAAACACATAAAGAACTTGCACTTGTTTTAAAAGGCACTCAGCAAGCAGTCTCGCATTGTTTAAAATCGTTAGGAATGATTCATAAACAAGATAATTGGGTTCCATACGAATTAAAGCCGAGAGATGTTGAATGTTGATTATGCTTGAATGAAATGCTGCCAAGCTAGGCACAAAAAAAAGTTTTTTACATCTAATCGTCACTGGTGATGAAAAGTAGATACATTATGATAATCCACAAAATTGGTTGTCTGTAAAGTCGGTTTACGGACGATAATTTTACGTGATAATATCGTAAGAAAACATTGAAATAATTTATATAAATTTCAGCGAAATTTGATTCAACTATATGAATTCTTAGTAATACTCACAGAAATCTAAAAAATGTACTGAATATACTGACTGTTATTTCCATTCAAAATTTTATTTAAATCAGTTTAATAATAAGGATTCTTAGTATTTCTCAAGGAACCCTAAATATGAATCAAAAAAAACTTTGTGTTCATTGGCTCCACATTATTTATTTTTTAAATTGGTTAAATTGTAAAGGTTCTGTTATTCTCACGGAAGCCTAAAAATTTTATTAAGTTCGGTAAAATGTTTAGTTGATAGTGATTTTCACGGAATTTAAAAAATGAATCAAATATACATTAACGGGTTTTTTGTTTCCATTCTATAGATTATTTACTTAGGTAAAATTATAAGGGTTCTCAATGTACCTTGCAGAACCGTAAAAATAGATTGGATAGCCTTCTAGTGGTTTCCAATTTTCCCCATTCTAAATTTTATTAAAATCGGTTAAATTATAAGGGTCCTCAGTAATTCTAAAGGAACCCTAAAAATATATTGAATATCCTTTTATGAACATTCAATTACATATTTTAATAGTAATATTTATTAAAATCGCCTTAATTAAAGGGTTCTTAAAAATGTTTATCGAATTATGAAAATGTACACAATATCCCCTTACTGTTTTTTAGTGTTCTTTATTCTCCATTTCCATATATATTTTTATTGGTTAAACGATTAAGGTTTTTAGGAATTCTTATGAAACCCTAAAGATTCAAACCTTGATATTTTTTTATTGTGGATGATTTTCCTCCGCGGCTTCATCCGTGTGGACACAGAATGGATCCCTACATCTTTTATATCGACTGATGATGCTGTATCAATCATGATCCTGATCTTCGTCCTTGTTTTTCATTTCAACTTGATCTAGATCCAAATTCTAGGTCCATTCCTCCGAAATCAAACCTTTGATTCAATTGAAATAAAGTTATCCTATCTTTAAGTTTCCTTATAATTCACGCTGAACCTTAAATGTGTATTATTTTTATAATCTATATAAAATCACTTAAAAATTCATCAGTGTTTGATAATTGAAGAATCATCAAACAATATTCTTTCTACATATAATTTGATCATATTAATAAATAAACATAAAATTGTCGGGCGACTGGCTATGCAGTAACCTGGTGAAATATTTTTTCAACAAAATTTGTTGTAAATTAAAAGGGTGTGGCCTATTCGTAAAGCCACTATTTTCCAAAAAAAATCTGTCAATTGTAGCAATCACAGACACCTGTGTATTTGTATTTAACAGCACAAAACAGAAAGGTTTGAAAGGCAAATGAAATTTTCCCGTATTATTCTAATTATACTACAATTATAGAATGAATTGTATTCTTATGTTAAAAACTAAGAAATAGCTTTCCGTGAAACTGGGTTTATTTGACCGCAAATTAGTAATTGAGACAAAATTTAATATTTTTCTGTATAACACCCGAACAGCGCCTTCTTTAGTCACGTTTGCTTTTTGTGATTGTTTCTAATCACTTTAATGGGAAAAATCGTTGGAGTAAGCGCTAACAGTTTTAGCAAAAGGAAATAATGATTCACAAACTCACCACGTGGTTCCCATTTTGATCTTTAACGCACTTGAGCACGTGACCGTCCAGCTCGCGCACCACCTCCTGCTGTTGTTCGGCTGGGATCGATTCTAACGCCTTCTGAATAACGCGGCACCCGTACATTTGTAGCGCTAATGCCAGCACGTGACCTCGCACCTGACAAATTTACACGTACATTAATACTACGAAAATAAAAAGTAATTTATTTCTATCATTTATATGCTTACAAAATACGCTAACAATGTAAATTGTATGTTGTAACAATAAAAGTAATTGTGTTCAAATCTAAGAAAAGTTTTTTTCAAAATTTTGAATATTAAATTAGCATTTAATGTCAATAAAAACATAAAACAAATTTAATTCACTGCTTATAACTATATATTCATGAAGAGCTACGTCACATAAAGATATAAATATCGTATAAGATGGTTATATACATGAATTTTCATAGAAAAAATTAACTTAGACTTTAAGCTATGCGTTTGTATAAGCTAAAACAAACGCTTAATACTCCTCTCCTTGGTCCAAACCATTACTGGGAAAGGTTTTGAATGTGCACTGACCTTCTGAGCTAATGTTGTTTTCTGTTCAGTAGTGCCAAACTCAAAAAACTTCTGTATGACGTAGTTACCGAACACGTCGGTCATAAGGCTGTATGCTGCGCCAATTATTTCGTTAAATACCATTTGTTTTTCTTGTACTGTTGCCCTTTCCAGTTTTTGCTGAATAAATCTTGAAACAAAAGAAATACACGAAAATTGATAAACCTCTTAATTTTTAAGGTTTTACGACAAAAGAGTCCAAAAAGGAATTGAACCAAGGATATTCTTCTGTCCGTCTGTCAACGTCCTTTATCTCACAAATTAATAGACGTGATCGTCTGCAACATACACGTCAACCAAACAAGGATTACTTGATCGTCCACGTACGTGAGGCATTTGCCAGATAACTTGCTTATTCTTAATCGATACTCATATTCTTTCAAATTATACAGAGAGCTATGCATGAATACGTTGAACAGTCATGGCGAAGCTACACATGCCTGTTTGACACACCTCTCCCGATATCAAAGCAGTCAGTGTATGTCCTATTTTTAGTGATTTAAGCACTGGAACCTCCGTATAGATTGCAGTGCCCTTATTAATCCGCTACTTACACCACGAATGGATAGGGTTTATTTAGAGATAATTACATAAGATTTTTAAAACAAAAAACGCAACTTTTACTGGATCTAAGGACATCAGGGAGTTTCTCTGATGCCATTATATCCAGTAAAAGATAGAGAATAAACAGCGACGTCTCTATCTGACTACTACGCGCGCTGAGTGACGCGATTCTCCGTCGATGTTGTACATAGCAAATTATATAATAAGTATTATGGTAGTTTAAATGCAAAACGCCGCCACGTATTTTTTTACTTTATCAACTACGTTCTACCAAAATCATCAGGATGTATGAATTCAACACCAACTTTCAATTAATATGACTGTACTATCCCAACAAGGTCACTTATACTTTTACAGCAAACAATAGAGAAAATAAAAATTTTAATGTTATTTTTTACAGATGCTCAAATGTTCAGTAAGCTGAATTTAGTAGGTTAGAAAATAGATCTCGCAATATTCACTTGTAATGAACTTTGATAGATGAGTCAAAATTAATTTTCTTCTAAACTATGCTTAAATAATAATCCAGTTTTTTTTTATTTTATTTTATCAGTAAATAATAATAATTAATTATATTGTTCTCCAAGCAAGCTTCTTTTCAAGACCTTATGTTGATGGTATGTCCCATGGGTTCAGCCATTCAATTATCATAAATTACGCTTTTCATCATATGGACAATTTGGTCTAATATCCCTTCAATGGCCGATGTCTGTGTCGACACAGCAAAAATTAAGCTACGGTTATTAATCTATAAAAAAAGAAGATGCACAGTCCCGCGCTCAAAAACGGCCCCGGTAAATAAGTACTAAAACAGACAGTTTAGCACTCACTGCATCTAGTATAGTTTTGTTGCACCATCCGTTACGACGTCTGTGTTCTGTTAAAAAAACGCAAAAATAACCCATAACAAGCTATGAAAAAGATTAATTTCTTATTTTCCATAAACAAAATTTAGTTCAATTATGATAGGTGCTCAATCATGTATAAATCATAACGAATATTTGATAGAGAATTTTATGAATTTTATATTTTTTCATTTGAAGTAGCATCGAAAGCCGATATAAACCGACTCGAAAAATAGTGCATTTTAAAGTAGTGTTTCAAACTAGTATTTTAATTTTTAGCGATAGATACCAAACATGAAATTTTTCAAAATGTCTCGCGGACCGGTGGTTGCCCACACACGCTCTAAAAGGAAATCATACAATAGATTAAACCTATTACAAAAAAACAATTATATATATACACATATTACATTTAAATTTGTTTTTTACAAATTATGTAAAAGTATAATTTTCAGCAAAGATAAGTTAATATTTAATGAAATGTCACTTTATTTTATTATACACATAGTGAGCAAGTCTTATATTACTATACTCTATACACCATAGAAATTATAAGCTTTTTTCATGTATATTTTCACCTAATAGTAAAGGTTTGTATTAACTTTATAATCTCATGTGATTACTACATTCAAGCTTTATTAGGTAGAAAAACGTCTTATGATTGTTTTCGTACATACAACTATAAAATAATGATAATTATTTAAAATAAATTTAAACCCTTCCACTGATGTTTCGTTTTACAACAGCACGCGTAAATTGTAAAAAGTAGGACTTATTGTCTTCTTGTAACAAAATGATCGTCACTTGTGCTCTTTGCATCTAAAAACGACCCTTATGGACTTTCGGTTGAAATGTCAGATGATAAAAGTTCCTTACTTTATTTAACTTTAGCACTACATAATGGTATTGTAAAATGTCTCCGTCTCACATCACGTATATTTGGGATTAGTTTCCAACGTTAAAATAGTAAGCGACTGTGCATCTTCCCTTTTTTAAACATCTATGGCTACGGTCCACTTTCTTTTGCCCTTCTTTCTGACACGTCTAATGAATAAAAAACGACTAACATTCCCGTGGACTGATGTTTTTAAGAATTATCAAAAATGGAACAATTGTACTACTAAACAACAATACTGGACTTAAGGTTGTTGATCAACTATGCAGTGTACCTGGAACCATGTTGATCCTGCGAGAACTCGACGATGTGGTTGGCAAGATCACGCAGCTGTAAATTGGGAAAGCGGTTGTTGCGGAAATCTTCAAGCAGACGTGAGCGACCGCCGGCAGGTTTATCTGCCACCAGCGCGCCCACGCCCACGCCGCCTACCACGCCTACGCCGCTCACTCCTCCGACAGCGCCTACGCCGCCACCCACCAATTCTATAATGATTTTTTTAAATTTAGGCTCTAGCAAATATATGCTAATATTTACCCCTATTTCACAAATGACTAAAGAGTGTTATTATTGGTCTCAAGGCCCTTTATTTACAGTTTATTTATTTTCTAAATACATTAAAAATTTGTTTTACGCGACTAAGTCGCAATAATTACGTGTTATTCCTGTAATATTTCGTCGATAGCTGGCGCTCGTAAGATTGGTTTGAGAACATAAATTTATTTTGAGCATGAATAAACTTAGACTGAATTTCTTTGTTTTGGTGATTCCTTTAGGTATATCATAGAGTCGTCAGTATTATTTTTATATGATATGCAAACTCTTCAATGGCATTACAATGAAAACAAACGATATAAACAATAAAGAAATAAGTCCACGAAGGCAGAACCGCGGTCAAAATATAGTATGTAACATCTGTATTTGTGTGTGTTATATATATATTAAGAGTGCTTCCTTTGAGACGATTACTTTTCTTTGCCCTCTTAACAAAATATTGCTACATTAAAAAAATCTCACAAAAGTCTTAAATTTAAGTACTCCTTGAATGAATTTGAAATATTCCCATTTTCCCATTTACTCAACACGTATGTATAATTTTTTTTAATTATCTGTAGGTTCGCAATATTTCAGGATATTCAATAAGCGGTGGAAAGTACAAAGAAATCTTTGCTCTATAAAAGTGTCCGTAACTAATTTATGTTTTATAAACAGTCTCACTGATAAAACATCTACAAGCTGATTTTTTCTGGAATTTCATATTTTTCTTTTGTTTTTCTCTTAAACCACTAACTTTACAGCAAAATTTATTAGACTTTTTTGTAAGTAATTCAATTTCCTACAAAAGCGTAGAGCAAGTAGTTTTCGAGATAATTCTGACTAAACATTCAAAACTTAAAAAAAAAAAAACTGATTTAACCTAGATTTTTTTAGTATTTCATAATGACACTATTGCTGTTGGTTTCGATTTACATTTTTTTTTTTCAATTACCTATACAACGTGTCCCAAAATTCGACGCCAACTTTTATGGACGTAATAGGCCAGCTCACAACTCATCAGAATACCTAAACATGATTTCAGGAAAAAATCTTTAGTTTTCTAGATATTGGCACTTTTATTAATTTGGAGAAAATCCACACTTTATATAAGTTTTTTGAACACTACATCTACAAATTTTCATATTTTACAATTCAAATTTTACTCTCAGTATCCTGAATAACGCAGCTTTTAATCATAGTTCAAAATCAAAGTGGAAGTAAAACATTACGTTTGGGAAAAATAACATTCTTGCCCAGGTCGTAAATAAAAATGATATAATTTCGACTCTACATACTGGAAAAAATGTACCGCACTTACCTGGCATACTATTGCAAAAGATAGCTCGTGTAGTGTAGTTTTTAAAATGGTATAACATATACTATGTTTTGCTTTAGGAAAACAAAATATAATTTTACTGCAAAATAACCCTATTTTTATGTTGTAGGATAAAAATACATCTAATTAAACTGACAAGTGTTTATTTAATACTAAATGAGCCACAGATACAAATTACAGCAGGGGTTTAAATTGCCTGCCACCAGAAGCAATGCAAGCGTGACATCGTCTTAAAAAAGATCTTTTAATCCGTCTTGCACTTCCTGCGACATTTATTTGTTGTGCGGCTTCATTAATACGATGTGACTGTTCATTTTCATTCTGTATTGGTTTTGCATAGACTTTCTCTTTTATGCAACCCCAGTAGAACCCTGTGACTATGCACCACGCGTCAATGTCTGCCGAATAATGCTGCAGAGACAAAAGGACAATCCAGAGTTTTTCGATAAAATTTTATAGTCAGATGAAAGCACATTCAAAAAGGATGGCTTTATAAACATGCACAATCTTCATGGTTACGCACTAGAAAACTCACATTTATAGCGAGAAAAAAGATCACAGTATCGCTTTAAAATAAATCTTTAGACCTTTAGACTTTAAAGTTATTAGTTTATTTGAATTACCGGAAAATCTAAATGGTGAAAGTTATCCACCTTTGTGAATAAACTTGATCCAGATAATCAATCTCGCGCACTCTTCTTGCGTAATGTGGTGGACAGCCGCCATTTTGTAGGCACATTTCCTTGCGTGTAGCCAAAGGTACATTGCAAAAAATTGGGCAGATCGTTTTTTAAAATATTGTGATGAAAAAGTTTAGAACCATATGTTTAGAACTATATTCCGTCAAAAAAAGAAAGAAAAAAAATAGTCGCCTCAAACAAAAAACAAAAAATTGGTTGCCTGTAAAGTCGGTATACGGGCGAAAGTTTTACGTGACAACGACTTTGAGTGGTAAAATCATTTTAATGTGAATATTCATTCGTATAGTAGG
The DNA here is from genome assembly GCA_005406025.1 of Eumeta japonica. NCBI lineage: Eukaryota > Metazoa > Arthropoda > Insecta > Lepidoptera > Psychidae > Eumeta > Eumeta japonica. Next base: position 8,337 of record BGZK01000368.1, read on the forward strand.
AAGGATGAAATAATAGTAACAATTTAAAACATTTATTTATACAAAGAATTATATTTAAAACATTAATTTATACAAAGAATCTCGCACTGAATTTCATATTAACAAAATTTTATTTTTACCTTTACACATACATACGTATTTATATACAAATATACATACAATAACTTGCAATACATTTGCGTCTCTGTCTCTCTCGCTCTTAGGCGGGCTAACCATGCCCGAGTGGAAGGGACGCGTGCCTCTCACTCGCTCTCATTGTGAGCGCATAACGTGAGCGGAGCGTAACGCAGTTTCTTGAAGTGTCACCCGGCAAACCAATTTATAAGACGTTGTCACGTCAAAACACCTCTATATATGTAGTGCAAACGTATATTGGCGCAAAACAAACATCAACGTTAACATTTGATTCAAGCAAAAAAAAAAAACCGTTTACCTGAAATGTTTCCAACTCCGCTCAGTTTGCTGAGTAGCGATGATGAAGACCCAAACATTCCATTAGTAGTGAGTCCCTGAGCCAGACTGCTAACCGCTCTGGAAGGAGAAAATCGACATCAATACGCTTGCATTTTAATATATCCAAATCGAGTATACACAAAAGCTAGGGAAAAACTCCGTCTGGTAGGCTAAATACTTTCCACGTTAAGACATGCGAGCGACAAAAGTAGCGACAACTGTACAAAGATAATGTTGGCAGGGGAACTATTTACAATATTTATAAAGTCAATGTGTGTACGAAGAGCGAGTGTGGTGGTGGTGGTGGTGCACCTGTACTTGGCGGTCTCGGCGCCGGGCGCAGCCGACACGGGCCGAAGCCCCACCGGACCCAGAGCCGCAGCCGCTGCGGCCGTTAGCGGCGGTGACAGGGGTGAAGGGCCCCATTTGCGCGTGTACTCCTGCAATGTGGCGGCTGCCGTCGCGCCGAACTCGAGCGAGTCGCGACGCGTGCCCGCCGCTCCAGCACCGCCTACGCCGACACCTCCTGCAACAACGCATAGCGCCTCTGCGCTCGAAACACCACCGCGATACGAACCCAATCTGCTCACTGCAGCTTTACACGCATTCACACAACTGTACAGTTTTGGACGACCTTTTTAGCCTTCCGCTGATATCACGTATATCGTTATGTTTTAATTGTAAACTTGAAACTTATCAAGGCAATAAATACACCATTATGAGAAATTCAAATAGTGGCACATGCACAATTATAATGATTTTATTTATTCACACATAAAAAATTATTCAGCTGTACTATACGGTTCATTAACATTTTATTAAAAAAGAAATATTTACATAAAACTATTTATTGAGATTATTTGTTAAAAACTTTTATTTATAATAAAATTCTATAATAAAAAAGAAAACGCTACTAGCAGTCCACTAATATACAGTGCGAAATGTTAACCACATAAAAGTGTTGGTCTATATACACCTTCAATTTGAAAATGCTTAGCTGAAATATTATTATACCTACAAAGCTTCTTCTTAAATAAGTATGTCATATATATTTCGTTTATATACAAAAATATATCCAACTGATAGTTAGTGTCTGAATGTGTTAAATGTATTGAAAACAATAGATTGTTTTAATGTAATGAAGACGAAATTTATTTTATCAGGCAGAGATTTTTTTAATTTTATATACAAATAAAAAATAAATATGTTAAGTATTTGTTGTTTAAGTACAAATAACAATTGAATTTTATTGAATTTCATAGCTTTGATTAAACATTTTCTAAATATTGCAAGGTAATAAAATGTGATACTTGTTTGATGATGATATTATTATAAAAAGGATAGAAATAAAGAAATTGCATGAATTGAATAGTTACAATTTATTAGTTGTTTGTTACATATTAAATATAACTTAAACGAAACTGTCAAAACTCTTAATGTAAGTTTCTCAATAAATAAAAAAAAAAAGTTTTTAGGTAATGTTTCTTTCAAGAAGCTTGCTCAATATTTTTTTGTAGCATTAAATTTTCATGTGTTTTCGAAAAGACAATAACATATTCTACAATAATTTTCTTCATCTATACATTCGTTGTTATACCAAAAAACATGCTGGTCAAAACATGTCAACTATAAATCTGATTCATGTACCGAAGGTTTTATATTAAGGGCATGGAATTTATTTACTTTCTTTACAAATTTTCTCTTTATACGTAAATAGCAGAAATGTAGATTTGGAATTGCGAGTTTTAATTTAAACACAAAACATATATACAATTGCTATGGAATTTTTAACACGTTATGAAAATCAAACAACAATTATATATTTTATATATCACATCGATGTATTGTTTAAAAGCACGTATTCCAATTTAATATAAAAGATAGTAATATAAAGCTCTAATATAATTCGCATCTGAAAAACGGTTTGTGGCTTGCCTTTCGCTTTCGTGCTATCAAAGCTTTTTCGCTTTTATTTTATTGATTATTCTCATAGTTTGTGAGTTAGACGGCTAAAAACAAATACAAAAGAGTTCCCGTTCGTGTTCTAAGCATATAGAACCTTGATGAGAACGCTGTAAATATAAGTCGAGGAAAAAGTTTTCCAAGATGTTAAAAATTTATGATATTTTTTTTATCATATTTTATTAACATTTGATTATAATATACCTTATGGACGGTTCCATAGATGATCGATATCACGCATCTTTCCGCAAATATTCATAATCTTTTTTAGAATAATTTTGCCAAAACCCATAGTCAATGCAATAGCTGTTTCGGAGAAAAATAGCTCAGAACATGAACGTGTAAACTCACGAAATACATCCTTCGCGGCTTTAGAGATTTAAGTATTTTGTTATAGTGTTACGTTTAAGATATTGATGTTTTTGAAACTAAAATTGTGTGTGATTAATGTTTAAATATTCAATAATAATGCGTTTCACTGCCATCGAATATGCAAACAATTTATTGCTGGGGAGTTTACAGAAGTAACATTGCTGCCTGCAAGTCCACAAGTTGCGTGAAGTATCGTTTTCGCGGCAATTTTCCTTAGTTTTCCTCGTTTGATCAGAGGTGCGTGGAACACATGTAGAAAATCCGAGACTGTTGCAATAATACCTTCGGCGACCTTTACATTTCTGACATCAAGTGTTCTTTGTAGTTATATAACTAGATAAATTCTTCAAAAATAAATACATTGCTTATCCCGAGCGTGAGGCAGAATTCGAGTTCGTCACGTGCCTGGTCGCGGCGCGTGGGCGCCATTTGGCCGTACACTTCGCAGGGTTGTGTTTAAATTTTATTATATTATTTATAAGTATAATTTCAATAATATAATTTTTGTTATAATAACTTTTGCAAAGTTGTTCTAAAAAAAGAGGGGATTATGAATACTTGCGAAAAGATGCATCATCGAGTCAATTCTGTATATGCCATATTGTGCAACAACATCTTGCTATTTTGAAAGTAGTCACATGATCCCCTTGCTGTACAAATTTTGAGACTTCTGATCAAAAAATAGCGATAAGCAGTTTGGCAGTTCTCTTTTAATGTTAACCTAACACTACCTAAAGAATTCTGAAGAGACCGAAACAGGTGAAAATCGGAGAAAGCAAGGTTTCAGGGCTATATGGTAGATGTATTAACACATTCCAACCAGTCTCTCTTCAACATTTGCTGATTGGCTAAAAATGTGTGTGATCTGGCGTTATCATGGTGAAAAACCACACCCTTTCTGGTGATCAATTCCGCCCATTTTTTCTCTACTTGCCGAGTCTCATCAACTGTTGACGGTAGAGATCCGGGTTAATGGTTTTGAATGGCGAACGAACATAATGAATAATGCCCTTCCAATCCCACCATACACATGGCATTAACTTATTGTGAGTTAATACGGGTTTCGCTATAGCCTGTGGAGTTTGCTTGCTTTTTAACCATAATTTTTTTCGCACGTTAGTAGAGTACACCATTTTTCATTACCATTGATCAATTTTTTCTACAGCGGTTCGGTTACATTACGTTCCAATAGAGAATTCCAAATGAGTACACGATTTATTAGAATTCTTTCAGTGAATTCGTGTGAGATCCACGTATCAAGGTTTTTGTACATCCAGCTTTTATTAATGGGTCAAACTGTTTTGCGGTCAATCCCCAGTTCTTCAGTTATGTCGTAAGCACTAATGACGATCTTGTTCTACTTTTTCCAAAATGGCATCGACTTTATTCGTAACGCATCGACCAGAGCGAGGTTTATTTTTGACATTAAAATTATTGGACTGTAAACACTAGAAACAATTCTTTGCTACTCTTTCCAACATTATATTAGGTTCATAACGCTCACAACTTTTTTCTCGGTTTGTATCGTATTTTTCGCTTTTTTGCAATAAAACTTCAAAATGTATTGAATTTCTACGTCAGATTCATTCATTTTGGTGGACAGAAAAAGAATAGAACAATAGCGGTACACCGCTTTCACTTTTTTTAAAATTTCATCTATTTAATGGTATCAAAACTATCCAGATACAAACAGCACAACAAAAGATTATACTGCACCTTTTTACCTATAAAATATCTTTTTCCCCCGACATTATACTTACTGCACATTTTTTTTAGATGAGATAAAAATATGAAAACCAAGATAAGAAAAATAAACGATTTTTTCTCCAATACTCTGGAATATTTGTAACAATAGTAGGTGCGTGCTGAACTTTGGAATCATATCCGACAATGAAATATGACAAACTCTCAAGTGCAGTAGGGGTCGGGGGACTGCTAGAGACATCACCAGCGCTAGCGCGATGACAACCCACGGTTGTGATGGCTTAAACGTGCTCTCAAACATACGGAACCTATGGTTTAATTTCATTCGCGTTAAAAACTCACTAATCATGTCGCCCGTGATCAGGTTCAAAGCCGGCACTCGCGGGCCCGAAGCCCGCGGTATTTTATCTATAAACTGTGTCAAGCTTTATGATTTCAAAATCTTCGACATGAGGTTTGTCACTGACTACAATACAGTGGACATAAAAGATGCAATTAGTGCAGCTACTTTGTTTTTTTATAATAGAAGAAGGAAATGAACACGTGGAAAACCCTGAAACACGGGTGGCGTGAACTATGCGTTGCCGTCGTTTTAAAAACACATACACTTTTTTAAGTTCTCAATGTCCGCATAACTTTCGGAAATACTAAAGATAGTAATATGTTTTAATTTCGATGTGTTCGGTAGAAAGTTGGACTTAAAACGTGCTAACGCGAATCTCAGGAAAAATTCAAGTGAAATTTACATACATAACGGATGATACAGTGGTGGAACTCAGCGGACTGTATTAGATGGTACATTTTTTGTAAATACATCGAATATATCTACAAGAGGATGCAGTAGATTTACGCAAGGTCAGAAAGCCGACCAGGAATCACCAAAACATTGACGTTTAGAGCAGCCTGTTGCTTTGAATTAGAGGAGTACAGTTTTTAACGAATACACTTTTTAGCATTGTTTGTCGGTGGTATATTTAACAGATTCCGTGCCCTGTTCCAAAAACATCTTGGTTTTAGACAAAAGTTTGTCGAGCATTCTTCGAAGTATTTATGAGAAAGGTTCTCAATATCAGGTTTGCGTCATTGTCGCTTTCCACAAACATTATGTTTCAGATGGAGGAGCGTAGACTTTATTCCTTCGAAGTGGCACAATACGATTTGTAAACTGTTTGAGAATAGTAATGACTGTTCACCGGTTCGGTGACAATGCCCGAGACCCATGGCTGAGCATCCACTCTGATGTACAAAGGAAACGAATGGTTTAATTTAAGTTCATGCGTACTTAGGATTAAAACCCGGTATTTAACTCCACATTAACCTCCGCGACCAATCTAGTAGCCATTAACGAGAGATTTGCTTGAATAAAAATACAAGGTAAGCCAGCGCTAATATCCGCAAGACAGGGAATAGTAGAAAGTTGCAACATATTATTAACGTGTAACACGAACAACGGGACAAGTTTTGTAGAACGGATGTATGGAAAGGTGTGGAATCCTAGCAAAATCGTTGACAATGACCTGATACTTATCTCTGGAACAAAACTGGCTATCCACTTATATAATGTGTTAAGAAACTCTAGAATGAATCTTTCACAAGAAAAACTTATGGAAAATCTAACTGAAGGCTTTAGTTATGTCAAAATTAACAGCTCTTTAGGATGGCATTCATCGGTTTTCAGCAAAGATTTTTGTATTGTGATTTCAAATAGATTTGTATGTAACATTAAAATTACATTGTTACGAATATATATAGAGCTAATTATAAACAAGGCTCATTTTTCATTTTAATGGTACTACAAATTCTTGGGAAATTTCAGTATCTTCTATGATTGCAATGTACAATGTTTAATACAAGTATTTATTTTTTTTTTGTATTTTAAAATAAATAACGATTGCTCTATATCATTTATATGTTATTATTAAATAATTAAAAAATATATATATGTATGAAAATGTATTGGGAAGCACATATTTTGGTGGTTTCTAATATGAAAGTAATTTTATGGGTACTATATAAAAAAAAATTATTACCCGCGATTTAGTATAAATTGAAAACCTTGAAAGTATGTATTATATGAATATATTTTTGATGAGGTACTAAATAAAATTTCATCCATTGGATATAATTGGAGCTGGAATCAGTAGCATGTTGTCTGTAACTCTGTATAAGAAGGTAAAGCAGATATGTTTTTGGACATGTAGCTATCATTTTTCCTTATATTCGTAATAAAGTCATAAGAAATGCATATGTATATTTAATTATATATATGAGATATATATTATATGACTTAGTTGCAACTGTTCATAAAACGACTAATTTCAAAGGAGTTTTTAATGAGGATAAATGTCTACACGGGTATACAGTTACAGTTAATAGGGCAGTTAGAATGAGGTAGTACATTTTAGTCTCTTACCGGGCGTGGGCTGCTGCGGTTGAGGTTGTGCTGTGGAGGCAACAGCAGGGGCAGCGGCAGTGGCAGGCGCAGGGTGCGCAGGTGCAGCCGGTTGGTACTGACGCGGTGCGAGTACACCACCGGGCGAGACGAGACGTAACGGCGTACCATTTCGGCCGCCCATAACTAGCGAGCCGGGGTCGTAGTAAGGTATCACATACTGGCCCTGACCATTCACCTGCTGCTCGCCTTGCTGCGGCGTGAGCGGTCGCCTGGGCTGCTGCGCTTGCTGCTGAGCGACTAGCCCGGGGTACACACCCCACGGTGCCGCCACACCGTAATATTGCGGTACACCCGCTATCAGGGCACTTACGTACGGTGCGCCTTCTTGCCCTGTGTTGATCACGTATGGCGCCTGTGTGAACGCCTGTTGTGCAGCCAATTGTTGTTGTAATTGAAACTGTTGTTGTTGCTGTTGTTGTAGAAGTTGTAATTGGGCAGCCGCAACTTGCCCTCCCGCCGCCGCTGCTTGTTGCGTTCGAAACAGTTGCTGCAACAATAGAATGCTTTATCAATATTCTTGTTTAGAAAAAAATATATAAATTTTAAAAAGAGGTATGGATATCATAAAATAAATTCACACAATTTTTGTATTCTGTTATGAATACAAATACCCAAAGTAATGTATTAGTCAAACGACGCGGTTTAAAAAAGTTCTTTTTTTTTTAATATAAAAGATAGCGAAGCGGAAAGCGTTTATGCCCGTTCGCTAATTAACACAATCGTTTAAAAAAGTTAATAACCGAGTGGGCGCTGTCGGGCGCACGTGCGGCTGGCTCGCACCGGCTAGGCCTGTGCTTCTTTGGCCTGTTAACCGCGATTAAAAAGTGAGCGATAAAAATACATAAAATTTTATGAATTATAAATTGTACGGTTGGTGTGAAATTCTTTATTTTTTTTAGTAACAAGCACGTTAAAGCCCTATTTACGAGTTCGATCTGCTTATTTTATTAAACTCTTCATTGAAACATTAAGCATTAGGTCGGATGAACATATAAAAGATAAAAGGGCATTAATGTCTAAAGTGCGAATTAATAATATGCGAATAAATTGCTAGCCTTAAAGTACAACATAATATCCCTGAGATCGGTTGGTGTGTTCGTTAAATAAAATAACTAACTTCAATCTCGGTTAATTGGTTTCACATTATGTCACTTAATTAAATATTAAGTACTGGTGACCTGTAGTTGGCCGGCGACTTTTAGCGAGGGGCTGCCCGAGAGGGCTCTGCACTAGACTCGATTCGACTCGACTGAAGATGGCGGTCTGGATCGCCCCCGGCGCTGTGGCGCGTGTAGGTGGGAGCGAGGGCTTTGCTATTGGCTGCCGATCACGTCATAACTTCCCTCGGCACATCGGCCGGCGCTTCTTACCATATAAGGCAATGAATTTGTTCCCGGGCCGCGTTCTGGGAAGGTGCCGTGTGTGCAGCCTGAGCCCGTCGCGCGATCGCTGACCGCGTATGCGGTACTATCGCTACAATCTCCAAAACCAACGTCAACAATTCAACGATATTACCACCCCTCAGAACATATCGAATTAATAAAACTTTACTACTCTTATAATGCATAAAATAAAGGTTACTATTGTTATGATAAATGTTAAGCTCGATTTGCTGCCCACTTTAACTATAGATACACATCTGTTCAAAGTTCATTACATAACCGCCCCCATACATGCACTAGAAATATTTAGTGTTCACCGTATGAAGTTGAGAGAATATCTAGCGCGCACACGCACACATACTCAAACTGACACACTAATGTACATTCGTGTATGTGATAATATACTGACATAGCAGTACCATTCAATGGAAAACCAAGAAAGGCGTTGAAACAAGATAGGAGCTGGAGGGAGCATGATTGGAAACAGTCATTCTTAAATTTTATATAATGCAGAGCGAAGTGGGCGGGAAATTTCTAGTTCCAAATAAATGCAAAAAAAAATGTGGGAGGGTATGTATGACGTGAAATGATTAGATCCGTGACACAATATTATGCATATGCTTTGAGTTATTTAACGTAATGTAACTATGAAAATTAATTGTCAATAAATGCGTTACGTTTATTGACAATGAATAGAAACAAAAGCCACAAAATTAATAGATATTGGAGCTATTCGATAACGTAGTATGCGAGCTAGCGGTGCGCGGGCGCGCGGTTGGCAGGAAGCACCTGTTGAGTGCGCGTGCTGGCGAGCAGCCAGTCCCTGCGGCACTACATGTGTAGCGCCACCGCCGCCGGCGCGTCTATCACCGCCGCGCGCACCGTCACTCGCTGATTCATTACCTATTTTATGACCGCACGCCGGCTCTGGATTGCCTCCTACTACGCCCCACTTTTCATCAACACCACATAATAAATTTCTTTTCTCTATATTATGGTTTAAAAGTTCCTCGGTGTAACTACAATTATAATTTACTCGGTGGATATTATTTTTATGTAGTGTACGTTTCATGTAACTTCAAACGTATTATAAATTTTCACGTATCCATCTTGCGAGAATTGAATATATATTTAACAAAGTAGCGGTATTTTTAAGTAAAATAAATGTGTACTCATGCGTCGTCGTAGTAATATTGATGTACGGATGTGACTTAACGTTTGCACAAACATTCTAAAAGATACGTAACAATCACACATCAAACTCTACGCGAATTTGATTTGGATCACATTTTTAATACTACTTAGTACTCCCAATAATACAAACAATACTTTTTGGTATTACCATTGTAAAATCGACTTTTACAATGTTTTCTAGTAATCATTAACAGATTTTATGGAATGATTTCCATTGGAGTAGTAAACGAAAAAAGTAAAATAAAAAGGAAACACTTTTCATTGTGATATTAACGTGTGGCACTCGGGGACTGCCGCAGTAAAGCCATTGCATGGCATTTTTTATCAACTTATGCAATTATAATTATTTATATATTTATGCAGTATTTTTTCTTTGATATTAACTCGAGTTTTTCATCACTTTATTCATTAATAAATTCACTTTGTTTATTCATATTCTATTCACTGTTGTACATAGGTACACCTATGTATACATTTATACCTACTTACGGAGCATATGCGGCATTATAAAGATCTCTATACACCTATATACTTTCTCACAAACAGCTGCTTACGTATTTGTCCGATTTCGAAGCAGCTCGTCTCGATCCGTGCGAGCTTCGTACAGTCGTACCATATACATACGTTAAGCGATCGCTCGGCCGAGCTACATGGTAGGCGGAATGGGGGGTGTTAGGTTTTATTATCGTTACGGAATTTCTTGATTCGGTCGCCGCGCTCAAAGCCCGGGATAAAAGCTATGCAATAACTTAAAAATGAAACAAAAACGCGATTATCCAAAAAACTATACATTTCGTATAAAAGCCAATGTACGAATTCAAAATTATTTCTTTCATTATATTTTAAAAAGGTTGCATCAATCTTCCAAGTATTTTGTATAATATTAAATAATTACATAATACATATTTATAACATTCACTGGATGTTGACATGGGATTTGATGCAAATAACATATATAATGATGTAAGTCTACTATTCTCGCCCGTTTTGAAAGCGATGCAATTGATTAAACGTGCAAGTCTAACTTTATTTGTTTCAGTAGAGACGTATTCGTAGTTTGCGCGATAAATTTTGATCACGATGATGCATCTCACAAATAAAGATTTTCTGTTTACATGCACGTAATACATATATTAAACAGTCTTTAACCCATAAAAACATTTATTCAAGGTACGGGTTTAACATGAATACACAATGTAACACAATCTTAAACTAGTGATACATTTCTATGTGTCCAGCATCTGTCGCATGTGATATGAGCACTACTAACAATAGCGTATATAAAATTCTTAGATACTATGAGCAGGTAGTGATTTAACCGTATCGACCTATGTTACCTAATAGAAGTACAATTTTTTAGAGCTCCAAGGATCACAGATATAAATATTTGATATTAATTTCAATTTAATACGTCCGTGTGTTTCTGAAAAAAAGGTGTCGATAGACAAACAGACAGAAGCGGATGGATAGACGGACAACAAAATGACCCTATAAGGGTTACTATTTCCTTTTGAAATATGGAATGCTAAAAGGACACGCCAATAAAGTGGCAAATAGGTTTACAAAGTCTTACTATAATTTTATCTAAACAATGACTAATACTTATAGTTTTAAAAGAATGCTGTGAACCGCTGTCTCTGTTGTGATAAATCTTCTTAATAGTATCATACAGATTTATTACTATACAATAAATGAAATTTATGATGAACTCGTTTTCGGGTATACCAGAACAGTGTGATCAATCTCTTGATCTGGTTTTTTCGATTACAACGACGACGAGTCATCCACACTCTAGACAGCATTTCACTTTTTATAATCATAACTTTTATCGGCAAATACCACTACATATTTCGGTAATTTTTGATATTTGGGCACAAGCGTATTCGTACGTTCATCAATCACTCAAAAACATCAACAACAAGAACTTTATCGACACTATGCCATAAGTATTCACAATACCATATAGTGACTGGCGTCTGTCTGTAGTATGGATATATTTATAATTATTGCCAAATGAAAATTTAAATCGAAAGATGCTATAAAACGACTTAGATATACTATTCGCTTTAGTAACCACTCATAGAATAACTTTTTCATTCATAAATCGAATTTAAATATTTCCGGAAGAATTAATATAAAAATTCACGGTTTGGTCCTATGCTCAAAGCAAATGCTGTCCAATCTGAACTCTCCCTTTTTGTTCTGAAAATCACAAATTTGACTTTTAAATAATACACGAATTTTGTCAATTGAAAAAATAAAGAAAATATTTTTCTAAAGCACAGAAAACCTTTTTAATTCACAAACTATTAGAAAACGGATTACGGATAGCTGGCATTTGCCTTAATACTATACAAGCGGCCTGTGGGTGAAATTCATCCCGGGTGTGCGGGGAGGCTAACTGACGTCATCCGCAGGTGTACTTTTGGTGATGTTTTTAAAATGATTATTAATAATAGTTAAGATAATTTTCAATTTAAATGTAATCTGAAAACGATGTATTAAACAATTACAATCAATCGACCCCACTTGTACATGAAGTATAAATGTATTTCTCGGTTGAAGACACCTTTGAGAAATAATATAAAAAGATATATGTAATATTATAATTTTTTTTATTTTCAAATCAAAATGAAAAATACTAGTGTGTAGTGTGTACACACTATAAGTGTAACCGTCAAATTATGGGTATAAAATAATTACAATCGAACTTTATGTAACAGGTTAGTTTGTTTGATTGTTACTCAGGTCGATACAAAGCCTTACTGTATATGTATATTTCAATTATGAAACCTGTGTAACAGCAATTATTTTCATACTTTCAGAATTATTGAGATTTATATGTTATTACATATATTAAAATATCAATCGGCAAAAGAATATAAGTAATTGACAAGATAGATTAACGTATCTCCAAAAGAGTCTATTTTTAGTATAACGAGAGTGGGTATCGGTGCCGCGGAGTTGCTATAATTAGAATGTACCACGGAAAAATCTTTGAATTTCATGCAAGTGATCACCGGAAGTGGTAATTCCGAGTTAAGACATACTAGAGGTTAACTTCGATTGATTTTGATCGAAGAAAACTTATGTATTGTTACTAATAATCTTAACGGGCAGAACTGGAAATATTTTAGAACAAGTTGATAACAAAAAATATAAGTCAAAGTGACAAGACAAATATTGATTAGTAATCATGTAATTTGCACTTACAGGATGTAAGTTTCGAGTTAAAAATTAGAGATCGCTCGTCAAGGAAGACAAGAGGTTGTCAACAAATTGTATACAGTCTACGATTAACGGTGAAGTGTTTTATTTATTTACTACTAATATAACTGTACTAATATTACCATAGCAAATAACATCTAATTTATACACAACTTCAAAAGCACGTCAGCGAATAAATCTCTTTGGAGGTACAGACAGCGTACCCACTTATTAAATTAAGAGCTGCGACGCCCGCGGCGAGACGCAAAGGAGGGCGTCACAGAACAGATGCCAGCTATCATCATAATTTTAATTAGGCCGATTCGCGCGACCTTACCGATACCCATTTCACTTTTCATTAGCTAATTGACAGAGAATAGCTCTTTTAACGACATAAGTCTTACGTAGCCCCTCTCGGCCGGTTCGGCGACGGCATCCCGGTATCCGGCGCGGTTCTTATTTGTGAATGAATCTAATTTGTCAAATCTGCGTAATCGTTGCGCTGCGGTGCAGCACGTGCGGGCCGCGCCGCCGAGCGACTCCGCCGCAACAACATGACATCGGCCGTCGAGTCTGCGGCGTCGTGGAGCGTCGGCGGTAAACCGTCTCGCATTCAATTAGTGGTCCAGTAATCCGACTGCGACGGGCTCCGATGCCAATTACGGCGTTATTAGTGATGGAAGCTCACGCCCGAGCATTCCGTAACTAGCGTCCTGCTACTCAAAGGATTTACGTCGTGATCGTGTTCGTTTGGGCAGAGGGAGTAACAGCGCAGCGGCGCGGCAGGAACGGGTCGTCTGCCGTGTCACCGGGAGAGGCATTTAATATTTACGAGCGCGATGAATGCGAGAAGACGCGCGGAATTCCCGCGAGACTAGAGCGCGAGCGGGCGGCAGTGACGGCACAGCGCCGCACCGTCGGAAAACAAATTACGCTACAAAACAATCAATTACAAAGGAGAAACGCTCGCTACTGCTCTTCACTCGAGTGTTGCGTCAACAACGAGCTTTTAAAGGTGGCAAGGACCGAACGCCCGCTACGTGTCGAGGCGGCCGCGGCCGCCGCTCCGCCCCGCCCCGCTCGCCGCGCCGTCGCCCGGGTCCGGTGCCGATACCGCTCCTAACGAATCGTCGGAGTGCTACCTAACGAGATTGTTCGGTAAACGTTTTTTCAACGATCGACAATTAAATTGACATCGAAGAACAATGGGTAATGCGGGGAGAAGAAGCGGAGTCGTCAGAGGGAGACCGCAACGAGATTACGGGACCGCGGCGGCCGGCCCGACCGCGCCTAACTAGTTTACGCGGCGCCCGCGGCACGCTCTCCGTATCCTGAACCTCATCTCTTTACTTCAATCGAGTCTCGATTTTATCTTTCCTAAATTAATTTTTCACGTCGTCGAACTCATTTTATTTATAGATGCACATATAATATTTTATTTTCGAAGGCTACACCGTCAGAAATTGCTTCCGGTAGAAACTTCAAACAAATAATAAGCATTTAGAAAAAATATTCCTCTTGTGAAGTGTCTCCGAAACTTTCAAATACTTTGGACCTACTTATGTCTCGCAAACGACGTAGAAAATTGTAGGCAATTTGGGGCGTCCATTCAAAAATCTTACAAAAGCAGTTTTCCATATTGCACAAGTATTTGACATAAAAGTCTAGAAGAGTTTGGGTATTGTGTAAAATTCTTAATTTAAACCTCTACGTCTAAAATACTTTAAATTATTGTAGCCACGCGATTTTCTCGTTGAGCACTCACACAACACACAATCATTAATGTACCGTTTTCATTTCCTTTTCCATAAGCAATTCAATTAAGGTTAAAATACAAAAATTATACATTTATATACTTTATAATCTGTACATATAAGCTGCAGAACCAGCGTTTTTAGACGTTAAATAAATTCATTAACAGGTTGTGGGTGGTATAAGAAAAATAATAAAACTAAAAAAACTATAATAAAGATGTTCATCTGATTGAAAAAAAAAAACATTTAGGTTTCATTTCATGGAAAACGGTGGACAAGGAAAAAATCTATTAAAATCCCCACAGATACGAGATCGCGGACATAACCGGTATAAATTAAAATCATAATTTGACTATGATATCAATCATCACCATGGAGATGATGCATCGGAATGGACAGCGGGTGGCTTGACAATTAGAAGTAAGACTATAAGCAATTTAACCAATACTTTTGCAATGAAATCAAATTGAAATACTTGCACCGCGCCTCAAAACATACATTATTCCTTCGGTTTCGAGATTTTTTGTTTAGTCACTGCTGGGTAGCAGTAGTTGCAACAGTCCTCAAGTCGTAGCAGGGCAACGTGAAGGATAGTTGAAATTTTTGACCCTGAAAAAATTGTGGAAGGGCGCATGTCCCAGTGTGTAATATAAGCCAGACAAAATATATATTTTTTAAGATGTCAAGTAAAATCGTGGTACGTAACAATTTCACTTTATAAGTTATATAACAGAAACAAGAACAATAATAGCAAGAACAACTTTTTTTTTAGCAAACCAAAAAACCCGTAATAATGAAAGGCGTAACAGAGGTTCAAGAAGAAACTACTGGTATTCTTTTCAATTTCTTACAAAAGTGACATATCTTATGAGGAACAATATTAAAAATATTTTAATTGTAAATACGTAATTAAAAGAAAAAAAAAACGTGCCTCACGAGATATATCGTCTTTATGAACACATTTTTTGGGCAAGATTATGAAAATTTGAAAAAAAAAAAATTAAACGTGTGGCACTCGGGGACTGCCGCGGTAAAGCTATTACATAGCATTTTTTATCAACTCATGCAATTATAATTATTTATTTATTTATGCAGTATTTTCTTTTATATTAATTCAGGTTTTTCATCACTTTCTTCATTAATAAATGCACTTTGTTTATTCATATTTAAAACACTTTATACGCAAATTTTACACGTATAGCTATTCACCAGTAACTGCTATTCATTGTTGTACATAGGTACACATATGTATACATATATACCTACATGTATACTTATGGGGCACATGCGGTGAGTGTGACATTATAAAGATATGATAGATACCTATACACCTATATACTTTCTCACAAACAGCTGCTTACGTATTCGTTCGATTTCGGAGCAGCTCGTCTCGATTCGTGCGAGCTTCGTAAAGTCGTACCATATACATGCACGTTAAGCGAACGCTCGGCCGAGCTACATGGTAGGTAGAATGGGGAGTGTTAGGTTTTATTTTCGTTACGGAATTTCTTGATTCGGTCACCGCACTCAAAGCCCGCGATAAAAGCTATGCAATAGCTTAAAAATACGATAAGCACGATAACATGACGGACTACACTATTACATTGCGTTGACGTGACTGGCAGCGGTGCAGCCGTTTGGCGATACTGATTGAGCCACGGCTACGGTTTAAGATAAGAGGGTCGACCAATAAGTACCCGTCTCTGACGACAGGTTGTATTGGTGAATAAAATTGACATTGCTAGTGTGTACTATAGTCTATTAAATGTCATCGTACTTAATTTGAGGTTATTTCATTTGCTAGATTTTTTTTTGAAAGCCTTTGTATTTTTCATGTCTTATGTTTCTCAATAAAATGGTAAAGAGCAATACCAATTCGTAATTCGTTTTTTTTTTTTGACGTGACAACGTCTTATAAATTGGTTTGCCGGGTGACACTTCAAGAAACTGCGTTACGTTCCGCTCACGTTATGCGCTCACAATGAGAGCGAGTGAGAGGCACGCGTCCCTTCCACTCGGGCATGGTTAGCCCGCCTAAGAGCGAGAGAGACAGACATAAAAAGTGAAAGGCACGCGTCCCTTCCACTCGAGCACAGTTAGCCCGCCTAAGAGCGAAATGTATTGCAAGTTATTGTATGTATATTTGTATATAAATACGTATGTATGTGTAAAGGTAAAAATAAAATTTTGTTAATATGAAATTCAGTGCGAGATTCTTTGTATAAATTAATGTTTTAAATATAATTCTTTGTATAAATAAATGTTTTAAATTGTTACTATTATTTCATCCTTCTTCCTACTATACGAATGAATATTCACATTAAAATGATTTTACCACTCAAAGTCGTTGTCACGTAAAACTTTCGCCCGTATACCGACTTTACAGGCAACCAATTTTTTTTGGATGGAACAAGATGCGATGAAATAAGTAAAGTTGGATGCCGTCTACGGGGTCTCTTCATCGTCCATGACAACCGTGACGTATTATTGGTTCAACGAGTTTAAGCTGATCATACAACTGTTTTCGATGAGGGCCGGCCACGGCCCCCGTCACACGTTCTTACCGAGGAAATCGTCGAAATGGTCCACATCATTCTTGTTGATCACCGAACAAAAATATGTTAAGTAGCTAAGGTCGTAGGCGTCTCATAGGGAACAGCAATCAAAATTTTAAATTACAAAACAGGTGTGAGAAAGGTGTCGGCGCGATGGGTTCCGCGATTGCTATCACTGGACAACGAGCGGGTACGAGTAACAATCTAGAAGCACAGTGTTTAGACCGTTTTAATCGAAATTAGCAGGAGTTTTGAGTCGAGTTGTCACCGCTGATGAAACTTGCATATATAGTAATGTGTATGTACACCAGAGACCAAAAGACAATCTAAGCAATGAATTTTCCGGGTGAATCTGCTCTGAAGAAGGCAAAGACAGTTTCCTCAGCCGGGAAAGATATGGCCACGATATTTTGGGATTCTAAATAAATAATTCTCATCGACTATTTAAAGATAGGAAGAACAATTACAGGACAGTGCTATAGTAAATTATTAGATAGATTCGATCAGAAATTGAAGGAGGTACGGCCCCATTAGTGCAAGAAAAAGGTGTTGTTTCACCGTGACAATGCACCAGCGCATACATCTCTGATTGTGAAGGCAAAATTGCAAGACTTGCACTACGAATTACTTTTACACCTACCTTACTCGCCCCACTTGGCACCCTGTGACTTTATTTATTCCCCAATATGAAAACCTGGCTAGAAAAAAAATCAGATCAAATAAAGAGATTCTTGCAGAAACAGACGCTTATTTTACAGAATTTGAAAAATCTTATTTTTTGAGGAGTTAAAGAAATGGGAGAAACGACGGACAAAGTGTATAAGCCTAAAAGTAGACTACTTGAAAAATAAATACAAAATAATGGAAGAAATTGCGTCTTTATTTATTGATAACACGGATACTTATTGCTCAACCCTTGTAATGACACTGATACAGATATTTCAAAGCTGTGAAGAAGTTTCTCTAAATTTTTTCAATACTAAGGATAACGGTTATTGGTGTGTCACTTTGTAGTAATTTTTTATTTTATATAGTAATCGTTGCAATTATTCGCAAGTATATTGCACGAAATTACTTTTATTTCTTTAACACCTCGACCTTATCTTCAACTTTGCAAGCATCGTTGAAAAACAATCTAGAGACAGTGTCCTTTGGTTTCACGTATCTTGGTTTTATCAGTTTTAGGGATTAGATTCATGTATCACGCATGTTTTTAGATTCGTTGCATTCGAATCTGGAGTTCGATTCTAATCGCGTTAATGTTTTGCCATAATCTTAAAAACCCAATAAATGTAATATTTGTAGCAGACCCATGCTGTGGTTAACTTGGCTCTGGCACGAAAATGGGCCCACGCGATCAGTGAGATACAGCACTTTCCACTTTTAAAAAATACAGACGTGAAGTAGCAGCTACCGCTGTCGAATTTCGTCTTAAAAGTTATTACAGATTTGATGGTCTACTGTCCCTACATCAGCTAAACCATTCGTTTCTAAAAGGCCGACAACGCATTAGTGACTTCCTCTGGAGTTGCCAAGGGTCTACCGTCGCCCGGTGATCATCTTACTCTCTGGTGGCTCTTAACTAGTTCGCCCTTAATCACGCTATTTAAAAAATGAGGCAGATTAGCACATTTTAATACACACAAATCCGTAAATCAAACTTTTGAGTGCAAAACCTGTGCCTTTAACTACAAGCTCATCGTCTAATAACCTCAAAAGAACTTGCGAACAAACTTTATACACAAAATCCAAGATGTCAATTAGAACCCTTATGTAACCGCGTAACCTTATGGTCTATACCTTCATAACTGCTTAACTTTACAGTCTATACCAGGTATGGGCAAACCTTTGTCATGTTGTGGGCCAAAACTTTAGTGCGCAAATCTATTCGGGGGCCGAGTTCTTAAAAGTAGTGCGTTTTAAAGTAGTGTTTTAACTTAGTATTCATAATTTTTAACGATAGAGATCAGACATGAAATTTTTCAAAATATCTCTCGGACCGGATCAAATCTTACAGCGGGCCGGTGGTTGTCCACGTATGGTATATGCCTTCATAACCTTTTAAATCTCGTCCAACGCAATAATCCTGCATCATTATTATTTACATTAAAATATCTTTCGGCGCCTAAACAATAGTAACTTTTTTGAATTTGACTCATACTTTACCATTATATATTATAATTTCCGATGTGCTGAAATTTTATTATATTTTTATTAACATTCACACAAAAGCAATGTATTTTCAGTTTTCACTATTAAATAACCTTCGTTACGGGCATCATCAAAAAAGAAAATCGTGAAAAATTATTACAGATACAAAACGGGATGAAACTTGGTAAGTGAAAAGCTTATCGGATCTTATTTATTGATTGCCATCATAAAGGAAATCATTGAAAGTCGGGTCTAAATTTTAGGACGTTATTTAACTTCATGTAAAAATGAACAACTTTCAATTTGAAGCTACATGGACTTAATAAATCATAGATTTACATGGACGAACATACGTCATTGAATTTAAAATTTGATTATATTTTTATATATATTCTTTTGTATATGGCTAGTTTTTCGAAATAAGAAGGGTATCTTATCTATATGCCCCAAAAACCTATGTAGAGGTACATTAAAACTAAAGGATTTATGTCTTAAAAACGGGAAATAACATTTTTGATACAATCGATATGATAGGTTCTAAATTGCTAGTGAGATAATTTTTTTGATAATGATATCAAAAATTGAGTAATAATAATATAACTAATTAATTGAATAATAATAATAATATAATTGAAGTTTTTAAAAATCTGATAATATGTATCTAATTATAATAACATTACACCTTTAGAGAAAAGTAAAGAAAAAAAGAAACATAGTTTGGGGGTTTTCTAAATAAAGATGGACACCCGCGAATATTGATTTTATACAACAGTAAAAGGTCACAATATGAAATGCCTCTTGAAATTTTCGTCGATTCGCTATGCGTTAGGTTATGAAGTGAAAATAGAACGTGTGTAAGAAACTTTTTTGCAATAACAGTAACCCCTGTAAACCTCTAACACCTCTAAAAGGCAACAACTTTAAGTACCAATGAATGGTAAACGTCGATCTTAATTATAACGTTGATTGGATAAATAAAAAATGAGAACGCGCCTATGGAGCATCAACGACGGCGTGACGAAGGGCGAGGGCGCGGGCGAGGACGAGGGCGGGCCGCTGGGCGGGGCGCGCCACGCCCGCCGCCCGCCGGCTACAGGAACGCCTACTCTTTTTGATTGACTTCTTATTTTTACAAGTTCCTAAAAAAACTTTCAATCAATTTCATAACTATCTACTCAAATTACAAGTTCTCAATTTACACTAGTAACAAAAACGCGAAATACAATCATCACATTTTATTGTCTTTTGATACATAATTTTATTGACATCGAAAGAGAATTCGATTTACGATTTTCAATTGTATTTGTTCCTCTTATTAGTCGGCTTAACAACATAAAATGCACAAAGGAATAACATAAACAACTCGTACAAAGCCCCACTGCTGGGCATGGGTTGTTCTCGAGTGTAAAAAGGTATTAAAGCAAGTGATGCACACTAGTGCAATACGGTTGTAATTACGTCATTAAATATCGTGGTGGTTATTACTCCAACCTCTCCGTCATTCCCTTCATCATTAAAAGAAATGATAATTGATGATATTTCACTGATGATATGAATCAAGTAATTGAAAAATAACTCTGTAATTACAGCACAGATCGATTTGAAACAAACGAATATAGTGAAATTATTATAATTACTTCATAATTTAAATGTAAATCTACCTCAAATATAAAAATATTTTGATCGTTTTTAAACGATGGTATATTGGATATGGTATCAGTCGCTTTCGAATACATAGTAGTCGCTAGCTAATTGGGCATATTTAAAAATTCAGCGAAAAAAAATAAGTTTTATAAGGTTTCGTACTTAGAAAAAAAAAGTCCTTCAAAGGAATCCTATGATCAATTTGTATCTGCCCGTCTATCAAAAATTTTTTTCTTAGGAATGGATACAGACAAAGTTGTAATTAAAAAGACGGTCTACAATCACTTGACGGTAGATATAAAAAAATTCAACCATTTTTTCATACATTTTGATATCATCAAACTAATTCATCAAAGCCTACAGGGAATTATCGTATTATGAAAATTATAATCATGAAATTTTAAAAAGACCTAGGTCTCGTTGCATAGATAAAAGAACCAAAAATATGGGTAGAAATAATAACAGTTTATAAATGAACAGCACCGCGCCTCTTTTTCCCGTTACAGAGTATCATTTTTTAATTACATTAAGGACCTCTACCACCATCTTTTTTTGAATTGATATTTAACATAAAGTTACTTTTACTTAAAATTTGCGTTTTACGTCTTCGTTTTAAAGGGTTTTAGCTATCTACCGTTAAAATTACGCTTGAACGCAAAATTCATTTTAATTAAATGTCAGTTTAAAAGAATACGGTGGAAGAGATCCTAAGCATATGAAATTAAATAATAAATATATTCAAAAAATAAATATTTTTTGTAAATGATTAATTGCAGTTATGTCGCTACCCTTCCCACTGCTAACTTTCTTCCGCCTCCCGTGACTCCGTATCTTTTTACCAGTACGAGAACAACGCGATGCGAAAGCGCACGCGCATTTCATTTACGAAAAATCTCTCCACGCAACATGAACGAGTTTGTTCAGGGTCAGTGTATATTTGGATATGGCGTTAGTGTAAGCTCAGTGCGGATACAATACCGGTAGTAAAAACAGGAATCTCATATTTAAGTTGCAATGTGCATAAACTCATAACATTCAGATGGCCATTGAAAAGTAATTGTAATATTTTCAATATATTCGTAAATATAGTACTTACTCCAAATCGTCAGGGCGTCTTCATATTTTGTTAATCATTTGAACTTCTGTTTTTACGATATCAGTACAGTATTTTAGATTATAGATGATTAAAATCGAGAATACGATGAGTTTACACTCCAAAACGTATAAAAGTATTAAATATAAAAAAAAAAACGAAAAGGCATAAATAGATTCAAGTATGGAACATTTTAAGACGAAAAGTACACAAATTTAGGCAGAAGAGTTATCCCGAAATGAGCAATGAAAAACTATTACACGTTAAGTTTTGCATAGTTTATAAATATCACTTATAGATTTCTTCATTTTGTATATCCCTTAACTAAATTCTAAACACCGCAGGGCTGATTAGTGGTGTCTTCTATTGTAGATTTGAACAGAAACACCTGTTTATTGGCAATCGTAGAGGATTATCGCCGAGCCTTATTCAACACCTTTTATGAATTCGATACTATTACAGAACATAATCTTTTCCTCAGTTCACAAAGTTGCGACCAGATGTCGATCTTGTGAAGAATGTATAAAGAAAACCCTGACAGCGACTTACACCCGCCCTGCCCGAACGGCCGAGCGGCGTTAATAATTTTAAGGGTTCCTCACAAGTCTGCTGTAACGACGGATGAAATTGATAGTTGTTAGCGCAAAAAAATTTTCGACTAATGTAGAAAGGAGAAAATCAGTTCACTCGTCTCCCAAGCGTTATCGTCATTCAGATATTCCAAAAATATTTTTTAGAAATAGCTTTCTAATTTTTTAACATATCAATTTTTTTTAAGTACTACATTTCCTACATAAAAATTTTTAAGCTCGATAATTACGATCTGTATATGTATATTTCTCAGAGTTTTAAAGTCGAATATATCGAGAAGTTTCAGGACTTGTCTCAGGATCGATCGTTATTTGAATTTTTCTATTTAATTTCCCCCTAAGTATGAATGAGTTATTTTACATGTAGAACGTACGTACGTATGGTAGCGCAAACACCATCTACCTAATTTAAATGGTGAATAGAAAGCGGAATTTCTAAATTTTGGTTGCAAGTATGCAAGAATAAAAAAACCGCTGTTTCTAAGAGTAAAAGGGGACATAGCAAGACTCAGAAATCGTAGTACCACCAACCATTCGAATTCTCTGAAGACACACGACCTAATAAAAACGGTTCCAATTTTTTTCAAGTCACACGTTACACTACTCCAACAAAATACATTTGTGGAGTAGTGTAACGTGTGACAATATATATTTTTTTTTTTTTGTAAAAAGACTACACTAATATTTTAAAGAGAAATATACCCACTGTCAAATGCAACTTCTATTACAATTTTTTTAACAAAACTGTTATCAAGTTTGAACGTTCTAAATGGGCATTTGCGTTGTATGGGAAAAGCTCAATGTAAGCTTTTTCCATGTCTATTGTTTCTTTCTCAGGACCAACCTCCGAAAAGGCTGAATGGATTATGATAAAAATTTGCGTTTGTATGTGTAATGATTGTTTTCTTTGTGAGCCTTAGCTATTCAACAGATTACTATGAAATTGGTGATATGTAATACAATCGAGCGGGGAGGTTTTTTAAAAAACTACAAATATTGAATCTGACGTTTGTGTATTATAGCATTATTGAACTGATGTAATGAACCGGTTCTAAAAATTCCTTCACCCATAAGAAGCTCCATAAATAAAATGGTTTATTAACTTGGTTTCATCTTCATATTTGTGATACTACAGATTCTAAAAATTTGTTTACTCATAGAAAACTATATTATATCCGAGTAAAATAGCCTAAATTTTATATTGATAATAGAATTCGCTCTAGCTGCATTAAAATCAGAACTGTGACCAGTAGCGGGATCGGAAATCCAAACAGAACAAGATTAATGTATTTTAGTGTGGGACTAAAATTAGAATCAAGAACATGATCGACATCGTAATAACTAGCAATACCGAGATCAAAATTGAAATCGGGACCAGGATTGAGTGGAATTGGAAGCTACTTGGATCAAAACCGGCACCGCGGTGTCGCGATCAGAATCGAGAGTGAAACAAATTGACATAGAGAGCAGGACAGGATCGGAATGAGAAAAGTAATAATCAAGATCTTAATTGAGAGAGCATGATCGGTCGATATATAAAATGAGAGAATTAATTTCAGGTCCATGCAGTCGCAGCCGCAGGTGAAAACCAGTATTCCATTTACGGCAGTTGATATTTGCAAGAGATACCTTTTGGTACTTTTAGAATTTAATAATAGCACCTATGATAAAAGTATTGAGCGTATTCAAACTGGAATACGACGTGAAATTCCGACAAATCAAAAATTCAAAACGTACCAAACGGAAATTACGTAAAATTACAAATTATTTGACACGGATCATAGATGTCGATTCAATTTAGTGAATATTCGGCAATATCATTTCAATATATTCTATGGAGCGAGTGACTGGCGGCGATGTGCTACACAAGCATCGCCGCCGGGCCGACGTCGGCGACGCGGGCGCGGCCGGACGACGCTTTTACCGAAATTAGCCCGCACCCGCGCCGCGGCCGCGGCCGCACCCTAGGCCGGGGCGCCGTCATCGCCGGCACACCTTTTTGCACCCTCGCGTGTGTCAGCGCACGATTCTCACTAATACGTAGACAAATTCGGCTTTCAGTTTATAACGATACAGATTCAATTGTATTATTTCTATTTACGTATACATACACATTGGTACTTTTCTGCTCCTATTAGAAAATTAAAACACGTGGAAGGAAAGCTTTCAATAAAGAAAAATAAACCTAAGTTGCATTTTTTTTAGAATTGATATCCACACACGTTAAGATAAATCCGATTAATTAGTCAAATTTGCAGATTATTCTTGTATTGATGTACGTTAAACAAGCACGTATTCATAACTAATCATAGTCGACTAAAATATCAGTATAAAATATACTTGTATATGCAACATTCCCAGTTCATATAAAAAGAAGTATACAGTACAACACACTAAACTGTTCTGAAATGCCTGCGAATGACGCAGTGCACAGGTTCTGCGCTCCCCGATTCTTCTCTTCTCTCTCGCTCCTATTTTACGTCATTGCAACGTTTTCATAGCTAACTTCATAAACGCAGTTTCATGCACTATAACTAGACGTAGGAATCACACAAAAAGAGAGGGAGTAGTTAATTTATAATTAGAATAAGTAGTGGACGACTGCTATTTGAAATATGAAACAGAAATGATACAGAACGGCTCAGTGATGTTGTTAAGAATAACAAATTGGTTCAGATCGGAGCCTGGGTCTTTATGAAAAAAGGGACCTGATAGACTAAGGATTAATTTCTTTTATCGATTCGTTTACGATATATCTCGAAAAAATTACCATTAATTTTACTGGATTCTATTCAGTTTATAAGAGTAGAGCTGATTATATTTTAGAATATTCCTAGCCGATCGCCACTTCAAATTTTAAAACGAATAAAAAGTATGAACTGAACTACTTATCAACTGTTTTATTTAGAAGTCGAGCAAAATATTGTGTATGCATATATCCATATTATAGTAACAGTAGACCAGAGCTGTATAGTTTCTTTTCTCGCCTAAGACTCGTGATCCAAAAGCCATTAAGCGGACCAGGTGTGCCGGGTATTCAAGGCAAGCACTGACACGTCGGGGCCGCAGAATAGTAATGACGATATTTCACAAACAAAACGGCCACATCCGGATTTGAAAAGATTTTGTCGGGTCACATAAAAAAAAACAGTAGTTTTTATGGGTGAGGCAAGTTTATGGAAATACAACACACACTATCAATAATCCGTTCACCTAATAAAGAGTATTTTTAATAACATGGGCGGGGAAATCAAAATTGATTGCAGTGCTTGCGGTGGCCAACCTTTATACAAATGTAGAAATCTTGAGCGGCTAAGAGCGTCGCCTAAAAATCAGAAGATGCCGGGTCGAAGTCTCACCATGGGCGAAATGACTGATTCAAAGTCAAATTAATGCTGTGACTTTGGAGAGCACGTTAAGCTGTTGTTCCTGGCGTCGTTATACTGCAATTGATGGACGCGGTCGTTAGCTGCCTCTCGACCCGCACTAGACTAGGCGGGTAGCTTATGGTCCAGTTGTTGCATGGTAAATTACATGAAAATACCCGAATGAACGGTAGCCTACCGTTCTAAATAAGTACCTACATATCGATTTTATTTATTTTATATAAATATTTGACGATCAAACTCGACTCAACTGACAATGAATTTGCTGCTATGTTAATAAAAACAATAAATAAGAAGAGATTAAAAGAATCATCACTAAAACCACTAATTCATCCGTTTTAATTAAAATATTATTGAATATTATTGAACATGTAACAAATTTTTGAAATCCAATAGTTTATTTTTAATAATTATGAGAAAAGCAACGTGCAAAGTACGATGTATGTACGCGGTCGAGGAAAAATTCTTTCCGTATTATATTTACGAATTCTAAATATATATATATATATATATATATATATATATATATATATATGCTATTTTATTCAACAACTTGTCATTATGTTGGTAGTGATACACTGCGAGAAGTAGTTTTGACAGTCCTCTTAAGTTACCTAAAAAAACCTGAGGTTGCAAAGTTTCAGGGCTATGTGGTAGATGCATTAGCACTTCCCAATCAAACTCAAAATTTGCAGAGTGGCAAAGATGCGAGTGGTCTGGTGTTACGATGGAGAAAAA
Organism: Eumeta japonica; assembly: GCA_005406025.1. Taxonomy (NCBI): domain Eukaryota; kingdom Metazoa; phylum Arthropoda; class Insecta; order Lepidoptera; family Psychidae; genus Eumeta; species Eumeta japonica. Next base: position 34,977 of record BGZK01000368.1, read on the forward strand.
CCACACCCTTTCTGTTGATCAACTCCGGCTGTTTTTTCTCTACTTTTTGCTCGAGTCTATCAGATGTTGGCAGTATATTCGAATCAATGCTTTTTCCCAGTGGTATAAGATCTTAACGAATAATGATCTTCCAATCTTACCATTCACATAGCATCAACTTATTGCGAGTTAATCCAGGTTTCGCTATACTCTGTGGAACTTGCTTACCTTTTGAATATAATCTTTTCGCAATCCTTTTTCATCAGTAGTGACCAATTTTTACATAAACGCGGTTTCAATACGTTTCATTAAAGAATCGAAAATGAGCATAACCTTCATTAGATTTATTTCAATGAGCTCGTGTGGGACCCGAGTATCAAGCTTTTTGTATACACAGCTTTTTTCAAATGAGTCAAAATTGTTATTGGTCATTCGCCGGCTCTCCAGCTATATCGTAACAATTAATACGCTGATCTTGCTCTATTTTTTCCAAAATGGCATCGACTTATCCATAAGAGGTCGATCAGAGAGAGATTCATCTTTAGACCTCAAAATTATTGGCCTGAAAACGCTTAAACCGGTTTTCCGCTACTTTTGCCGACCCTGCATTAGATCCATAAACGTCACAAATTTGTAATAACTATAAAATAACTTTAAAATATACTAAATTTCTATGTTAGATTCACTCATTTTGGTGGCCAAAAAAGGGATAGAAAAATGGCAAGATACCGTTTATACTTTTTATTTTTTCTAATGTCATTTATTTATTGGTACCAAAACCAGTCAGAAACAAACAGCACAACTAAATTGATTTTACTGCAAATTTTTAGTTGTATAATACGAAAAAACTTTACCCCGACCTTGTTTCTATTTATCAAGAAATGCATACATCGAATAATAGTTTTCCCTTGGATTTAATTTATAATTCAACCAGTTGCAAGGTTGAAAAATAGCATTGTGAGTTATTTTCTAGTTCGTCATGATTATTCTCGTTTTTGTTTTAATATTGTACATTTTAAGATGTCTCAACTTTTTCTTCGTTTTACTGAAAGAAAACATTCCAAACGGGTTTCGGTCGAAGGAGCAAGCGATCGAAATGCAATTGAGCTGTAAATCGAATTACCTAATTTACCACAACTGACAGAGCCTACAACTACGAAGGTTACACGGCGTGCGTTGCGCACAGAAGCAATAATTGTGCAATGTATAGGTCGAAGAAACCAGCGTCACCACCATCACATCGCACATTACGCCTGCTTTAACGAGGCGTACGCGGCAACGCAACGCTTGTACAGGTTTGCGCTGAATGTTTATGTTCTTAAATGAGACCTTCCGTAAATTGTTTGGGCGCTCTGGCTTTCGGACTCGAATCGGATTTATTTACAAAATTGTTGATTTATTTTTAGCATTTCTTTGATGTTCTTATATTTCATACGATCGTCAAATATAACTTTTCTTGCATATTTAGTCTTCTATATAACTGATTTGCTTTTCAAATTTGACAATTTTGAAACATCTCGGATATCGTATACATTTTCAGACAAAAAACACTGTCATACGAGTATCATCGTCATACGTAGAGTGAAGTCGAGTATGAGTTTTTAGCTATTTGTATAAAAATTTGCAAGTTGCGTGGAGCGAGCGCCAAGTGCGCCATATGAAAAGATAAAGCGGCATGTATTTAAACCACGAACAAAGTTCTTGAATTTAATGTTGTAGTTTATAAAACGTTAAGGTAAATATTTATATTCACCACACCTTGAACGAGATCTAATTTTACTCAAGCACTCGAACCTGAATCGTTTATTGAAGCGTGCAGTTTTAAGATTGGGAGATTTATGATTAACAAAAAACAAATTATAAAGAGCACAACTTCCTATAAATTGTATCGTCGAGTAATTAGCGTTCACCAATTGATCCTAGAAAAGTTGACCACTTTACAATACAATCACATTCCAAAAATACTTGCAAAATTTGCAATGAAACACGATGTTACACGTGTATCGACCAGAAAGCGTTGTTAATTGAGACACTTTACTTTCTCAAATTACTTTACAACTATCGATTTAGTTTTTCATGTCGAACAGTTGATTCCTAAAAGCCCGTGAACACATTTCGTTATATACAGAAATTGTACCTCAATTCAATGCTTAAATATGAGCAATTATTTTTTTAAATCAATACATAATTAATCACAAAGTTAAAAACTAAATGTAAGACAAAAATGGTTTATTCGAAAAGTTACATAAACATTATTTTAATGAGAAAGTAGGTTTCACAGCGAGTGCGTACGCCAAAATCAATTATTGCTGTCGACAATCATGTACGACTAAATAGTGCGATTAAGCATCCATCCAAGCAATCTAGCAACCACGCATCAGTTAAAAACCGTCGAATGATAACGTCAAGATTACGCCAAGCGGATTCGCTTATCGTTCGTTCCGTACCTTTACTAGCAGTTCACCCTCGCCACTACAGCCGCCCATGCTCCCGCCACCACCACCACCACCATCATGGTTCTGAGCCTATTACAAATAACATCTTCCGCGCTATACGTAAGTACATCGTCAAAAAAAATTCAAACATACTAATAATATCCCGCACGAGCCATATATCATATCAAGTACAAAAAACTCTAATATAATAAATATATTAAAAAAGTTCAAGATAGATAGTGATTGTCATACACTTAAGGCGGCTTACACTAAAAGGAAAAACGCATTTTGTCATAACGTTCACGAAGTGCGTTTTTTCTAAACGTAAGATTTAGCATATGTCCATAAATTATCTGGATGCTTGCCTTCGATATACAATAACATGCGGTATGCAATCCAGCGCTAATCTTCGAATTGTTTTTCCACTATGAATGCTCATCCAACGAATTGAAAGCGCTCAACAAAATACAAGAAGCAATCTAACAAATACATTGGTGATTTGGTAAATGTTTATAATGTTATAAGAGTGTAAGCTTGTCCACTTACATACAAAATATAGGAAAAACTGTTCAAACTAAACTGAGCTGGACTGAAAGAATGTAATTATACCATAACGAAATACACCTGAAAATAGTATAGTGTACGGTTTTCAACACAGTCACATGAATACAATCTTTGCAACAAAGTTGATTAATACTTTTTCAACAGAAGCCGTAAAAGTATTTAAGTAATCTAACAAATAATATCAGCACAGGTCAAAGTGGGAATACATTATTATATGGTGTGTAAGCGAGACGATCGTACGCACGCGAGAATGCGGCCGCCTTCAACATCTAAAAAAATTCACCGAAAACCAATAATTCACAAACGTTATACACTTTAATTTTGTACAATACCGCCGAAGCAATGTTTTGCGTGAATTATGAGCGTAGAAAATATTTGGCATTTTATGAAAATCTGCGTGTAAGAACGGAACGGAACGCCTATATCCGTTATAATGAATTCTGGAATATAATCGGTTATTAAATCAATAATGTAATAAAGTTTAAGTACTTTTATTAAAGTGTTTTTGAGAAAGCAGTTCAGACTAATAGATAGAGAGCCGACTGGATCGCATATTTAAATGTAATGTTTGTTTTTTATGGAATTTCGATAAATACAATGAACAACCCATTCAACTACATATCACTATTATACATAATATATTAGCATTCTTGACAGACTGAACCACGTCGACGCCACCATTTATCAATACAAATGTTGCATTCGTCTAATTTTAGTTAGATTTTGTCCTACCTCGTACATGGTTTTTTAAGGTCACTTTACACATATAATTCTAATTATTCGTCTTGGGATTGACATGTTTGCAAACTATAGAAACAACGCATAAGCGTAAACTCGAGCGTAATTATTCTACTTATCGAAACCGAAATAATATGTATCGTGTGACAAGTACAGAAACTCTTGTAACAGCTTCTTCTTTGCAAAAACTTGGGGCATATAAACGGTATGTAAGACTTTTGAAAAAATTGCTTTGTATCAATACAATCGTAGTAAAGAGAACACATTTCAACAGAAACTCACAGCTAACCGGATCGATAGGCGAACCTGCCACAACCACAAAGTCTCCTATCGAAAATAATGCGCCAAAACAGTGTTCATTTAAACGTCAATAACGCAAATGAAATTGTAGTGCCCTTCGACGCCAACTACAAAAGTGATTATAAATCAGTTTGTATATTTATTTTGTAAAATATATTACGTTTAATATTTAGGTCTATAAATGTGTGTAAAAAATTGACGTATCAGCTCTAATACGCAACTGGAGTTTACTCATTAAGGAGGGTTTTCTAGGAATATATAAAATAGACAAAGGGGGTAAATAAATAATTGCATCTCTTATAATGGTGGAAGCAGGTATATACTTTTATTCACATTCGTTTCTATTGATTTAACTTTATCATATTTATTATTTATAATACGAGGGTGATCTGAAAAGTTTCTGACCTTTAACTCGAATAGTGGTTGCACATCTTCCCAGAGGTACTCACCAAAATTTTAGCCATTTTGGACGCGCAGTTGTTGTTTGACAATCGTTTCAATAAGTCGATGTGTTTTTGTGAAGATGGAAAAATCGAATATCAAGCTATCATTAAATATAAGCATTTGTTTTTGAAAGACAATACGCGCGGACACACCAGAGGTGACTTGTACGCTGTGTACGAAGACTCTGCACTAACAGTTACCACCGTGAAATTTTGGGCAACTGCATTTAAATGTGGTCTTATCAGCCGGAGAGACGATAAACGTTCGGCATGTCTAAAATCTGCAACCACTGACGATAATATCACCAAAGTTCACCAAATGGTGCTAAACGACAGTCTAATTAAAATAAAAAAGATAGCAGAGGCTTTCAAAATATCCGAAGAACGTGTTTGTGAGATTTAGGCATGAGAAAGCTGTCGGTCATCACTTGACGAGCTGAAGACAGAAATTGCGGAAAAACGTCCACATTTCTAGAAAAAAAAAACCTGTTACACCAATACAATGCTTTGTCTAAAACCTATGCGGTTGCCATTTCAAAAATTCAAGAATTACAATTTAAACTACTGGACCACTTCCCTTAATCACTAATTCTATCCCCGAGCGACTCCTTTTCGTTTCCTAATCGAAAAACTACGCTAGGAGGATAGAGATTTTTGTCAAATGAGGAGGCATCACCTTAATAAACAATAATTTTACAAAGAAAGACCCTGAATACTATTTGGACGGTTTACAAAAATGGAAGCAACGCTGGGAGAAGTGTGTACACCTGCAAAGAGACTATGTAGAAAACTTGTAGTAAATTTAAAGAAATGTTTTACATCTTTGTTAGGTCGGAAACTTTTCAGACTATCTTAATATATAATAAAGCTTTATTATGTCACAATTTATTTTATATAATAAACCTTTGAACGTTGAAAAATGTTTTATTATGTAACAAATCATGTTACATAATAAATCTTTCAAACTCCCAAAACTAAACATTAAACGAAAAGAATTACAATAATGTTTAACATAATATATATCAAAAGCTTATTTGCCTTAAAATACACATTATAAATCAGCAATGGAAGAAAAATATAGGCGTTAAGTATAAGATGCGAGAATGTATTGCGCGGAGGGGAACATGCGACTTCACATCTAATTTTATTTGCGTACGGCAGGGCTATATATGGTAATCTATTCATAAGGAGTAAATTAAAAAAATAAAGGCGGTGAATTTTAAAAAATATCGTTGGAGAAATTTCCACATTTCTTTTACGTATACGACAATTAAAGAAATATTCTTTTTGTGCATTTTAAAAGTCGATTTAAGAAGCATTGTTCGGATTTTTTAAAATGTATCTTCTTTAATTTAAAAGGGAATTACGGATAAATATGATTACAAAACTGCAGAAGCGCTATGGACACCTTTACTCCTTTACACAATCCTTAATAAAATAATGGAATGTTTTTAGCATGCCTATTCTTACTGCGGGGAGCTGCACCTAGTTATATACATCGATGAATGTACTGTATTAATTTAAAAGTTGAAAATAGAATTGTAAGTAATAGTAGGCATAAATCGTATTTGGTGACTGCACCAAAAGATACATTTTTCAAATGTTCTATATCAGACAGAATGAGGCATAATACCTGATCCTTAGCTGTGCATGAACATTAAATAGAACAAAGCATTATTTGGACGCTTCGAGAACGGACGTTAAGGTGTCGTCCAAACAATTTTCTCAAAGAAATTAAAATGGTAAACGAGTTACCACGGAAAATACGAAGGGGGCTCGGCGAATTGGTTTATGCCGCTTGAAATTACAACGAAAGAGCAAAATTACTTTCCATAACGTCGTTGAAATATTTCTATCAGTTTCGCATCTTTCGTTAAAATTAAACCAAAAACCATTGTAATTTCTATTTTGAACCAGACGGGAAATTGTCTCGAAAATTTTAGTTTTTTGTTGAATATATTAAAATATTTAGATTATATAGATGTTTTAAAAGTTATAAATTTATTTTAACTATTCTATTAAAGATCCCTGTAATATTTTCTACGAAATACTTATTACAGCACTCAATTGACGTCGATGCTTAATTAAGCGTCTAGCTCTGTGGAGCGGCGTTTGCATAATTTACAATAAATTATAATTGATGTTATCAGCGTGTATAAAAATATACATAGGAAGGTACAAAAAATTCATATTTCTGTTAAAATTTCAATATGATAAGGAAGCATAAAATTTAGATACAATAATAATTATAATTGAATATATTGTTATTAATGTGTACTTTACACTCACGCAATTTCTACTGTTACAATTTTACAAAATTAATGACGTAAAGAATCAATGACAAAATGAAATTCTAAAGATAAGCCGAGGTTCCGTTTATTGATATCTGACAAACCGGCTTTCTAAATCGTTGACACCGCGGGCACACGATCTGACCGCGTTAGAACTCGGAAACGAGATCGCCGAGGGAAAGTACGATTAACATTTGAAACGTTTGCTAAACTCGACACGACTACCATCCTTACTAAGTATTCCGTTAACACTTACTAAACATGCAAGTAAAGGCATCTCTCGCTAATTGAAAATATATTCGGAAGATTGTCACCACGAAACAATAACCCAACTTTGAGGCGTTTGTAAGTGTACCTAAGCAATAATTATTATAATGTACATTAGTGTAACAATAAAAATCTGTAGGGCAACGAAGTCGCCGGACGCCCGACGGAGGTGAACGCACGCGCGAAGTGTGCCACGCGTCTCGGAGAAACACTTCGGAGTGGATACCGTTAGCGGAACGCGGTCAACCCAGCGCCGGTAACGGTGCAGCCCGCGCACCTCGCTCTGCAGCGCACTGCCGTTCGATTTCCTTCACTAACGGCAAAATCGGTCAAACTACGACCACTCCGACAATAAATTATTTAAGAACGGAAATTTTATCTCATTTTATTCATTATAGATTTTGGAGGTAAGTTACTAAAACTGGTCGTACCTTTGCATGAATTTCAGAGATTATCATTATATATTTAACCATGCTTTTTAGTTCAAGTCGATTGAATATTTAGTTCAAAATTTTAACACCCTACATCTAAAGCAGTGCCATTAAAGTCAGAAAAACAAAAAGAAAGTGATTAAAAAACTAAATTAAAAAACTTCTAACTATAATAATATATCATAGCGATGATATTTATTTGCATGCAATTCAAATTCATACAGGCTGAAAATTTGAATTACCATAAACTTCGATGGAAGCCAAACAAAACGAGCAATGCGGTAAAGTGTTATGTTTTTAAAGACTGTGTATATTATCTCATACTAAAAGTGATTCTTGTAATACTGCATGTATTTCAATAAATCGCCTGAAATTTATATTTTTTTTTTCAAAAATTATCCAAGTGCAAAAATAAAAATATAAATATTTTTCACCATTATTCAGTGATTATGTGCAGATGACAAAATTAAAAACCAGTAAACGCAGGATAGTTTAGTTGAAGAAGAAATCAAAATCTATTGACAGCTATCGTATCAATTCCAAAACCTGTTATCAGTACGTGTGGATATTTTATAAACTTGGGCAATAATACAGTCTCTTCAGCGGTACCACATTCAGTATTTTTTATCGGAGTGTTGAGATTTTGTTCTCAAAGTCTGAATGTTAGATGCGAGTACAGAAAAAAACAAAACGATCTAACTGCAGATAATTGAGGCAGAAATCTTGAAATTTTTCATCGATGCATTGTAAGACATTCCGAAACTTTCGAATACAAAATGATGTTGTATTAAATAAACATATCATTCAATTTCGATTTACTGACCGTATAGTCAAAATGGCAGAATCGCTTAACGACTTTGGTGCCAAATTCACGAATCTCGGTAGTTGCTCAAAAAAGTGGGGCCTTATGTTGCACTTATTAAAGTGATCGTTTTAGATTATACAATTGAAGTTGTCGACAAATAAGGCCAATGTTAACGATTAACAGATTAATAATTTGAATCTAAAATCTTTTCTTCGTTCTAAGTTCTTAATTTTGTTTTAACGATCTGTTATTTTTTTGTCTATGATCGGTAAAGTACAATCAAGTTTAGTGAAATCATGTTGAACAATTATGTAGAATTGGTTTCCATAGAGAGTAAATAATGAAGACAAGAAGTCTGTTTTGGAAGCGTTCAGAACACTATGCATTGCACAAGAAGACCGAGTTTAAAGTTGAATGTCCAGCAATTATAGTTGAATGTCGAACATAATCCTTTACGGTTAGTCCCATTAACAATTTGGAGTCAGTCAGCACGTAATGGGAATATTTATGTTAGGATTTACACTACGGGATGAACATCGGAAACAAAATTTGTAGAAGTAGAGCAACCGACATCTGATAAATGATCAGCATAAAGTGGTAAAGGAAAGACACATTTCTAGTTCAATCAACTATTCCCGAGCAAGATTGGCAACCAAGAGCCGAATGTTGAGAAATGGACGCCCCCACTAACCAGAGATCAGATCAATGAGTGTCGCAAGCTATTATTGATAAAAGTTAGTCTAGAACCGACATTTGAGAATTAAGATAAAAAACATGGTCAGCAATGAAATTCCAACATTGATCGATACGAAACGAACGAGGTACCATTTCAGCCGTTGGACGTTCACGACTGAGCATGAACCTCCATCGTAGAGTTCACAAGATAGAATTGTGGGTCATCTATAACCCACTGTATTTAGTAGTCGCCGTCTCACGTTTCGTAGTCGTCACTTGAAAATCTCTCTCAGAGGTTATCAATTTTTCAAGCTATGTAGTTTGCCCACTGCCACTAAACATGAAATGCGCGTAAATAGTGCCTACATTCAATTATTACCTACGTAAGGATTGACATTGCTGAATTAAAATAATGGATCATAGTACTTTGTTCATTCACCCGATTTGATCGGTTGTATATACTAATATTGCCACGAGCTGTTATTAGAGACACTATGAAAAATATATCGCATTGTGAATTTTAGAAATTACATCGAGACAAAAACTTTCTCTTCTCAAAGTACGCAAATATCACACACGTCCACTTAGTAAGATATTCATACACCTCTTTTTATCACTGACAATGTTTCAACACTGTTTTCCAATGCCTTCTAAGACATGGGTCTCCCTTAAAAGGGCAATAAATCCCCATTAGACGGATACGTGTTGGAAACTTTAATTATGAAATTTATTGTTTTGTTGATATTTTTCTTCGCCATTAAAATCAGTATGTTTGATATTTGATACTGCCTATGCTTTTGGAGTGTTTTCCAACGTTTTTAATATCTCCTAAAACGCAGACGTACGTGATAAGCACTAAATTATCAATACTCACTACATAAAATTTAACAGATGAAATACTAAAAACCAAATGAAGGCAAATACAAAAAAGAAAGGTAAACAGAGAGATTTGATATGTATGAACTTGGAACAAACTTAAAGAACAATGATTCAAACCAACGAGACAACTAATACGCATTACATGTCTATTTTTTAATCGACTTCAAAATTAAAAAGGAGGAGGTTCTCAATTCGACAGTATTTTTTTAATTTTTTTTCATGTTTGTTACTGCAGAACTTTCGACTGGGTGAACCGATTTTGATAATTCTTTTTTTTACTTGAAAGCTGGTGCTTCTTGTGTGGTTCCATTTTAATTTGGTTCAGTTCTTACGATGGCACTCATAAGAAAATCATATAAATCTTAAATTTGCATTAAGTATGTGCGCGACAAATGGACGAATAACTCAATATGACGCTAACCAATTTCGATGATTCTTTTTTTATTAGAAAGAGTAGTTTGATGAGAGTTTGGTTAGGTTTTGATTATGAGATCCATGACAAAGTAAAAGAACTCTTCAATTCTTTGGAGCAAATTAACAATACTCGGCCGAATCTTTTATAGGCTATCCGGATATTTGAGACACCTACCGTAAGATCTTTATGGTCAAGTAATTGTCGTAGTCAAATATGATGATCAATGGAACTCCTTAACGGCTTGCAGTAAGGGTGCGATTCATGAGCAGCACGTTTAGTAGGTCTACCCATAATCAGACAAATTAGTTACTGTATTTCAGATTCACTAACATACAAAAATAAACAAAAATTTTGACAAAAAAAATCCACTTCAAAACAAAACCTATTCCAAAACAAATTAATTTGCACTAAAAGTTAAAAAACAATCGCGTATTCTCCTAAAACTTAATAATCAACTAACTTTTTCTAGTCATCAATATGTAGGTACGATCTGTATTTACCATGCAAGAAGGTAGGTAGGTACCTATCTACTTCAAATTAAACTTAACACATACCTATGAATAACAAACAATGATCAAAATATTGGAAATTATTAGACTACTTAAAAGTTAATCTAATTATTATGATAATATAATGTAGTTACAATTATTGTTATTTTTGGATTAGGTGTCAGCAAAATAAAAACTACAATATATCTAGCAATAGACAAATAGCAACTAAGACGCATTACATGTAAATTTTTCAGTAATCAAGATATCTGTTTACCTAGGTATCGGTAACAGTAGAAGTACAGAGGCCGTAGAAGACACGGGCCGCGTCGGGCCGAGCGCGCGACGCGGCGTGGTAATCGGAGCGTTTCTAATACCCACGCTTTGAGTCGCTTTTCACCGCACGCCTCTTGCCTCTGTTCTTATTTATTCGTTTTGCGAAATCGTTTGAAATATGATAACGTTCAACTGAGCATCGCGTCGTTCGCGGTCGGTTCTCACGAAGCCAGCCGTGTGCGGCGTCCGCTCGCCTCTTCAATTCTAGCATTCGATGATGAGGATCGACCCGGCGCGCATGGAGCGCGGCGTCGTCATAAATGTATCGGAACAATTATTGTTAAGTCCTTCACACGAAATGACACGTAGTCGTCGATTTACGAAAATGCAATGAATTTAAATGAAATTGGAAAATTCTATCGAGTTTCCAGTACCTCCGGCGCTTCTCTAGGATAAAAACGTGGCTGATATAATTGTATATTTTTGCGAGTAATTATGTAGAGCGTGTATCAAAGCGCGAGGTCGGCGGTCCGGGAACTGCCGCTGCAACGATTTGCATTACAAATGCTCCCGGGAAGCCGATGGCGGACTTCGCGCCCTCGCCACCTCTCGCTACGTCACCGTTACACAATGTTACAATCAACGCCGCGCAAATGGTTCTGGATACTGAGTGAATATAAAAATAGGTAGACAGCGATAAAATTGATTACTATTTTAACATTACAGTAAATTAAACAAATGTTATTTATTTAGCATAGTTTAAATAAATACTTACTACATTAATTCGTTACGTTGAACTCGTTGAAGAAAACAATACTTTCAGGTTGGCAATTAGGAACTTACCTGTAACAAAACAAAAATGGTCAGGACGAACCTAAGATATAATGTAATAATTAATTGGTATATTAACTATTGTTTTCTACTAAAAGTACCTACTTAAATGAACTTTTGTCGCTAATCGCGCCAGCGTAGGGATAAAATAATTTTCGATGTCCAACTTAATTTAAATTACTTTATAACATTACGTGGATTGTAGTTACAATATTTTGAAATAGTAAATACGATACAGGGCTTTGACAGTTAATAGAGAGAGGTGATGTTTTAAAATATGAAGACAGTTATGGTGAAAAGGCGCGGGGAGCGCGGCCAAAGCGGCTGTGAAAGGCCCATGAATTAACAATGAACTTCCCCCGCGATGCGTGATGACGGCCGACAAGAGTAGCGCATTAGACGAAACCGGCAAAATTTTTCAAGTCTGGTAATTATCGTTCCTCACTTTTTTCGCCGTACGACGTCACCATACAATATCAATGGCCCGGAACAATCTATGTAATGTAGCATTTGAAGATGGCAGTATTTTATAAAATGTTTCAATTATGAAACCGTTTCATGGTCATTTGTGACCCCAATATGCACAATATCGATCGAATATGATAAAGTAGTAATAGTAGAAATGACGATGGATTCGAAGAAACATGACACGATAGCTACAAAAATGGGGCTCTGTATCTGAAGCCACGCGTAAAGATATAACGTTCGCGCTCGTCACATTCCGCCAGTGCAAAAGGTCGACCATTTGTTTTGCTCAGACGCGAGGGTTGTGCCTAAAATATAACCTTCCATTCCACTTAAGTGATCCAATCACAAGAGGTGTTAAGAGATTTACCTTAACACGTTATACGTTTCGACCTTTAAAGTAGAATCGATATAAAAATAAAATAGAAAGCGGTACGTATTGTATTTTTATTTTAAACGGGGTCTGTGCACGACCTCTTTTAAAACTTCCTTTTAATAAAAAAAACATTGAGTTCCATATCCAAAGGGTATCAACTGGATCCTATTAGTAAAACTGTATCAGTCCGTCTGTCACAGAACTGCATATATCGAATACTAGATAAACACATGAAATTTTCAGTGTGAACTACCGTAGCTGCTATAACAACCAACAATAAAAAATAAAGTTTAAAATCAAAGGAGGGTCCCCTATAAAATACACTTATTTCTATCGACATTTTTTTTTATCTTGTTTCCCTTTATAAAAAAACTATTTATAAAAATGTGTAATGTTAAATATTGTGCTGTGATAGAGAACTCTTTAGGTGCGAATCCGACTCGAACTTTGGTGATATAAAAAAAGAATTTTGATTTTAAAATCAACTTGTGAAAGTGAATATTACAGGTTGATCCGTGGAAGAGGCGCTCAATGGCGAATATCTATTTTTTGAGTATACTTCCAAGCATTTGATATTTTGGCATAAAAATAATAAAATTGAATCTTATAGGCATACAGTAATAAGTTTATTGAATCAGAAATATTCCTGATTCACTTATTTCTGTAATTAAATGGTTAAATTTTGAAAGTAATAAAAATTATATTAAATTGGTTAGTTGCAAAATTTAACAGATAATAAACTTTAATAAATGAGCAACGACGACAGATTTACAATTTATAATCTATAAAACTAATTAGGCAACTCATTAATAGTTAATATTTTTGCCACTTCATTTTCGAGTTAAAATATTAATACAGAAAAAAACATTGTGAACAATAAAATTGATTCATGTTTATTGCAACTGTATTTTGTTAAAATATATCATATACGTTATTAAAGTGAGAGATTAAAACGCAGTTCGTTTTTGGAAATTTGCAGGCCTAGACAGGTGTCTCACTATTGTAGTAGAATAAAAGTTTTATCGTATAGGATTGACGTTCGTCGTAGCTAACGAAATGTCACGTGGTCTAGGGATTCGAAATGCCAATTTCGTAAACGAATATGTGTAAGGTGAAAGCGTTGGCACTTGTAGAAATAGAAACGTTTGCCATTTGTTTCTGCTGGTATCACCAAGTTACATTTTTCTGTTACTGCGTTAGCAATAGTCATTATGAATTACTCGCTTGCCCACATAGTTAATGTCCGTAGTTCCGTCATCATGAATATAGAATGATTTTTTTTCATCTTTTGTCAATCGGATGTCAATTTCGAGCCCGGTCTCGCTTTCGATTCAGATCCCAGTCACTCTTTTAATTCAGATTCTAATCCCATACTTGTTTTCAACCCCAGTTCTGTTTTCAATTTCAGTTCTGATTCCACTACCAATCATAGTTCTCATTTGGACGAAGCTGAGGGCAAACAATTCTTTCATCTGTTGTATTTCGATCCCGATTGGGTTCTCGATTCTGATGCCGCTCCCACACTCAATTTTGAATCCGGCCTTGTTCTTAATTTCGGACCCGGTCCTGGCTCTGGATTCTGTTCCTCAGTTTTAAATTTCTATATTTCAATATTCTTAAAGAATAGTAATGATTTTAAATTTAATTTGTTGCGAATTAGTAAGAGATATTTTTGTCAATCCGTCTTATACCAATTGAGGGGCGAGGGTCTAAATAAATTAAAATTTGTGTTCGTATTTTTGGATGAGAAACCTGAAAAAAATAGACAAAAATTCCCCGAAAAAAAAATTATAAAAATCCAGTAAATTCAGTAAAGATTTATCGAATGAAAATATACGACATACTTGTCAACATATGTTATGAAAACAATAGCGGATCGACAGCAGAACTGTCATTGATAGTGCATGAAATAACCCAAAAAAAATCTATTCATCCGATCGCTATGGAATTTCACAGGATCATCTGCTAGGCCAATCTGAAGACTACCTAAAAATTTCATCAAAAGCAATCCTGCCGTTTCGGAGTCCTTTCCACGGAACCTGAAGCCAGACCACGAGTCATAAGTACATAGTTTAAAGTACGTGCAAGAACTTAATTAAGGCGATATACTACAAAACTCTTGATAATTAATAGGATCAAGGATTAGGTCGAGTTACATTGTGGAGGTAACTGAAAAGGGCGGATTGATAGGGGATAAAATAGCGTTTAATTAAATCAAGTGACATGTCGTCGGTCACTACAATCTGTCGACCCCAATAAAGCGGCGGCGGCGGCGTCGGCAGGGGCATTACGCCGTGCGCCGCCCACCTCCGTGCCTCTATTGGTGTTAAACATCAAAAACTAAACTCAACCGGCAGATTAACCGCTACTATCACGATGGGAATTATCACATAAAACCTATGCAACGACTGTTCAGGCACAAATAAATAAGCGATCGTCATTTACAATATTCAATTTAAATTAAAACAGTATGCTTTCTACTTTTAAAGAGCACCTCAAATACCTTATAAATACGTGCGTGAAAATAAGCTTTTGTTTCGATTAATGAAAATAGCACGGAACAAGAAAGTTAATACCAAGAGAATTTTATCCCGAACGGATTACTCGCACGCCCCGCCCCCGCCTTGTGCCCCTCGCTGAGATTCATTTTGTCTCTCATTTTCTCTGTCGTCGACGGCTAAGAGGTAAAATTTAACGACAGGGTTTTAAACGCGACCCTTGTATTTCTTAATTTGATCAATGGTACGAGAAAGGTGTTATGATATCGTATCACATTTTAAGTACTTCATAGCAATTTACACAAAGTGAACGAAGTTAATAAGTTTCGGTCGTATGAAATACATGCACAATTTTTTTTACGGCATAATATAAAAATGGCGGTGATTCAATAATGTATTCATTACAAGTCGAAGTAAGTTCGCGGGAGAGCAACGTGCACCCCAATTAAATATTTTAAAGGAGAGACGGCGGCCGCGGCCGTAGCTGATTAAACTCGTAAAGCGGCAACAATAAAAATCGAAGCGGACTGTTGCTCGCCGCCGCGCCGCTTCTAACGAGGCCGAGACGATGCGCTGCGGTCGCGACCTCCTCCTCTTTGACCTTTTTAAGGTTTCATAGCAAACCCTAAAGAAACGGCAATAGTAAGCTGCAGCTTATTATTTAAACGTAGGTACGATGAACAATGCTCGACTGAAGACAGATCGTTCTCGTCTTCAATTAACTCGAAACGAAAAATTACTCGTTATCGAAAGTAATGGAATTCTTACACCTCAAATCTGTACATTCATAATATTGCATAATCGAGTTATTAAGGAAAAAATTTGGGGCTATCATATATGTTATATTCGAATGTATTCAAACGAAATCTATACAGATTTCAACCTTTTTTTTTTTCTAAAGTTATTCGACATTGCTAAGCGCATTATGACTGATATAGAACGGTATTCTAAGTGTTCAGCTATAAATTAATGTTTAGAAAGTTGCCAAATACGTACAATAAAGTTTTACGTCCAGATTTCTCACATAAATATGTAAATGAAGAAAAAAGCTGAACTGTTAGGAAAAACAATAATAAGAATAATTTAACTTAGAAAAATAATAATTTATTAAGCTTATCCATAACGCCTACGATTATCGACACGTATAATAAATTATTAAGTTGATTAACCATGACTCTAAATGTGCTTATGTGATATTAGCAAATAAATACTATTTTATTAAATAGTTAACTTCATTATTACAACATAGCGGCCTAATTTGCAAATATAAATCGACGATTGGTTATTGATGGAAATCCAGTTTTGCTTAAGCACAAATTTGTATGTGACATTTTTTTAAATACTTAAGAGATCTCTTTTCTTATTAACTTTTGAATTGATGTAAAGAAATCCGAAGCCAAATTAATAAATCTGCGTTCGAACTTCAAAACAACATAACTTTAGGACCACAACTTAATTAAAATATTTTTAATTAAGTTGTGGTTAACCAGATATATTGGATTTTGTGTAACTAAATGTAATGTCATAAATGCCAGTATGACATGACAGATTGCCTTAAAACTATGTATTTTGACTTGTCCAGCTTTTAAGTTTAATAGTTAGCAGGTGATGATCGCAAATGAGAGTTAGAAGCACACAGCCGTTTCTCTATGTACAATATGATTTTTATTTATCGTAACAGTTTCCCTTACATATCTGAACTATATAATCATCACACACGGCTCACATCGAAGGTTGCGGTAAGTGGTGCGCGCGGGGCGGGCCGGGGCGGGGGAGGGTCGCTGCAATAAAGGGTCGCACAAAGTTTACAGTCTCCGGCGCTCGTGAATCAATCGGGTCGTAATCCGCGGGTACGCGCGGCGCGCGGGTGCGGCCGCCGCGGCGGTGCTTCGCCGCTGACAGGCGATGGGATGGTCGGTTCGCGACGAGATTAATGAGCGTGACGGAGCTCACCTCGTATCGCCGTGTCGTAATCGCTGGCAGTGGCTCTTACTTAAATTAGTTAACAATGACACATTTCGCTGGCAAACAAACGAAAGAGTCGTTTAAATAGACCACGCGCTATTCTCGTACTAGTGACGGCGCACCTCACCGCGCACCTCGCCGAGCCGCCCACCCCCCTGCGGCAACGAGTGCGCTGTATGCCAACACTGATTCATAAACACCTCAAGGTGATATCGACGTCTCACTATTATTATTACAAAAAAAAAGTCTCTGGATGAAAATAATGCTTCATTCTTCATTTGATTAAATATTTAGCTGTTTTTTTCATGATCAAATCAAAACTGTGAGGAAAACATTTAACCTCCCACAGTAATACTTCAACATATTCATCCCCTGCCGCTTTTACTTTCAAAAACGATTTCTATTTAATTTATTTTCTAGTAAAACCCAAAATAGAGTATTTTCAGTTAATAATCTAATTATTATTCCAATGATGTGTTACCGTATACAGATACTAAAAGATAGTAGATTTCATGTTTCAACTGGACACCGTGAATTGACATTGTTTTGGAAATTACATTTTTTTTCAATATTTGGGCTCCTTAGATAATAACAGACATTAACTTTGTTGTTGAAACATTTATTATTGGTTATAAAGATATTGCGATTGCCAAATAAAATAAATGCAAATGGGATTTTCATTTCCAATGAAAATACAAAGCAAAACAATGCATGATAAAAAAATGTTGAATACGTTTATGTTCTTAACGATTTGGGTAGTCAACCGTATGTATATCCCCTACGTGGAATTTTTACTTGCTACCAATTCTATTTTCCATAAATAATGAAAAACAAAGTTAAATTTACGTTGCCTTTAAAATAATAAATTTTCATAGCATATTCATATCATATTCCAGGGGCAAACAAGTAGGCGAATCATCGAAGTAGGTGGTTGCCGCCGTCTATGGACACTCGTAGCCCCAAAGGAGCCGCCAGTGCGATTCCGGACTCTTGGGTTGATGTGTCTAATGGGGGGAGTGTGCCACCGAAACTCTCACTCATTTGACAAACGAAACTGCGGAAACTGCTATTTGACGTCCGTGCTTCACCGGTTAGCCCTAAGCGACAAATAGCATTTATTCGTCGAATAAGATTTTGAATTTTTCAACAGTAAGATAACGGTTATTCCTAAAATAAATTGAATATCTGGGAAATCAAGTTATCTGGCCGTTTCGTGGCCAGATAGAGCGCTGTTCTTAAGATAAATTAATGCTTGATAACCTCAAAAATGGATTTTTTTGAGTCATATAAACATTTTTTTATTCAAGAAGAACATTCAATGCAGTGTAATTTAAATCCGCCTATACGAAAAAAAAAATATGTGGCGCAACAAAAACCTCACCATTTTGCTCAGTGGGATGACATGGACTTCTTTAGTAGATTTAGATTACAAAAACATAATGATAAAGTTAATGCTAATGTTAAATAACGTTAATGATAAAGTTAATAAATGTTAAAGATAATTTTAATGTTATACATAATGCAACATCTTATTCTTTATTTGTTACCGAGTCCGCCTTTAGGGTTCCGTACCCACAGGTTAAAAACGAGACCCTATTACAAGACTCCATTGTTCGCCTGTCTGTCTGTCACCAGGCTGTATCTCATGAACCGTGATAGCTAAACAGTTGAAATTTTCACAGATGACGTATTTCTGTTGCCGCTGTAACCAGACAATAAAAATAGAATAAAATAAATATTTATGTAAGGCTTCCATACAACAAACGTGATTTTTTGCCGTTTTTTGTCCGATATTAATAACGGCAACAGATAGACGCTTGAAATATTCACAGAATATTTAGTTATATACTCACTTTAAAAATATATAAATAAAATAAAATAAATATTTGCGTGTTTACACATACACATGCTGTGCGCGCGTGTGTGCGTGAGTGGATGTATGTAAACACACACACGCACGCACGCGCGTTTACGCGCAGACAGACATGCAGTCACCATCGTCAAATCGTCTAGGAATCTTCTAGAACCTCAAAACGTCAAGATCTGATGAATACTCGATTTTCAAAAAACGGGGTAAAGGCAATACTTTCCGATATTCGAAAATTTCAATTTTCTTAGCGGGAAATCAAAAAAATGTTATATGCCGGCGGAACCTTTAATAAGATTACTAACTTCCTAAACTAAAATCTTATTAATATCTGGAAAACAAACTATTATATTTAGCCAAGCTATTTAACAAATATTTATGTGATATAAAACAAAGGCAAATTATATAAATTTATTAATTAACTAAATTAAGGTTTCGCAATGACGCGCAAAAAAAACATAACGGTCACCTCTAATTAACATCTTTTAATAACTATGCAATTAATAGCTACACTCCCGACTACCCCTGATATATATTTAGAAGTAAATGAATAGAATATGAATTTGGATATTTTTCCTGCTTTGGTTTTTCTAAAATGAAATTAAAAGAATTATTATAAATTTATTTCGATCCACTTTAAAATATTGAGTAATCATCTAATAGTGACTTCATTGGTATTAAAAACAAACCGTGTGAAGGGAAAGCAAAGTAATTTCTTTACATACACATTCTGTGTCCTTTTACGATTGCGTCAACAACAAAAACCATCGAAAAGGCATTTCTAGTACTACGTTGTTATACGATTCAAATAGAGTTTGACAATACTCGATGGCCGAGAACGCGCCGATGCATCATTGGACGGTTTCACGCTGTTCTCGTGCAGTTCACGGCCGCAAAGACGTGACCGGCGCGGGCGCGTATGACTAACACGCGGATGGGCGACGCGAGCGGGTCCGCAACGGCGAAACATGTTGAGCGGCGTCGGCGCACGAGCGGGCGGTCGTAGATTGCATAACGCGGCAAAGGCAAACCGCAGCCAGGACGTTGCTCTCGCTAGCCTCGCGCTTGAACTTGAAACGCCCATTGCTAACAAGGCAACGGTATCTTATATTCACAAGCCTCTCGTTTAATTTTGTGCACTATCCGATATTTGTCGGTTTTTATTTTATCGTTAGCGATAAAACTGGTGAATAGTGGTAATTAATAATGCATTTTGGATTCCGTAAATTTCAGAACTCTTCTGTTGGCCTATGTCATCCGTTTCTATCATTTAAAAAATATGAAATACATAATTTCATGTCTCCAAACGAAGGCGAAAACATCTTTCTAGGAAATAAAATCTTTATAACAATACCAATTTTGCACTTTTAGGTGTACAAGGATTATCCTAGTGAAGAACATGAAAGTGACATATGAATTGATTATTAGTTTCGCACAAGTTTCTGGGTGATTTTGCGTTTTAATGTTAGTTAATGTCTATAATTTTTATAAACTTTACTAACATTTTAAGATACGTCAGCGGACTACTACATTCTTTTAGATGGTACTATAGTTTACTACTGATTAATTATTTAAAAATTATCGTCTGTGAACCACAAATTTTGAGAAAAGTATGTAAAATAGTAGTAAACACATTATACAACATATAAAACTACTACACTTACATAAAAAAAATAATCAAAACTATTAGTTTCAAAATGTCTAAACGTAAAACCGGGCGCAATCTTCAGCTCCGACAGCGACACGTAGTTTCAAAAGAATTTATGAGCCGCTCTTTCAGTTCAAAGGGTATATTAATGATATCTTGACACCGGTAGCTTCTCACATAGCTCAAATCAAATTCAAAAATATCTTTATCATTTAAGTAATGAGATTATACTTGAAATACGTCATTAATAAATTGTTTTCGACATTACCACCCATTGCCAAATGCTGTTTTACCTTGAGAAGAATGGGCAAGTCCGAGGTTGCCCTTTTTACTAAATAAATTGTATAGGTATTCATAATTCAGTCGATATAAAAAATAATACGAAGTAACTTGATAGCCGAGCAGTTTAATAATCCTAAGGGTTGTTTTTCATTAAGATATTCAGACACGATATAATAGCCCTTGCCATATTAACTTTCTTTTAACGAAACATTTAAATTCATAAAATGGAAAAATTTGAATTTCAGCTGGGATCTTATTATAAAAGCGCACACATCCCTTATATGATTTGTTAGCTTAGACGGATTTCATGAACAGCAAGATCGTTTTATGTCTAATGTTAATGTTATGGATGTCGCTCCTTTTTTGGGACGATTCTTTATGTCTCTTGACATATATTAAGTTTTCGTATATGTATTGTGATGCTAAAGTTAGGATATTATGATAGGATACCTGGTCAAGTCGAGTGGGAATAGTACCAAACCTAGAGATGACAAATATATAATTATATCATCCCTGCGAAACCGTCACAACAATGCAATCCAAATAAAAAATAATCTTCGTCAAAGCGAGTATAATAAATGAGTGAGGTAGAAGAGATAGAGGAAGCTTGTAGAAGCTTCTCCCGATACTTGCAGATCAGCTGCAGGATTTAGCACACGTGTACTGGGACACCTCATCGGCTGCAATTTGTGAGAAATCACGTAAATTGGATAGTACTATATGTGATGAAACTTACAAGTGTTTGTATAGTTCTAATGGACGTGGACTTGTTAGACAACTCGGGGAACGGAGAACGTTATAGTCAATATGCTATTGCAGGACGCTGCTTTATGAAGGAGGGTATGTGCCGTTTTGAGCAGATTTTTCGTATGAAGCAAAAACGGAACATTATTTGTAGAAAGTAGTAGGTTACTGGCTGGTCACTGTTATATCGCAGAAATTTTAGAAAAAACACGTCATTCCTCATGTTTGACTTTCAAGCAAATATTTCCTATTATTAAAAAATAATGCTTGGTTGCACTTGGTCAAGTGTGCACTTATTTTCGGAAGAGGGTGTGGAAACTATAATACAACCAGAATTCCGAACTTAAACCCTATTGAACAAATCTAAGACGAATTGAAGGTGTCACAAACTAAATATCGTTACCTAATACTATTAAATAAAAGAAACGGCCTCGGTGGAGGAATGAAATGCTATCTAACGAAAAAGACTGTAAAAACCTTTTTACAAGTGCTGCCAAGTCTTTATTAGAAAGTGTAGTAAAGGACAGAATACTCGATATTGAAAAACACGTTACATTCCTTTTTACTTTTTAATTTAAATTATAACTAAACAATTCATATTTTTTAAAGAATCTGAGTAACTTGTAAATTTGCTTTTTTATTAAAATACTCAATACGTTTTTTGGTATTTTGTAAGTGTCTGTAATGTCTGCTAAATTATAGTGAAAATTGTAAGAACGCAATAAAGACTGCGAAATTAAACTACGAATATGTTTCGATTTTTCGCATTCTAGTATTCTATGACATGGTATGCTTATGGGACATGGTCACAATTAACTAAGTTGAAAATAATTAAAATCGTGACAAATTCCAATCTAATAATAAAAATGACATTCCAATTGTGTAAACTGTTGAATCCTGTCTCAGATTAGTACAAAAAATGGCGTTGCACCTTAAAATAAGATTATATTGGGACCCGGACAATGAAAGGCAGTTTCTTTTGTTAAAAACATGTATGCACATAGCTGTATATAGCGTAGATAGAAAAATTTGACAAGCTACGTCGGTAGGTGCTCCCTACAATAATAATAATAATAATGATTAATATTGTTTTTAACATAACTCTTAAATACGATGATCATGTATACGTTCGAATTCGCTACAAGCATGTGTGATAAATTTATGTAAACGGATAGCATAGGCGCTACATGTGAAAATAATTACGCAGACTGCTAGAGTTTCGACCCGCTGTCCGGAAATTGTCGGAAATTGCAAGAGAAAATGAATCCGACCACGTCGATAAACATACTGAAAAGTGCGCTGCTTTAGCAATTGCGGCCGAAAATATTAACATCAAATTTTCAAATGGTAACATAAAGCAAACAATTAGTATGTAAGTTAAAAAGTAAGTATTCTAAAAAATTTTAACAGACATGAGACTTTAAGTTGACTGTATTAATTTTAAACTAACATTCAAATATGGAATTTGAAACTCGAAAGTTAATACAAATAATTAAAGAACAAATAATATAAAAATTTGTAAAGTCGGTATACGGGCGAAAGTTTTACGTGACAACGACTTTGAATGGTAAAATCATTTTAATGTGAATATTCATTCGTATAGTAGGAAGAAGGATGAAATAATAGTAACAATTTAAAACATTTATTTATACAAAGAATTATATTTAAAACATTAATTTATACAAAGAATCTCGCACTGAATTTCATATTAACAAAATTTTATTTTTACCTTTACACATACATACGTATTTATATACAAATATACATACAATAACTTGCAATACATTTGCAAGCTATGCACTAATTCTCTAGCGCGCGCGGCAGACCGATCATAGTTGAGTGGAGAGAGACGCAAGGCATTCGGCGGGCCTCTCTCGTTCGGTGACTCATCGTTACGTTACCGAGCGTTACACTTTTCAAAGTGACTCCCAGCCGCAACCTAATTTAAGACGTTGTCACGTCAAAAAAATAATACAAATTCAAACACTTTGAATATGATGTTATATTTTTTTTCGTACTTTGACTAGACGCAATTTTGTTGAAGTATCAAACTGTGTTATAGTGTGCATTATGTGTCTTTCCACGTGCATAAAAATAATGGTTAAAAAAACATGTTTAATATCATCTCACAAAAGAGATTCGCTAAATCAATCCCAGAAATCGGATATTAGTTAAATTTTTGAAAGGATTTGTAAAACATTAGTCAACCGCATCGACTCTTAAAAATAGGTATATGCAACAATAAGAACATCATAAAAATGAAAATGTCAATAGACTAGCGACATACAGGCAGCACAGTGCGTGCGGTGGAGACGAGACTATATAATAGATATATATTTAAAACTGGGATATTTACCTAACTCAAATTTACTACTTATAAAGTTAAAAGACTTAAACTGTAATAATGTAACTACCAAATTTCGTTATTAGATCTTACACTATTTTCAAAGAAAAATAGTATTTGTATCTAATAATCTTTATAGTTCAAATAATGCTATTTAAACTGACAATAAATTATAGTAGGTACTACTCGCAATTATTTATTAATATCTCGGTAAGAATAAATCCACTTATTTAATATAAACAGAAAAAACATACTTTTACTTTATTTGCACTTACATATCTATATACTTTTATTTATTTTTTTTAAGAGCTAAAATCATCCAATAACAAATTTATTTTCCCATTCTGTATAAGTTTCAATATTAAGAAGTACTTTTCAGTGAAATACACGAAGTTGAAAAAAGAAATTATAATCGTTAAAAATCTAAAGGGAAGTAATTCACCAGTAAAAGATTATAAGCTAGTTTTTTAAGAATTGAACCCGTATACGGTAGTGGATATGGTAAATTAGAAATGAGAAGAAACAGCCAGAGAAGAAAATTTTATTTTGTTAGCTATCTGTGCAACTCCAGAAAAAGGCCCGAAAAGAGCAGTTAAAATAAAGAGCTCGCCATCAATCACACGAACAGAAGCCGCGCTTCCGGTCTCCAGTTGGCCGAGCGAAACATTTCTTTGAATAATGAATGTACAGGTGGGTACCTCGCCCGTAACTGGACGTGATATACGCCGTCGTCGGCCGCATGCATAATTTCACTTATTTTATGTAGTTAATTGTCGAAAATGACCGCCAGCAAATATATTGCGGCGCTCCGCCACCGGCTCGTTAATGTATTCCGCGCTCTACCTGACCGCCCGAGCGCGCGCGGCGGCGCGTGCCCGCGCCCTCGCTCGTGCACACGGATCGATCGCACGTGCGGACCGTATGCTGTACAACACCATGCGCCTTAGGGTGCACATACTTTTTATTTAGCCGCAGATAATATTGTTCAAAAAATATAAACAACTGTATTACTGTAATTTTTTTGTTCTTTAAAAAAAAGCTAAACCACGGTCTTTATCTAGCCCGTGGCTCAAATCACAACACATTTCACAAACCTTACATATCTTTAAAGGTAATAGCGAAGCTTAATGCATATTTATCAGTATGCTTATTTCTAACCTCAGCACGATTTGAATGTTAATGTTGTCACAAAAAAACCACTGTTTTGGAGTCAATATGACAGAAAATACATGATGATTTGTTACTTGAAAATTACTCGCCTTGTGTTTTAATGCGGCGTAAACAGAAAAAGAGAACATGTATCGACTGCAGATAAATGGACTTTGCGAAATTGAAAACAAGAACGGTCGAATCGATGACCGGTGAAGCAGAGAGACGTCCAACACATTAAAAGTATTGTTATTGAAATTAAAAGAAAATAAGCCACATTCGAACATACTTTTATTAGTATCTCATCTTTTTTATAAGTTATTGAAAGATTATTCACTTGAAACTACGAGTTTTTTTCATTTTTAGGGTTCCATGTTCTTAGGGTGCCAACGGGAACCTATTATTATCTAATTTCCGCTATCAGGCCGTAGTCTTTGGACCGTAATAGGTACAGGTACTTAAAAGTATGTAGTATTACTATGGCGGCTATAATAAAAAATAAAGTAAACATTAAAGGGGTGTCCGATACAAGAAACGTGTTTTTCTGTCAATGTTTTTGCTCGATCTATTAATGGCAATACGTACAAACGTCTAAGTAATTTTTATAATGCATATTTATCAAATAAAAAAATAATAGGAACAGACCAAATGTAGTCAGACAAGCGCTATTACTTCACCGATTTCTTAAAAAAACATATACAACGGTATGCTTTAAACTCTCAAATAATTAACTGTTAATTATTATAGTTAAAAGCTAAACAAGTTAAAATATGGTATTTTAACTACACACTTAGTGGTTGATTATGATAATCTTAAAGATATTAGCATTTGTGACATTAATTTTACAAATGCCAATATCTCTAAGAATATCGATATTTTGACACGTTTATCTTTTAACTTTAATACCTGACATTTAACTATTGGACATAATAGTTCGAAGCACATCGCAGATAATTTTAAATATTGTACGTTCTTACGAAATCCATCGCATGCGAGTCCGACTCGGACTTGGCCGGTTTTTAGATTCAGATGTTAAGTTCCAACATCTCTTATTGATGATTGTGTTAATCGCTTGCATTATGGTTATTTTTCTTTTCTTTATTTTGCTGCAATAATATTATAACTATTTTAAACAATAACGGCGAGTTGCAACCAAAGGATAGAATAAGATTGCATCAACATATAAGATTAACCGTAATATTTGACAAATAATGTATGAACAATTTACCAAATCTTAGTGTCAACATTTACTGTTTAGATATTTTTTTTTGGTGCGACCCGGAGTAAGACTGCATTTTTTTTTGTAATCTTACAATGAATTTTTAAACTGGTTAAAAATGCTAAAAGTGACTCCGTGTCTTTTCAAATCTAAGATATAGTAAGTAAATCTAAGTAAGTTTTTGAGTGCATTTTTTTGTAAATTAATTATTGGTAATTAAACTTTAAGATTTAAAATTTTGCCATCGCCAAACGTGAAACGTTGATTAACTGAATATTAAACTAAACTGTAGATTTAGACATTTTTTTATTAACTGTTAAATTTTGAGACCGTCTTTGCAATTTCTATTAGAAACTAATTTATTTATTAAACCCAATAATTAATTTGTCTCCTGTTAAAGAACGGCCTGCGTTGGTGCTTCCGCGACGGGCTTGGAGAAAAATGATGTTGTCGAATGTATGGAAATATACATAATGTAGAAAGAGTCTATTTTGCACTAGTACTATATGGCAGAATTAGACTTCAAAAACAGTAATTGTATTGCTTATTGAAGTGAAACTTCTAATGCGACTTCCAACAAAGTTGCGTTAAACGTTTAACGGTACCAAGGAGGTGGTATGAAAGCACTGTTGCGTTAAACGTTCAATGCTCCTGGGGAGGGGTAATAGAAAGATACAGAGCGAGAGTGAATGCGTGGCACTCGAACGCACGCGTGTAGTATACCTGTTACAGGCCAGCGCGAGCGTTAGTAACGAGTAGCGTCCAAATATTCCAACGCAAGAGGAAGAGAGAGAGAGAACGATACACAAAGGTAGAAAGTAGGAGGGAGAAAGAGAGTGAGTCGGTAGATTTCATCTCGCAATTGTAACGTGGCGACGAAAAACGCAATTTCTACCCCTTTCTTGTCTTTGTTGTAGTTCATGTCTTAGATAAGTGCCAATAAATTGCTAACGTTGGTGTCAAGAAAATTACATTAAACACAAACGAGTCAGAATTGCATGGAGAGATTTACGTACTTATATATATAATCTGACCAAATTTTGTTGGTAGTAATTAAAAATAAATCATCGTTCTATCTGCTATTTTACATTTAAGTCTTACCAGAACTTATTCGTGGTGATTTTAAACTTTTTGAAGGTAGAAAGAGCTTGCGAGACACCAGAGTATGAGATCACTGTCGCTCAAATGACACCCACAACCTCAGAAGAGACATGTAGTGTCAGTCTTTTAATATATAAAAAAGTCATGTTACATTTTTTATTCTGGCTTTACGCGCGTCACGCCATCTATTAGTTTTGAAAACTAACTAGCACAACGAACAAACGACAATTCACACAAGTAACCGCAGATTGTGCCGAAAGCACAACAGAGTTAATGCTTATATCGCATACTATAGTCCTAGTATTCTCAGCGTGTAGACAGAGGAAAAGTGTCTGTGGCGTGAAAATGTATACAAGTATTTAGATTTAAGAGATAGAGTATTTTTCCGTTGCATCCCATTCCATTATATCGTAATTACAAAGTGTTTTACCATTTTGTTAGTTGTTTTTTTTTTTAGGGCAGTGATTGTAAAGTAAATATTTAGTAAATTTACTGCAAAAAGACAAAAATATACCTGTGATGGCAAAGTATTTTTAAATAAATTAAAATCTGCCGCTATTTGGACGTTACCTTTTGAAGACATTATTAAATTGATTGCAAAGGAAGGGGAGTGTGATTATATTTTATTTTGTAAATACGCTTTCAGCAATATTTTTTGAGACAGACATTTCGTATGAAATATTATAGAAAAAGACTAGTGACACTGTTTACTGTGTCCCAAAAATTAAAAGGTTCGTGGAATACAGAAAAAAATTGATATCGACTGTAATTTGTTTTGAAATCCAATTGCGACAGACCTAAAAGAAGAAACAATATTAATAATGTTGAAAAGTATTAAAAGTGCTTGGAATTGCGAAAAAGCAAAATTATAGACAATGTTTTAAACAAGTGTCGTAGTCGCTACAAAAAATTAAAAGACTTGAAGTTTGTGGACCTAGTTGCTTGTGAAAACTTTTTTTTGTTGTATGAGTTTTCCAGAAGAATCTGTAGTACATAAGAGTCAGGTAGGGTAGGTAGGGTACCGTCGGTGGGCCAACGACTGAATCAATGCTAAAAATGACAAGTTATAACAGAAAAATCTGTCGTACAGTGAAAGTCAATTAGGGTAGATAGCCACCATCCGTGAACACAGCCATAACAATGCCAAAGTGATAAATTTTATTTAATTTTGCATGCCCTGTCTAAAACTTTTATGCATGCCACTGCCACTAATCAATTAACTTGTTCATCCTTAGCGAACTTGCAGTTGTTTATTGTAATTTACCTCTAAAATCAGTTTATTATTGATCTACATCCGTGACTCGGTCACCTAAGCTCAACCTTCAAGTTCTTTATCAAGTAGATTCGGAAAAAATATGTTGTTACAGACAGGCATGAAAGTGATTCTAAAAAGTTTCGTATTTTTGTCGGATTTATAAAATCTAAAAAAAAAATCCGAAATAATAGAATAAAAGTTATGGACACGACAGACACGATACACACGAGTTCTAGCAGACAATAATAAAACAAGAATGAATTGGAATTCGCCGCATTAACACATAGCCTAGACATTGCTCCGTTCAACTGTGGATTAGTATATCATTAGAATTAGATGCAAAATAATTTGTATCAAGAAGCGATTCTGTATATTAATATTGATGAACCTTTAATCAGCATTAAGCGTTCATTAACTTAAAGTGACAAAGCTTTTTTCAAGATCTTGTTTTAGATTCACTTTGTACAAAAAGTATATTTTACATGTGAATTCTAAAAAAAATCACCTTCCATGCGAATTTTTGTCGAAATGAAATTTATAAAAGAGACTAAGATTTTCCCATCACCGAATCAAAAATTGCCAAGAAATTGTGTGTAGTCAAAGTCTATGAAATGAAACAATTATTTTTACCAAGTGGCGGAGAATTTTGATATTAAATTTAATATAATGTAAGATATATACAGCTACTTGACTTGCCACTTGATTAATATTAACATATTATTTCGTATTAAACTACGTCGCAAATCGTACACAAACAGTTCGTCTAGATGCAAAATGCACAATCGCACCGAGCTACGTCCGCGGTACAGCGTGCATTACAATTTTTTAAAGCAGAACAGACGGCAGTACAACAAAGGAGGTAGAAAAGCACAAACAAACGAGCACCACGCGGTGCGGAAAACACAAGCTCTCCACGCGCCCGTCTCCAACTAACTCACACAGCATATTTATTTCAGTGCTATTGAAAGCGGATATATGAAGTTATGTTTGAAGTGTAATATTAAACCGACGATTCATCGGCTCGACTTCATAAAATAAAACTGTGAAAGTTAAAGCGAGTAGAAAATATGTTAGCGCTAGAAAGGATTCAATTTGAGTAATGAGTTTTCGGCCGAAAGCAAAACTTCAAAAGCTAAAGCAGGTTCTGAGCAAATATCTCAGCATTTAGCGCTTTCCCGGGTAACGCTGAATGCGCGCAGATGGAGCGGCGCGATAGGGCGGGCGGCCGCACCGCCGCCCGCCTCAAAGCCGACCTCCGCGGTACAATCGCACCAGGATCTATCGTGTACTTGCTCCATGTCCAATTTCATATACTGTTGTATCTTTGTATTTAAAATATGAAATACATGTACAACTATTATTTTTGTCCTGTTTTAAACAAAAATTTGAAATAGTGCAATTTTTTGACTAATGCAGATCTGATCGTAATTTCACCAGTCAAAATTCGTCATATGAAGAGACACAGGATACTGAAACAGGCAAATGCGTATATATTCACTAACGGCCTGTGTGTGTACACTGGTCCCCGTCGAAACTTTCTACGAAATTAATAATGCCTCTAAGCACCAGGTGACTATATACATACCAAGACTTCTTCTGAAATACTATTGTGTATTGTAGTTCCAACTCTGAATGTGAGTGTATTGCTGAATTGCAAGTGCAACTTGCATGTACATGCTTATATTAATTATTTTCAGATTCGTCTATCAAAACGTGACCAATTGTAAGGTTTATATTTGACCAATAAAATAAGACCACTAGATATTTTTTTCAACACAAACATAAGCATAATCGTTGAGAAAGCTATCGGTTTTTAATATGAAATGGTATAGAACATATGTAATGGAAACTTAAGAGACTGAATTTCATACATTTCTAATTGTTGTTGTCATACATTTCATATTGTGTGTAGTTCTCATGACAATACAATAATATGATATTGTAGGAATGAAAACTATATTAGAGTGATCTGATGATGACAGCAGAAAGTAGGCACAAAAATACCTTAACGGATTCTGCATGTACAGGACATTCTAAATGCGTTTGGGTTTATTGGAATTGTCTCGAGATGTACTCTGGTCATTGATGGAGCTGGAAAGTAGACATTAAACTACATAAAGAACCAACATATCCTAGCAGTGTGCGAACTTGTTTCCTTGAAAATGATTGAATTTTCAAAAAAATCCTAAAAAAATCGCGAAAATTATAATTATCATCTCACTGAAAGATAGATTTACAATGCGATAATTTTCTCACAGTGATTTTGTACGATTTTAAGTGCGATCTAAAATTATAAAATCATTTGAAAGACTCAAATCAAATGAATTTGAAAGATCAAATGAATGGCGTTGAAAGATAAAAAGCCCATTTAAAGCGATTGTTAATCGCTGACTCAACGAACCTTAATGACCACATATAGTTTTATACTTCAAGTAATGCTTATATTCTTAAGTACGTATATTAAGTAATTTAAGTTTTTGATCGTATATGATTGTTCTATCTTGATATTACTCTATTGCCACTGCACAAGCGCTAGGCGTCGTGGAGGACCAGCGATGTAGTAGTGATCGCTATTAAAATTTCTGCTGAGTGACAAAACTGTTTGATGGTTACAGTGTATGGATAGACATAGTGCATTAAAATGTCTTAATTTGGACAAAATTGAGAATTTTTAATGGACTATATGAAGGACTTTCTACGAATAACGAAGCCATAAAAAATAAAATCAAAGAATTATTTTTTGTTTATAAGAGATATGGCACAAAATTTTCAAATTATTTTAAAAAAAATCTTTAAAGGTTGATCCGAATATTTCAAAAATCAGATAATGGGCATCCATTGAATAGACAGAACGATATTCATATTGCCAATGATTTGGAGAAAAAATATCTGTGCGTCTATAAAATAAGGTAGTAAAATAATATAAGAATCAAAGATTTTGATTAAAAGGTAAAATTTTCTTTAATTGTCTTTATGAATAAAATTGACGATTCACAGTACCATTTTATAGCTTGCGTTGCAAAAAAAAAAAAAAAAAACAATTCCCAATAATTTCTGCATTACATTTAACAAGTTCATAATGAATACATATTGGAAAAAATTGAAATTTTATTGAAGCAAATAATTTGTAGTGAAAACACTATTTTTACTATGGTCACATCAATCGGTCTCCTCCACTACGTCTTCTAAATTCATTAAAAAGTCCTTTTTATAAATTTTATTCTAAAGTAGATTTTTTTAAGAAAATTAAATGGACGCTCTTAAAGAGGTCCTTGTATTACGCCTTTTTAAAAGTTCGTGTTCTGTTTGGGAAATCCCAAACGTACTACAGCATTAAACATCTTGAAGTCTATTATTATTTATGATATGGTCTATAACTTTCTTTTAGTTCAAAAAAAAATTGTTCGATGACAATATAAACATTATCAATAATAATAGATATTTAAATTTTAGTTTTCATATTTAAGCCATATGGAGCATGAAGTATAGTGAAAATTTCAATAATATGATGTTTTATATTTCTGAACACAGCCAAGTTAAGTAATTTCACTCAGGATAATTATTTATAAAAAATATATTTTATGCTGAAGTTTGATCGGTACATCCACTGTATAATTTTTCATTTCTTTTAAATGGAATTACTATTAACCATAATAAATAACATAAAGTAATAATAACATGTTTTTTCGTTGCTCTTTTAGGGCAAGTACGTTTCTACAAAATTTAGCGAAAATCTTTTGTTGATGAACAATATCCCAAAATTTGTAGTGATTAAGAATATCGTACTAAAACGACATACATCAATTCTTCGCGCTTTTGATAATACAATATTAACGTATTTACATAAGTACGAATTTGGTAAAAGTCCAAAGACAATTAAATAAATAACGTTAAAACGTAGCTAACGTAACTGTATTATATGTTATACCACAATGATGTAGGTGTGGTTTTTATTTTCCTTTAATTGATATTCAAAACAATTACTAACAAACCAACGTATTTCACATTATAAATTTATTGCCATTGTAAATGAACCACAAAATAACGTATTGACTTTTGAACTCATAATAAAAACAACGAAAATAAGGTTTTTTGAGTTTATTTGTGGCTAAAAAGTGATAAGTAGAGTTGCAAATTGATACGTACGAGACGC
Organism: Eumeta japonica; assembly: GCA_005406025.1. Classification (NCBI taxonomy): domain Eukaryota; kingdom Metazoa; phylum Arthropoda; class Insecta; order Lepidoptera; family Psychidae; genus Eumeta; species Eumeta japonica. The sequence continues at coordinate 67,860 of BGZK01000368.1, forward strand.
CTTGTCTTAGAAAAAAATCATGTCAATTATTGTTTTTTATATTATAATTAAATAAGCTCTGATAATAATTTTTTTGGCTTATAATATGAAATGGGTAACATATTTCCGAATTGGATAATAATAACTCTTTGTAAGTAGTTTAAAATCCCTCACAAGGGATTTGGAACATAATGAACAAAGGGATGTTTGTTGTATACATATTTTTAAATAATTACAAGATAGGCACCGTAATAAATTACAATGATAGTTAAAAATATTTTGATATTTCAAGATTTAAATTAGAACCAATCGGGGAGATTAGATGAAAACTTACGCACAAAAAACACTACATCTCTTCTAAATCTGAGGATTTTTGTAGCTATTAATTTTTTGGATAATGAGTTGCTTGTAACTGATTCTGGTTCTAACGATGTATATTTTTCTGCTCAATATTTACGTATATCATCGTCCTACTCTTCTGACACTAGAATATATAAATGCGTATGGGAAGTCTCTAGAAAACGACCGGTTAACGTTGTTGAAATCTCTGTAACAAATTTTATCGACAAGTAAGTAAAAACACAAACCATTAAAAATATCAAGATAAATAAATTGTTGAATTAATAAAAATGTAATGTTTACACTATTGTAAAGGAGGATTAAATACATAATTTAAATATCCTTTGGAGGATTGAAACTTTAAGAAAATAAAAATAATAAAAACGGATGAAAGGGGTAAGTCGGATGAAAATGTTTTAGAAAAAACCCGCACGACTATTTCGTAAGGCAAATTCGGTGATCTTCAAGATTAACATATGGCAGGTATTATTTCTGGTCGCCATCAAGATTTTTATAAAAAAAAAAGAATAATGAGATGTAATTCGAGGCGAAGACTGTTGAGTGTTAGGGTTCAAAATGGTAAAAATGGAATCCTAAGCTATAAAGATTATTTCATATCCGTCCGTCTGTCTGTATGTCACGTATATCCAAGTTTTTTCAATACAAAACTTATACACAACTTCATCTCTAATGCGTTTCTTTCTATTAACGGCTATGGAACCCTAACTGAGCATGTTTCTACATGCTCTTGGTCGGTTTTTTTATTTGTTTAGTACGTCAGTTCACCTCAATAAATAATTTAGAATTAATTTGAAACTTTTTTTCTTCAAAATTTAATATCTTGTGACAAATTTCTCAAAATTTTTACAAATAAATATAGGTACAAGAATTATATCAATAGTACTGTCCATTACACACAAAACAACTAAACTAGACACTCGAATGTGTTCATTTCAAAAAAAGCTTAAAACGCCGCATGTCAACCAAAACATTTTTTTTTTCTCTTGAATTACAAAAATATATTACGGAAAGAGTTGTGTGTGTCGTCAAAAGTGTGTACTTCATTTCATCACAAAATATATTAATATTAAAAAGTTCGATTAACAATGTTTGTCAACAGTTTTTACGTCGTTTTATAAGATTGAGAAAACGTAGATACGCCCATTTGGTTCTTAATCGTCGCTATCTTACAATTCAAAAGCATCATTTTTTAGACCATAACAGCAAGCATTTTCCTCGTTTAGTTTTTTTTTCCAAACCTTAATAAATTTCTATTTAATTATTGACCATATGATACTACACTAATTTCAAATCACAAAATTGTTGATGTTTATGCGAATATTCTGTGGAATCAAAACATGGAGCAAAAATCCTACTTTTACCCAACAGTTCCCAAAGTATGCGATCGACAAACATTCAATAACATATTCAAATCTATATATACGATAAAACAGTAGAAGGAAAAATATATACATTAGGCATTTAAGAATAATTATTTTGCGAACATAAAAAAAAATGACAGAATACATTTCAATGGTTTTTAGAATTTTCGTCTGTCTGTCTGTCTGTGCATTTACTTGCAAACTCCTCAAAAACTAATGGATAGAATTTGAAGAAATTTAGTATGGTAATAATTTATACCCCTGAGTAACATATACGATAGTTTTTATCGTATTACGATGTTGATTTTTTTACGTTATTTTTTACGTGTATATTTTAAACACAATCGGAATATAGACAGAGGCCAAATCTTAATAAATAGCGGAGCCGGGATTGGAGTTAAAACCAAGAATGAGATAGAAATCATGATTGGCATTATGATCGATATAAAAGATAGGAATTCATTAGGTACGAAACCTTACTGGATTCACTTGTAAGATTTCAGATTCAGATTTAGAATTACAAGGTGTTTCTACCGCTTGTGTTGCTTAGATAAAATAATATAATAATATATAATCATTTAAATAATTAAAATTAAATCTAATATAATAGTATGCGGCGTAGAGTGCTTACGAGTTGTAATTTGAGGTCCTTGCCAGCGACGGCCGTGGTCGCGATCGGCGACAACCATTGATGAAGGTTTATGTAGCGCTTAGGCAGCAATTTGAGAGAAACATCAGCCTGAGCATAAGCACGTTCGAAAGAAGCGGCCGTGGCGCCGTCCAGAGCCAACGCCGGCTCTAGTAAAGCGCCCCCGCCTTCCAGCACCACCATATCGACACCAAAGTCAACACACGCACACACGTAAGCACAACACCGATGGCAGTCACGTCAACGTGAGTAAATTCCGCGTCGCTTCCGCACGTTAAGAGCCGAGGCGGTGCGGCATGTCGGGCGTACGGCGTGTACGAGCTCGCAAGCGAGAGTCGCGCGACTGACGTGCGGCGCGGCGCGGGACGGCCCACCTGCCGCGCGAGTCCCCCCGCGCTTTCCGTGTCAACACAAACACCGTTGGTGCAGCAACGGTTGTTCTCTATCAACGCGACACCCACGATGCCACTCTCGTCCCACTTTTATTCAACCCCAAAGCGTGGCAGGCGCGACCGCCCCGTTACAAAAATTTGTTATGATCAATAACTTCATCTACGTTTTTAAAACACTAAGAGAGAGAGTGGCACACATTCGCAAATAAAAATCTATTGTAGTCATTATTTTTTATCTTCTCGTGTGAAAGATTACCCTAATTCTGAAATTTTAATTAGACTGTATCTATATAGCAAGAAACTATTTTTATTTAAACAATAAACTGTTATCTTTATGCGTTAAAATTTAAGCAAGAACAAAACATATACTGACATTAAAATTCTAGTCTGTTCATCAAATAATAAACTGTTTTATCCCTGTAAAGTTATAACTGCAAATTATACTTTCGTAATGAAAACATTCTTCAAGATGTGAAAAACAAATAAAAGGCGGTTATAGTTCCGCCGTTTGCGAAAACACTACTATGGTTTGCACTAATTTGATACACATAAAACCGCAAAAAAAGCGGTTTATCCTTTTAAAATGTTAATTAAGATGTAATACATAACCTACGTAACGATTTCTATGCACCTTGTTTAAAGTTCTAAACCCGAAAGCACATGTTTGAAGATACTTGCTTGCAACATGATATTAATAAAAGAATTAATGAAAGCGATGATATTTTAATAAATTTTACATAGTAAAATATTATGAAAAGTCAAAAACTTCAAACGTGTTCTCTATTGTGTGGTATATTAATTCGCGGAAATTCATAATTAGACGTTTGTCTGCAACATCCAGCATGAAAACCCACCGCTGACATTTGAATCTGTTCTTCCACTACGAATCCCTATATGATAATCTAAATATCAATTCCAGAGAATCGACAGATATCGAACACCAAAATACCAACACTTCCTTAGGTATTCGATATGTGTCAATCCTCTCGAATAAATATTCAATATATTGGATAGGAATTCGTAGTGGAAAAACCAATTCGAGGGTCCACGGTGGGTTACACGCTGCATGTTGCAGGCAAACGTCTAATTATGAATTTCCGCGAATTAACACTCCACACAATAGAACACATGTTTGAAATTTTCGACTTTTAATAATATCTTACTATGTAAACTTATAATATGTAAAATTTATAGAATATCATCGCTTTAATTAATTCTTTTATTAACATCATCAACATTTTTACAAGGGTTTTAACAGTATGTAGATTATCATTTGATAAAATTAACATCGTCCCTATTTGAACATTTAGCAAAATTTATAGTTAATCAATTCTAGTGTACAAAATTTGATTAAGGTCCGTTAAGTTAGCTAGTTGTGTCTGGTTTTTATCACCTAATACTTTTCATGCATATCCTTTACTCATAAAGGAGTGTGGACCTTAAACTATCTCCGCTGCCCCAGTAAAAGGTGGGAATGATTATTATTTCGTATTTTATATACAAATTCAAGTTAATTTTACAACATATATTTACATTTAATTATACATATATATATATGATGGTGCTGTCCGGCAGTAAAAATCTCATAATAAATAATGTCCTTCCGATCCCACCACACACATAGCATCAACCTATTGGGAGTTAATTCGGGTTTCGCTAGTCTATGGAGCTTGTTTGCCTTTCGACCATTATCTTTCGCACGTTTTTGTCGTAGATAATCCATTTTTAATCACCAGTGATCAATCTTTTCAAAAACGGTTTTGGTTTCATTACGGTTCAACAGACAATTGCAAATAAGTACAAGATTCATTAGACTGCCTTCAATGAGTTCGTGTGGGACCCAAGTATCAAGCTTTTTGTGTATCCAGCTTTTTTGAAATGGGTCAAAACTGTTTTACGGGCAATCCCCAGCTCTCCAGTTATGTCCTAAGTACTAATGTGCCGATCTCGCTCAATTTTTCCAAAACGGTATCGACTTTATCCGTAATAGGTCGACGAGAGCGAGGTTCATTTTTTACATCAAAATTACCGGAATGAAAACAGTTGAACAAGTTTTACGCTCCTCTTACCGACATTGTCTTAGATTCACGAATGTCAAAATTTTTTTTCACAGCTTGAGTCGGAAATTTTCATTTTTAGTAATAAAACTTTTATCGAATTTCTAAGATCCACGACTTTTTTTGGACAGAGAAATGGCGGGACAGCGTTTTTGGTTTTATTTTCATTAATGTCATATATTTAATGGTAGGTATCAAAACTAATCAGATATAAACAGCACAAGTAAAGAGATATTACTGTAACTTTTTACTTATAAAATACGAAATATTTTTTCTTCGACCCAATATTTACGAAATCACCCCAATTTCCCAGAAAAGTAAGCAAAGGTTAATTATGGGTCTCCATATGATGTGATTTTTGTATTCTTCTTTAGTTTCACTGGCGTCCGATAGTGGAATGGATAAACGATTCCATAGACCTAGTTTTTAGTCTAATCTATTATTAATGTAAGCATATAATGATTAAAAATACATAGGTATTTATGTCAGTATTGCACCTTTATAGAGATGTAAATGAATCGCATCTCACCACTTTTATCCCCGTTATAGAATAAAGTATCATATTAAAAATAAAATAAATAAATGTTTAATCACAACTACTAAAGCGATGTAAAAAATCATCGAAACAAATATGATAAATATTTGTAGTCGAAGGCATACATTTCGTAAAAATCTAAGCAAGTAAGGGAACATTAATCGGATGCCTCCGACTCCAAATCTTTATCATATGTGTTTGGATGATTAAGTATTTATATCATCTTATTTCCATCTTTTCACTTAACTTTTACGTAGTTTCATTCAGTAAAATTTTTAATATCATTTCTTTATAACTTTAGTACTGTTTTAACAATATCCAAAGATTACTTCTCGTTATTAGCAGTGTCAACAATGTAATAACCGTGATAATTTTTTTATGGACATATTGTATAAATTATTTACAATAAAGTACTTGTCGTTTTATTATTCATTTATAATTAAATTATTTCCCTTTTACTGTATTAATTAACGTTTTAGGTAATGATAGTCAAAATTATTTTTGAAAGCAATAAAACTCTGCATTTGTATTTCGATTATAAAAATTATATTTAATTATACTATTATACATTTTTAACTTTAATAAGATCGATTACACGATCATATTAGAACTTTATGACGGCTTAAAATTTGAAAGTTTAAATGAGAACAATTGCTAATCAACTTTAAATCGTTATAAATGCTAAATGGTCATTCAAAACGCAAAATGATTTAAGAAATCTAAAAATAATTTTAAAAAAACCTATTCAATGATATCATCCCACTTGACATAAATCGTTCATTTATTTTTTTTTCTTTTTCACAATATGGCGTCTAGTTGTCGCTATATTTAATTTTGATTACTGTCACATCTTTAGTAACACAAGATTAAAACAAAGCGATTGATGTAAAAATCATTGACATCAATCCATGCGTTTGATCTCTAGAACCCTTACACAGGAACAGATATCAGGTCGGGGATGTGTTTTCGTATTCTATAAGTAAAAAGTTGCAGTAAAATGTCTTTGGTTGTGCTGTCTGTATCTGTTTAGTTTTGATATATTTACATAGATGACATCTTGAAACATAAAAAGGAAAACCAGTGTCCCGTTTTTTGTTAACCGAAAACAGTTAATCTAATGAAGAAATTCGTTACATTTTGAAGCTTTACTATAAAAAAGAAAATACTATACAAATATATAAAATACGAAAAAAACCTTTAAATCGACCTTTACGTCATGAGGTCAGGTAAAAAGATAAACATCGACGTTATGTTTTTTTTTGTATGGACTTGTCTTTTTTGTAGAAATCTGTACTGTAGTTTCTTAGTCAAAATAAAATAATTTATATCACCTATCACTTACGTTCTCTTATTTTCAAATAACGTAACGAAAAATGTGAAAACTAGACTTAGTTTTCACATTTTAATAAAAAAAATAATAAATAATTACCTAATCAAAGAAAAAAAAAGAACCATATGAACTTTCCAAAACCTATTGGTTACAATAATTGTTTTAAAGCTGGTATCAGTTAATTTCTTTAATAAAATTGGGCTTTCTGAATATATTCTCTCGAATGACTCTACAATCCACAATAGAGCAGTCACTTGTTCGCTTTTGGTAACTACCCAATAGCTTTTGTCTTCTTGAAAAGTGATCAAATACACTATTACGAACTAAACTAAACTTAAGCAATCGGGGTTCTAAGACTGAGATGGAATAAAAAGTGAACGCGCTAAAAAGCAGAAGGTATGTTACTCAGCAACATTTAAGATAAAACAATTCATTACGGAAGCACTTTAACCGTTTCAAATCATCGAATTTGACTTGTGAACGCATTAATCGCAAAATAATACTGACTCGTCAGCACTCGAATTTCTCTATATATACCCTAAAAATACTAGTGGTTTTGAACATTTTCCGAATATAAACAAGGATAGAAATCATTAGCAAAAATAAAATAAATAATATTACGCCTTATAAAAAAAAAGATCTATTGCGATCTGAAACATTCATACCAATCAAAATGCGTTTGGTCCTTTCTCAAATATTTTTTAAGGAAATTATACAATAATTTGGTTGTTGAATTTAGTTCACAATAATACCCCATATGCCCATGAACTATAAATCAGAATTTACTTCATTGTTGTAATATAAATAAATAATAAAAACCTAGTTTTTCTAATCAAAAAGATTATAAAAGTTATTCTAAAAATACACACTAAATTAAGCTAGACTATCTTAATCTTATTAAATAAAACTACATTTGGTGCTAACTGAGCAATAAGAACCCTTCGTTAATTGAAGGTGAAGAAGGCCTCCTCTGGAGATTTCCAAGTGTTTGCATTAGTTGCTGTATCCAACCACCCGTCGCCAGCCACTTGTGTAATGTCACCTCTCCACCGGGCGGCAGTTGATCTGCCTCTATTCCTAGAGCTTGATGGTCCGTCCCGATATGTTAATCTATTGTCTGTCAGCTACATTATGTGACCGGCCCAACGCCACTTTAATTTTTTGCAGTGACAGAGCATCGACGACCTTTTTTTCTAATTATTTTATTAGGTACTTTACTTCCAAGTTTGACTAGCATAAGTTAGTGATGGGACAATACAGGTATCCATGAATTTTTGTTGAATTTTGATTTGCATATCACTTTTTAAAACTTCTTTCAAACTTCAAAACTTTTCCACACATTTGTGATTCTCCTCTCTATTTCATGGTCTTTTCTCTACTTATCAAATGAAATTTGCTTACCCAGGTAAATAAAATTGTCGACATACGTTTCATTGTCTAGGTGTACTGTATTCTTAGTTTGTCATGATTTTTGTTTTGCTGCGGTTATTTCTAAACCAACGTGTAGACTTGCTGCGCGGACGGCGTTCAATATTAACTGTAGCTCTGTTGTACTCTCAAAAAACAGAATCATGTCTTATGCAAATATTAAGTGGCTATGTACTAATTTTTAATCTTTAAACCAACTCTGTCCCAGTTAAGCTTTTCAATGACGTACTAAAATGAAAATTGTCGGGGAAATAGGATCTCTGTCTTACTCCTCTTTTGATAGTATAAAAGGGCCAGTCGTCTCCAATCTAATTCTACTATTGCAGTTTTCGTATAGATGTTTTAAGAAAATCAAATCACAAATCAATTTCAATGTTTTATGAATGAAAAGCTTTCCACATAGAGTGATGGTACAAAGCATCAAAAACCTTTTGGTAATAAATGAACATTAGGTATAGCGGTCTTTGGAGCTCTCGATACTTCTCTGTAATCATTCAATAGAGTGGATATGGTCTAGAGCAGAAAATGCTCTTCGAAATCTATCTAATCTATCATTAAGAGCGTAATGTGCTCATTTTCTTGAATATAATTATATGTTAACAAATAATTTTATAACATCTAGAATGAAATTAAGCAAATCTTCATAATTTCTTTCTAATTCAGGAACACCAAAGAAAATTACATTTTTTTCCTCATTTGCATATCCCGAAAGTCGATGGTTTTTTGTCGAGCTTCAATTTTTTGTTAAAGTTCGTGTGTTCTTGATTAATATTCCTAAAAAATTCTTGACATTACGTTAAAATATTGTAATTCCAATCATGTCACCAACAAACCTTAGCTTACGCACGGGGTTTTATTCAACTCTGCTAAAACAATCTACTCTTAACTCCAGTCTACGTACGATTTAGACAAAGAAAACCTACTGAAAATGTGATTTCCAGGTAACTTCTTTAATTCATAACTTAGAAAATGGAAAGAGGAGTATTAGAATTTGTCGAACACAAAAAAAAATATTTTAACACCTTTTCGGTTGCTATTTTTATACACAAATTTATATGAAAGGTACAAAAGTCGTCTCTAGAGGTATTTTACAATTTTATTTGAGCAACCGAACACAAAGGGTGATTGGGGAGTAGGAATAAACTCAAAATTGATAGCGGAAGTATATTTTCCAAAGTAAATGATACCAGTTTTAATTTTTTACAAGTTATTTTAAGGACAAAATATATAAAAATAACTAAACAAGTAATGAGGCCAAGGTGCTGTTGCAGAATCAACTTATTTATATTGAATATTCCTAAAATGAACTACGTATGTTTCTCCATTGACAGATATGAAGCTAGAAGTAATTTTATTGTCAAAATTCGCAAATGCTGTTATACACAGCCAAAAAGTATGATGTTCCATAATAGAAAAAGTAATTAATACTAAGTACCTGGGAATTGTGACTCGTGCGCAGAGGACATCACTCGGAAAATGGTCAAATTAACGCCTAGGACTCTAAGAACGTCAGGATCTGATGAAAACCCGACTTTGAAAAATTAAACTGAAAACTATATTTTCACAATTTACGAAAATTGATAAATTTTCATAGCGGGACATTAAAACATAATTAGAGAACTAATATAAGAGGTGTGGTATTAGTCAAATGATAAACACGACAAAAACAAAAGTTTGGTAAACTTGCTGGTTGGATAATTGCAAGCGCAGGAACCAATAAATTGAGATAAGCGACGTCGTACCCCCGCCTACTACCGTATGACTTTGGCGCTATATTTAATAATACAACCAATTCCCGAAACAGATCTTCGCTCAAACAATCGGAAAATTTCCAAACAATACTTATTCATAAATACAATACTGATTTTTTTGCACTAGTAGAACATCACTACAATTTCTGATATTATTCCAAAAAATACCCTAAATTAAAAACAATCTATGTTGCAGTACAAACCTGTCATTTTTATTCCCTAAAATGTTTTTTTTTTTATACTAATTCAAAAATATTCCAAGTATACAAATATTTTTATAACAAAGAAAAAATCATTTTAAAAAAGACATACTGTTACAAATAATATTTTATAGCTTGCGTATTTGAAAACGTACAATCCAATTCGCGAGAGCGTCCCCATGAGGTGTGTGCCGAAACAATGATAAAACTTGGAGAAATTGTGATTACGACAACTTTACCATTTCTTTTAACGTTGCTTTGCGGTTGGGTGAGATAAAAATACACAATGAGCGTCGTCTGACTGTATTGCTTTCTCTTGTAATAATAACTTTGCTACAATTTGACATTAACAACAATATTACATATTTGATTGTTTTGATTGATTTCGAATTTCGAAAATGACAAAAATAGTTCACTGTATGCAAATCGCGAAAACATACCTATATTAATTTAGAAAAACATTATGTTAGATTAATAACTTAAATATTTTAAAATTAATATGGATCACGTTCATTATTTACTCTTTTATAGATTTGAAAAGGCAGGTATTGTTGCCAAAGTCGTCAACATGATTATAAATTTATCTAATTAATTTTAGGATCACACGACATACTTGTTTTTACTACTTACATGTCTCTGTACATCAAAATTATTAATGACTGACGGGGAATTTTTATTTTAAGCTTTAATAGTTCCTGAATTTTCATTTTAATTTTTGTTTAATGAACACAATGATGGACGGATGATGAATTAAAATTAATTAATGTTTCGTTTGAAGCAGAATTCCACAAAACTAGGTTTTTCTCAAAAATGATAAATAAAAAAAATACGTGAGGTAAGAGGTATATAAATAGTCAATTAAACATGACAAATTTAACATTTGGTTACCTATTTTCTAATTAAGTATGCAGCGTAATGAATTGTTAGAAAGCGGTAGTTTTCGGCATTACGTTTTAGAACAATGGAAAGTAATTTTTCAAGTTTCAATAATAACTTAATGTACATATAATACACTATATATATATTGACATAGACGGGGAACAGGAGAAGGTTGGTCTGTGACGGTGCCTGAGCCGTGCCGCGGCGCACAAATTAATTCGCCATAAACACGAGATATTAATAGACACGAGACAATAAGCCACCCCGTGGCGAGCTCCCGAGTCGCCGCCTAATGCGCCTAGGCACGCGAACTATCAAACTTATCTACCTTCTGTGTTACACCGCATAATCGTGAACTTATCGATATCTAACACTGCAAGGTCGACGATAGTGGCTATGTATAAACTGTCATTTGAAATAAAAATGACTGACTGACCATTATTACACTCAAAAACTGGGAAAGGACCCCTAGATTCATAAACTGGTAAGTTTTCAATGTCGATGTGCTTTAAAAGTTCTTTGCTTATAAGAAGATATCTACAAATGTTGATTTAACCTAAATGAATCTTTAGTATATATATGAAAAGTATATGTACTCCACGGTAAAATATTTTTTAAGTTAACATGGATCAAAAAATCAATTGAACACGTATTGTCATTTTAATGGTAGATCGGGGAAAAAGTTCCTTAAGTATTTTATGAGTAGAAAGTAGCAGTAAAATCTTTCTAGTTGTAATGTTTGAATCTTACTGGTTTTGATACCATTAAATACATGACATTTTAAAATAAGAAAAATAAAAACTAAAAAGGGTGTCCCGCTATTTTTCTGACCAATAAAATGGGTGAATCTAACGTACAAATTCGACACATTTAGAAGTTTTATTACAAAAAAAAGGAAAATATACGACGCAAGCAGAGAAACAAAATTGTGGCGTTTTCAGTCTGGTAAGTTTGATGTCAAAAATGAACCTCTCTCTGGTCGACCTGTTACGAATAAAGTCGATGCCATTTTGAAAAAAGTAGAGGAAGATCGGTATATCAGTTCTTATGACATATCTGAATAGGGGATTGACCACAAAACAGTTTAGAGCTATTTGAAAAACGCCGGATGCACAAAAAAGTTCAATACTTGAGTTCCACATGAACTCATTGAAAAAAAAGTTAATACATCATGCACATCATGAACCGATTTTGAAAAGATTGATCACTGGTGATAAAAAATATATTACCCGACAAGAACCTGCCGCAAATATCGTGGTCAAAAGACAAGTAACGCACAGAGTATAGCGAAACCCGGATTAACTCGCAATAAGTTGATGTTATGTGTATGGTGGAATTAGAAGGGCATTATTATTTATGGAGCTATCACCGCCGGGCAATACTATCAATTCGGATTTCTAGTGCCGGTAGAAAAAAAAACCGATTATTTTGCAATCTCACATTAGCACCCGTTTCAGTCTTTTCAGAATTCTTTAGGTAGTGTTAGGTCAACACCAAGAGAGGACTGCCAATACTACTTGTCCAGGTTTTTGTTCAGAAGTCCCAAAATTTCTACAGCAATGGGATTATGTCACTACCTAAAAAATGGCAATAAGTTATTGAACAAAATGGCATATACATTATAATTAAATGTAAATAAAATGTGATACAAAATTATCTTGAATTTGTATATAAAATACGAAAAATCTTTTACCCGTAGCTTATATTATTGGGTGATGTATAATAAATCATCAATACCGACGATGGATGATTTAGTGAGTTCAAAAATCATGATTGACGCTCAGTAAACGGATAGAAAAATACTTATCAATATTGTCATGAAATTTCAACTTGATATTGAAAGTTGAGAAACTAATTTTTATTCGAAACATGGTAATAAGGAGTTAATGAGGGCCTTCATGTTTCGGTGTACTGTTCGCGAGTACAATGAAATTTTAAACGAGTGACGAGTAACTTTCATTAGTGGTGTCGCATACGCTATACCGTTAATTAATTTTCACGTATAATCATTTCAAAGACGCTTTTTAATGAAATTTAATTATAATAGTTGTAATAAAACTTCAAATCTATATTTACAGGTCGAGAAAAGTCAGTGAGAGAAAGAAACTTTAAGAAAATTAAAAATTGAAACGTCACTCGTCGATACGTAAATTATCAAGGAGTATCTCAACATCGATCGATGAGTTCAGTTTGAGAAAATTCGTAATGAGGTAACCGAGTAAGTTCATTAATTATTATTCAAAGTTGAGAAAGCTTTCTGCCGCCTCGTCCTGTCCATTTGTCATCCCGGCGAAAGTAATTAACGTTCATTTATTTGAGAAGGTGCACATAAATAAAGAAATAAAGAAGGAAATGAAATCTGTCGCGGTGCGCGTGTCAGCGCGCGTCCAGCGGCGGTTACGCCTCAATTATTCAGACGAGCAGCGCCTGCCGCATCATCCGCCGGCCGCCAAATTAAAAGTAAATAACGAAATGAAAACAGCTAGCGGCGGGCGCGAGCCGCGGGGGACTCGCAAACCTTTTACCGTTGTCGGACCAAACAACTCCCGTTAAACACACTATCATTTTATCGAACGCGTTGTTTGCAATACAGGTACACCGGCCCGGCGCACATCGTCGGCCACGAGTACTGCGGAAAGAGGGTACAGGACGCCGCCGTCCTCGGCTTTACTGTTTAGCCGCCTCGCAATATTTTAACAAGCAAAACTAGATCACTTATCAGATTCTGAGGTGTCGTTCCGCAATAATCAATATAAAAGCTTACGTTCACAGAAACAACGGCCTTTTTGCGCTATGCTATGGGAACGGTTTGAATAATGGTGACAATTAAGAGCGCCATAGCGCGACCGATACATTTTCTGGTAAATACGTGCAAAATCGTATCTCCGGCTAATGAGTCCATGCGTGGCCGTTTATTTTTCGATGGTGTTCGAGGCGGGCCACCGAGCGCACTCGGGCAGCGTGTAACGAGACATCATTAGAAACAGTCAGGCCGGGCGACGACAGTAACGAGCCGCCGCGGCGCTACCATTCCTACACTCGCGGCCGAGCCATGACGACGATTTCAACAAAGACGTCACGGGTAAGAGCGCTCATCGGCGTCATTACCGCCGGTGAGCAACATGCGGACACGTGTCTAACGTGACACGTCGTATCGACACATTCTTCGGCAACGAACGTTTGCATTGGAATTGTGGAATATATCACGTTCGATAACACTCGACTCGATATATACTTTTTTAAAACGAATATTATTAATACTATTACAAAATATAGAATAGGCAGTGTTACGATATTGTGGATAAGACCCGTTATTGCTTACGCTAGATGAAAGAAATTTATACATTTTTCACTTGAGCTTCGTTAAATCATTTTTATAGCATATTAAAGTGAACTACAAGAGGATATTTTATTAAATAATTAAACAATAATTTTGCTCTTATTTTAACATGCAATTGATTATCGATCGTTTAGCATGCTATCATACATCACTAATAATTAATGAAAATTCTTAAAATATGTAATGTACTACAATTTTGATGTGGAACATCTACATGCGCATCAGCGTGCGGAGTTTGAGTGGCTGACGTGTGGTGTTCTTCGCGAAGCGTAACGTTACACAAGCGACATAGATATATGTTAACACAGAAGTGTGCGTACAGGAGAGACGTGCGAATGAGAGCAAAGGAATTGAATATATATATATATATATATATATATATATATATATATATATATATATTATGTAGTTTTTATATTTATATATATTACTTTATAGTTCCACTTTTTGTCATTTTTTTTTTTAATTTTCTATGTAACAATGCGGTGTGTATAACTCGATTAAAATAAAATAGCAATCGATTTGTAGAGATATTCAGATAGTCTAAGATCTGAACTTAAATCGACCTTCACCGAGCTGATAATAGAATGAAACATATTTTATAACAAATTGCGTACATTAGAAAATATATTAAAAAGAGGTTTGCCAAAAAATCCTGGACAGACTATTTTTAATTATTTTTTAAAAAATAACTTTTAATTAAATGTTGCAACATCAAGATAAGAAAATTTTTATCCTTACTTAAAGTATAAAACGTATAGAATGTGCAGCCGTTCGGTTGCCTATTATTCACCTGGACTAACTACTCGGTTGTCAGGCATTTTAGTTACAATTATGAAAAATATAGGTAACTTGTGCTAGAGTAAAAGAATTGGAGGTAATTGTTTACATCCTCAACTATTATTAAAAGTAAATTTAATACGAATAAGTCAAACAATTTTTCGGGGTCCGTAGCTCGCCGGTCGGTCATCTCAACATGACTTTTAAAACATTGCAAGGGTTGCATCACGTGGGTATCATTTTCTTGCAACCTGTGCATGTAATAGGACATAGTGAATTCTAACTGAAAATCGATACACACAATCAAACGTTCGAAATATAACAAAGAGAGATAAGATGTTATAATTGGCGATTTTTATAGGTACATATGTAATTTTTGGTACGGTGACGTCAGCAGGCATCCCAAATTACATAATTTGTTATACGAAGAAATGTAAAAACAACGCAAAGATTTTCTTTGGCTCGAATAAAGGAAGTGACGGTTCACATAGCAGCTACGCCGACTGGTAACGATCGCGCGGCGCGGCACGAGTTGAACGTCCGCGCGCACCAAACCGTGGCTGCGACGCCTCGCCACGTCCAGCGCGCCGCGCGCCGCGCGCACCACACCAATTATCATGTGCAATAGTAATTAATTTACGAAACTTCTTAAGAGACCTCGATTTACAGTACCGTTCGGCTAGACGTTTATACGTGCTTTCTCATGTCATCCTCTAGACAAAATACTATTATGTCTGGGCACATTCTTGTCTCGAACCGATAGATTCGTATTAACCGAAGTGGACAGTCGCTGTACGGGATCCGATGTCTGATAGATGTAAATCAACTCCAAACGAAGAAATACAACAGTCCGAGCGGCTCCGTTTACGGTCTAATTAACGTAAAAAGCAGCACGAAGTCTCTCGTTTCAAACGAAAGACGATATGATACTATACGTATTCAATAATAGGCGAACAATTGCAGTGATAATAAAATTAAGCTTCTCCACAATAGAGTGGATCATTAAGCAACTTAAGAATAACGTTCGGCAGCGTTATGTGACAAAGCATTTTAAACACAACAAAACAGCAGATTCAAAAGAACAATTACGCAAGTCAAAGCAGGTATCTAGAAGGCGCGCGCGAGATATAACAAATCGTCGCCGCAACAAAGGAGGCTTTCCTGCGGCTATTAGGGCGGATTGGCGAGAGCGGCGGCGGCGGGGCGCGGGGCGCGGGGCCGAGGGCGAGACGGCGCGGCCGGCGGATGCGCCCCTGGGACGCGTCGAATTTACGATTGCCGCAAACAATATGTTCGATGCGCTAGACGCGGGCTTTGCAGTTTCGCCGACCAGGTGACCGTCCCGGCTTTGCGATTATTTTCCTGACAGGTTCGGCAGCTTCACTGAATAAGCTGAATAAATAAAACGAGCCAGCTCAATAAAGTCGGCGGGTGAAGAACTCGTCGAGAAAAGGCGCGCGACCGACGACGTAATAAGGTCTACCATAAAACGTTACATTAGGTAATAGCAGGTGGTGCGGCAGCTATAAATATCTTCGTTCGAAAGTGCGGCGCGTCTCTAGGGAGCGGAGACGGAGGCGAGCGCGGCGCGTGGCGGCCGGCCGCGGACGTGTCGCAGCCCGCCCGATAAATAAACTCAAACCACCGGCGGTCCTCGCGCGCGCCTTATGCGATGCCATAACAAAATTACAACAAAAATAACTTATGTAAAATACGGCCGCACTTTTTGCTAATCGAAGTCGTTTAATATTTATTCACTGCTTTAACACTTTTGTCTAAGATCATGGATTTATGTAACAGATCCAAAATACAGTAGTGAACCATTCACAAATCGTAAACCTTTAACGTAAATCAAGTTGATCTCTACAATTTGCGTCGATCGATAAGCTTGAAATAAATTATTGGATATAGTCGAGCACATATGTATCGTTCTTAGAACAGGTTGTATCGCTTTAACAGAGAAATCGTCCAGGTTTCATTTACTTATGATGGAAAATTGAAAACTAGAGGTATAATAGTTCATAATATAATTCATTTATTCATTCGATTTCAATAAAAATTGATTTATCAATTAGTTAAATAGCTTTGCCAAAACAAAGAAATGTGCATTTCAATAAATAAAAACAAATGTACAAATTCAAATTAAATTCAATTCCAATTCAAAGTGAACTTTAGATTGTAAATTACTTCTACATAATCTTTCACATGATTGAACTTATGAGGATGAAATAAGTGTAATTATGAATATGTACTTTAGTGAAAATTATCAAATCACCATAGCGCGCTAAAAGCAAACAAAAGACCCCGAAAATTGCTAACGTTATTAGGAAAGCCTTAAAAGTTTAGGGTGAGTTCAGTTTGCAGAGGTAAAGCTCGAGGTTGGCAGTTTGTTTTAGTAACAATGCCAACAAGCCTGTAAATCGACCGTTCATTGCCCGTGAAAATCTCAATCCACCGCTAACCAATCTACATCGTTCAAGATTTAATTGTCTCTTTCTGTCGTAAAAACTCCTATTCATGACAAAATATTCGAATCTTGTTCGCTTTACAAAGACTATCTTAATCTGATACGTAATGGATGCCAACAACATTATAAAGTAAGACGGCGACGGAACGACCTACTATAAATTAGCAATTATGACCATACCATACATTCGGAAACACTAATCGGATGAAAACGAAATTGGAGTAAAACATGATCAATGCCCAGGCGTAGGCTCCGCGCTGTGAGTTGTTCACGTCTATCACACGCCACCACAATTGATATGTGCTCAACCCCCGCTCACGGTAGCCAACGGATGTAAATATGACGTATGTGCACCGCGTGAGTCTGAATCAATACTATAAAGTAACACAATGCAATTTTTGGTGTTCATATGGCCTATGAAAAACGTTGAAGGTAAATACATGAAATATATGAAGGAAAATTGAAATTTATGACCGTTAAAATTTATTTCATAATGCGACTAAACGAAAAGTCAGTAATAATTTTTGTTTGGATTTCAGTCGAAAGTACCTACTGTCAGTCTTCACCCACTGTGATATCCACTTTATGGAAAAACCATTTACGAGACTGTAAACGAGTTTCCGAGGAGTAGGAAGCCAAAGGGCGAGCAAGCGGTATAACTTTTGTCATTGTTTCTATATTGCGCGAGGCAATTAGAGCGGACGCCGCAGTCGCTCGGCGTCGCCGTCGCGCCCTCCGCTCTTAGCCCGGGAATCAAATTACGAGAGCGCGAATCGATCTCGACTATTAAATGAAACCATCGTTATGCAACTTTTATAGCGTCGACACTTCGAATAACGAATCCTAAAAATAAAATACAAATTGGTCAGCTCGTGCAAACTGAAGTGTCAGTCTTCTTTTTAAAACTAATTAACTACATTCATTTAAACATAATAAAAAGGTTTGTACGACTAGCGAGTGACAGTCGACTGCGACGTAAGGGTACTTACGAACTTGAGCTATCGTTGGTACTGCTCATTTTTTAACTTATTTCTGTAAATTGGAATATCGATTAGCATATACTTCACTTGTGAAGGAAAAATGTTACATAAAACATGCATGTCAGACGATCAGGCCATCAAAATAAGCTTATGACATTCTAACATGGATCGAGTCAACGTAGACATTGTGGCGTAAAACTCTCTCCTTAAAAGAATCTCGTGATTTGTAAACTATAAAGAGTTCAAATAACTAAAATAAAACCGAACTAGCTTCATGTGAATTATAGTTCTATTTCGTTTGAAAGATTGTAACACATACTAAATGTTATTAGACGTGAGATGATCGAGACCCGGTGCGTCGTCCAAGTCCGACCAAGACGGCGTCAGCGCGAGGACGGAGACGTCGCCGTCGGCCACGGGTGGTAATTACAGCGCGGGCGCGCGCCGCGACGAGCGCTCTCCTGTCGAGCGATCGCGTGCGGCGCGCCGCCCGAATTAAACGGCAACGAGCAGTCCGTGTCGCATCAGATAACATGCAATCAATTTCGCAATCTACATGCCTCTACGTCGGCAGCACGGCTTGTCGGCTGACGTCACGTCGACAGGTACTAGTGCCAGCGCTCCGCTGGTACCGGCCGAATCACTTAGCGATCGAAATGCTTTTTTCTCGACTCTTAACAATTTGCCCACTATCACTTTAAGAAGCACCTTCGAAACTATTTCCAGCTAAAACTTGTAGAGGGTTTGATAGGAGGGTGAGGGTCGAGACGACAAAGAAAAACAGTATAAGCGGAACGCCTCGCCGAGGCGAACGGGGCCCGCGGCGACGACAGGCGTGACGTGAAGCTCGATCACGCGATCGTTTTATCGTACACCTTCTTTCTGTTTTATAGCAATGTAAAGAAGTTTAAAAAGCTGGCGCGCCTCGGCGTCTTTCGTGACAGTAGGTGTGACTATAAATATTATTTTGCCAGTTGTTATAGACGACCGTGTGTTTTATCGATCTATCGTTGACTCCGTACAAACTTAATTGTTATCTCTTTTTTGGATGTTATTGTTTTTACATCTCTTAGGCCAGGTTGCCACAAAGGACAACAATTCATAAATATTATTCGAAATATTTGACTGTCAAATATTGTTTAATTTTACAATTAGCATTTTTATCCATAGATGCGATTCTCGGTAGGTTGTAAATAGTCAATTTAATGTCGAGTATAAATTATGTATATTATTTATTTTTAAATATGATAGTATAGATCATATTTCAAAGTAATAATGAGAAATAAAACGTAAATACTTATAAATTTCAAACTGCTAGAAACAATCTATGCATTGTCCGTACTTTTAGTATAGTCGTTCAAGAACCATTAAAACACAAAACCGACAAGTCTGTCTCTATATTCTACTGAAAAGAATTATAAAAATTTCTTCCAAGGTAAGAGAAGCAATGTTGCAGAGAAAGGTACGAGTTCAAAGCAGCTGCACCGTCGGTATGGAAGGAATCCACGCGAGTCAATTTGGTATTACGAGTTAATGGAGAATAACGAGCATGATTTACGGCGCAGCGCGGTGAGGCTCTCGCGCCCGCGCCGCCGTCGGCCAGAGTACAATTATCGGCCCGCGGGCGCTCTCAATTACAATGAGGTGAACCCGCGGGATTGCAGTACCAACCTTTCATATCCCATCCCCTACTGTTTATTGAAGTAATCTTAAGGGCAAAAATACACGAGCAAAAACAATTATCGTTTAACAAACGTTTAACGTGTTTAAGGCAGAATATCTAATGTAGAAATATTGCAATACAAGTTTAGAAATATTTTTAATACAATACTGAAAGTTTTAAACCGCTCATAAAATAATTATTGACCCTACAATTTGAATCTGGAAATTATGAACGTACGTTTTCTTCTTGTATGTAATTTGTGGCCATCGTCTGGAGAAGCGTTAATTTTCTTGCATTTAATACTTTAAACGAGCAATTCTTGTATGATCAAATTCTCGGAAACGGTTTCAATGATTTTCATGAAATTTTGTATGTAAAGATTTCATGGCGATAGATCGATCTAGCTATGTTTAATTTTTAGAAAACTCGTTTTATTCTTGTTTTCAGACAATGAATTAGAATACGAAGGTAAATTTAGCCACTATCGACAAGATTATAATAGCACAGTTGGAAAATCGGCCGGTCCCAAGTCCAAGACACCGGTTCGATTCTACACGATTAATTTTTTAAGTTGTTTTATCTTTTGTGAGAGTCTCTTTATTTATGAAAAAAAAACGCTATTATTGGGAGCAACTAACTACTTTACCGATACAGCAACACTAAAGCTACTTGACAATAAATAGATGGCGTTGTTAAACAACACTAAACCAAACTGTGATGATCAAAATATTATTGTCGGTAAGATCGAAAAATATTATTCATATTTCATCAGTATGTAATTCGTATCTAAATATATTTTCCAAAAAATCATGATGTAAAAAAGAAAAAAAAAAACAAACCAGTGAAGTTCGATTATACGAGGATCGTTCAACAAGTTCTTAGAAAATGATAGAGATAATCCAAACTTAAAATCTAAAATAATTAGGTAGATTTTTTTTATTTTTCAACACAATGTTTTTTATCCCTATACCGAACAATTTTTTTAATTTGCAAATAAATAAAGTCACCGGGGGTCAAATCCGATGAATATGGTCGATGATTTAATAATTCAAACAACAATTCTATGATTTCGACCATCGAAATTGAATGTCTGTACACTCGTGTATTATTTTGATGGAAAAGGATTTTTTTTCGAGTGAGCACGTGTTTTCATCAAATCCTCCCAATAATAATTTCTTTTACAACAACAGTAATTTCTTTTCAATAACGCCCTCACATATCAATCTCGTTATTCGTTTTTTTTTCAAGTAATTGATGAAGACGATTACACGTGCATTCTAAAAAACCGTGACTATCACTTTGCCTTCTTCGGAGCTCGCAAGCCTTAAAAAAACCACATTTTATTTTGACTGTCTCTTCAAAAATTATATATCAATGTAGAAACTCGTCAGGATTTCAATGAAAAAACATCCAATTAGCTTCAGATTCGACGACACAATTGGGTTTATATCCTTCACAATAAAGACGACATTTTGCCATCTTGTCGATATTTTCTAAAACCCAATTTTTCGTGCATAATTAAATAATTGTACATTGCGACATGCCTTTCGTCTCGATCACGTCGTGCACTTTTCATCGTTGATCAATAAAAACCATATCGCGTATTTTGTCGATCATTTTGGGAGTAGCCACTTCCACTGGATGTCTTGAACGATATTATTCATCTTTTGTGGATGTACGACCACATTAAAACTCGTTTTCCCAATCGTAACTACATTCATCTCAAGTTTGATCTCTTTCGGTTTTAAATTTTTTAAATATAAGTATTTAATAACCGCTCAAAACTCACTTTTGCTTTTATTCTTAAAAGTTTCTTGTTTTAATCGACAAAAAAAAACTAAACCAATTGATGACGTAGCCGAAACTGACGGCTTCTCTTGTGTTTAATGATAAAAACAAACCATTTTCGATGCTACGAACGCCATGCTGAATTTTTATGAAGTTATTGGAACCTTATACATGAACGTGTTCAATTTCACATTCAACTTTTAACAAAAAACACTCTTCGTAATATGTTGCGCAGGAGGAACATCTTGATCGCCAGGCCCAGATCGGCAGGTTATTCGTTTGCAACATCACACTACCCTCGTGGTACGCGTGCAGAGTACGATTACGCATAAACCTCGCCAATTGCGGGAGATCGCCGCTGCACTACACGATGACGATGCGCGGCCACAACCGCAAAAAAATATATCTAAAAGGTATGACACATTTCATATCGGAGTGGACGCAACACGCTATCTCGTCGGTATATTCGGGCGCGTAACGAGCTCACACCTCCAGGCGAACATTAATTACGAGACGTCACAGTAAATAACTGCGACAACGATCTCTCCCTTTAATTACGCGCGATCGTGTCCATGACGAGTGCGCCGCTTCAGAGGCGGTCGCCCGAAAGGGTCCAAGTGAGAATTGTCTCGAGTAATTTCAGAAGAAACAAATGAAAACACTCCCTTTGCGCGAGAGCGCCCCGCAGACCGCGCGGCCCATGTAATCGGATAATAAAAAGGGCAAACGCGGTAAATATAAGATGAGGAAGACAGTTTTACGAGCAGTACCTAATTAAGCGGTGAAGCAAACAAAAAGAAGAAAACGTTTACGGACGCCGCCACGTGCGCCGCGGCGGAGCGCCGTGTGAGCTGTGGGTGTTCGCACGTGTGCTGCAAACAACTTCAACACGAAGATTACAAAATACATAAAAAAGTAGAAAGTATTTCTTAAAAGGAACAATATTTTTGTTAAAATAATAATAAGATTTAGTCTCGATTTAGTCCGAATTCGATATTTAAATGAAGCGTGTGGCTATATATTGTAAGAGTAAATTGCAAATATAATTATTCAACAATTTATTAACTAAAATATATGCAGATCTTATTTATTTTATATCGATTTTAGTAACGAACATTTCTTCTTCAGTTAATCGTGAGCATGCAATTTTCGTCATCAACCGATTCTCACAAAGCTAAAACAGATTTCGGTTTCATTTTCTCTTTTTCAGCTATGAAATGTATTCCGCAGAGGCCAATATTGAAACAGAGTCGTGCCTAAATATAATCAGGATATATAAGTGTGCGTTGTGCTGCGTGTGCGGTAGCCGGTCCGCTAGATCGTGTATTTCTGTCCGACTTCGCAGGTAAGGCGGGCGGCGGTGGCGGCGCGCGGCGGGCGGCGCGCCCAACGGAATGCGACCTCACCTGGCAGCGACTGACTCACTTCGGCTAATTCAGACACCTAGCGCGCACACACACCTCATTGCGCCCACGCTGTTTTCATGTTTATTTCGATAACTAATTAAGAGTGTAATACAACGTATGATTGAATCAACATAATGGTTATGATAAAGTTTAAACACATTAACATCATTAACTGTATAACATCAGATCCCAATCGATTCTGGCGATAGTTGATGCTTTATTTTCATTTTTTAATACAGCCAATCGATTACTTCCATAATAGACAAGAACTTTTATTAATTTAAATGAGCAATTCTTATACATATTACACAGACTATCTCGATCTATCAACACATTTTTTTCAAATTTATGTATATACTTTTTGAAAAGACGCGATTTTTCACAATTTTTTTTATAATTCTACTTATATTGTTTGTATAATTTTTTAAGGTCTTGCATTGTTGGTGCTTTACAATGTTACGTGGCGTTATTATGCAAATCTCAAGGTCAAACTTTAGTTGTTTTTGTTGTCGAATTTGTTGGAGTTGAACATCATCAGTTTTTATGTATGGCATGTTTTATGTAAAGTTTTCCAAAGTAAAGCAACAAAGTGCATTAAAAGTACTCCTTCCAAATGGAAATCTTAAACGTATCTGCAACACAATATGCAAGAATTAAAACCTGATTTCACTATGATGAAATTGGGTCTAACTTCAAACAGAAATAATGATAAGTAAACTGTAAAATAACAGCCATAACACTGATTGTATAAAATAATGGTAAACTAAGTGCATTCATGACTTATTATTTATTCATTTTGACCGCGATTGCAACTTTTTATATATATTACGATTTTACAAAAATAACGCTAAAGGAAGCTCGGTCATCCAGGTACTGAATTAATTTGAGATAATTATGAATATGACGCAATTTAAACTGGCTTTTTTAAAAATCTTATTTTAAGTACGTACCTAAGTTTGTTATAGCCATTATTCTTCATATCAGTTTTCATTATTTTCGTTGGTATTTCCTTTAATTATTTGATTTCAGCTTTCATCCTAACAGTTCATTTGATGGTTATTTCTACTTTTCACGACTTCATTTAGATATTGACTCTCAATTTCAACAAATATTATTGATTAAACATAATCAGTTTCTATTATTTATTACGACAGAGTGACATTCTCTTGATACTGCAATTACCTAATTATAATTAGGTACCTACAGTAAATAAATAATTATCACGGCTGATCGAATCGATGAAGTAACGCATTTGGACGCATAACAATTTAGAAGATGGGCGCGTAAAACATTTAATTCGGGCAGGGTGCGGGCGGGCGAGGTCGCGACGCGAACACGGGTCTGGCCCGGAGCGATTCATTAGCTCGGCCGCGTTAGAACAAACAAATTAACGCGCCGGGCGTGTTTTATTCGGTGATAAAAGGGCGCGCCGGCCGGCAGCCGACCGCGCCGCCTGCGTGTCCCGCGGACATAAATCTAGGTTCTGCGGACGCGAGCCGGCTCAATCGCTCGGTGGGGCTACACACTACGCGTTGCCCTCATCGAACGAATCTCTGAACTTATCTATCACAAAACCTTATACTAAACACTATTTCATTCTAAACAGACAGACATTTTATGCAACGTCTACGGCGTGAGGACTCAGTTTGTAAAGATTTTTGTAATACGATACAAAAAAAAACATAGTAAATCCTCATTTACCAAGCACATAGTTTGTGTGTCTCGAATGTCCAGTAAAATATATAGTCTAACTCTAATTAAAATCGGGATAAGATGCCACAAATACACAGAACGGAGTGCGTACACCATCTTTCGGCAAGCATATAACGTGCGATGCGAGTGGGCCGCGGCGGGTGTGGCCGGCGGAGCACGCGAGGCGCGGCCGTGCTCTAACCCCGCGCAAATGGCTTCAGTTAATTAAGTTTAATCAAAGCGGCGCGGCGGCGCCACGGCCACCATCTGCCGCCCGCGCCCCGGCGACATACGCCCACCTATTCGGTTACGTGCGCCCCATTACACCCGATAACCGGATATCGCTGTAACATCGTACATCACTCGACACATGGCATCGATTAACGATAAGCTTTCTTTTGTTACCTCGTCTATCACAGTTTGAAATAAACATGTTTGTTTCAAACTTTGACCTGAATGTCGAAGCGATGAAAAGAATTCTAATAACAATAAGCTAAAGCAGTAAAATATTCAAATAAATAATTTTATTCAAATACTGTCCATTACCAATACATGTCCATAATTACTATATTTTTGAAGCAATGAACTGATAACTCCTTTAGAATCAAAGACCCTCCCTCGATTCATCGTCGCGCAACAAGTCTTAATTACAAGTACCGAACTTGGCCACGAGTTCACACGGTAAAGCATCCGATTAATGTTACGTTACTTGCTGCGACTCTTGCTACATGTATGCCTTCGACTGGAAATATTTGTCATATCAAATTGGATAATTTTTTACATCATCTAGTTTCCATTTTTTTGGAATGAAGTTCCTTATGGGGGGTTGCGGAGGGCCACCCTAGCCGGCAAAAAACGTCTGTAACGTTAAAAAAAAGAACGTAAGATTTTAATGTATAGTATATGTATGATGGCTATACAATGTCTAATGTATAGTCTACGTAATGAATGTTATTATTGCAGTTTGCTATTATGATTATATCATTCCAATAACGTTTCATGATCTAAGCGTGGCTTGTTGAAGTAAACTTCTAATGCGACTTCCGACAGAGCGAGAATGAATGCGTGGCACTCGAACGCATGCGCGTAGTGTACCTGTTACAAGCCAGCGCGAGAGTTAATAACGAGTAGCGTCCAATGTTTCAATAGATTTGGATACTTCTCCACTAGAAAATGATAATTAAAAAATGTGATCAATTGTGAATTGTGAGCAATGTTAATAAAGTTTGTCTTAAAGAAACAATATGAGTTCACTAAAAATGCAATTTCTACCCCTTCCTATTTTCATTTCCACATTACGAATTTTCACTTCTTCCGCGCGGAGGACTCCCACTATATATTTTTGACGTGACAACGTCTTAAATTAGGTTGCGGCTGGGAGTCACTTATGAAAAGTGTAACGCTCGGTAACGTAACGATGAGTCACCGAACGAGAGAGGCCGCCGAATGCCGCGTCTCTCTCTCCCACTCAACTATGATCGGTCTGCCGCGCGCGCATTATAGCTTGCAAATGTATTGCAAGTTATTGTATATATATTTGTATATAAATACGTATGTATGTGTAAAGGTAAAAATAAAATTTTGTTAATATGAAATTCAGTGCGAGATTCTTTGTATAAATTAATGTTTTAAATATATTCTTTGTATAAATAAATGTTTTAAATTGTTACTATTATTTCATCCTTCTTCCTACTATACGAATGAATATTCACATTAAAATGATTTTACCATTCAAAGTCGTTGTCACGTAAAACTTTCGCCCGTATACCGACTTTACAGGCAACTAAATTTTTTATTATTTAAATCTTGTTCTATTTATGAGATTGTTGAGTATAATTAAATTTTGTTTAAAATAACTATATTTGATTTCTCTGATATCAATTTAATTATTACTATTATTAATTTCTAAATTATTTATAAATAAATATTTTTATAATTGTTGGTTTATTATTAAACAATGTCAAAGTTACATAGTATACTTTGCTGTTTTCCTTTCTATACATATCTATAAAAAATATACACCAGAATAATTATTTTCTTTATACCTCGAATAGAACTTGAAACTAATATTTTCATAAATTCACTTTCACACAGTCGGGTTTTTCAAATTATTGTTTTAAGTTACCTTTTAGTTCTGTGTTAAAAACAAACTAAGTTTGTTTTCTCGTCATTAGCGGTGTCAATGTCTTATCATGTTTTAATAATCGTGATACAGTTCTTTTATACATATATTAATTTTAATTCATGTAAATGAATTATAAATTGCAGTTAAATGCTGCTGTAAAATGGTTTAGAAAACATCATCTTGCTTTTGAAAGATTTCAATGATACATCACTCAATATAGCATGATTTTTTTCGTTTCTACCGCTACTTTTTATTTTACGACCGCCATTCTCGTTTTATAATAATTATCTTTCAAATTAATAAGACTTATTATTCGATTATAGGACCTTTATAACGGCTTTATTGTAAGGTTTTATGAATTGAGATGCCAAAGATTTCAATTTCCTTAAACTTATTCCTCAGAGCTACTTGAGATGCTACTTAGTAAATGGCCCAAACGGTCTGCTTCTACAATATGAACATTCTATATACGTGGGGTAAACAGAATGTTTTACGTAACTCATAAATAAAACAATTTACACGTAAAGTAAAATATTTACTGCTTTTCAAAGTATCCGCCATTACACGCGACTTACCGCCACAAAAAATACCTATAAGCATTGAATAAGTTCATTATGTTTTAAAAAATATAGCATTCGAAATCAAACATTTAGGAAGGGCCAGGAGTGCATAACATTCAGTGTGCTCTATATACATTTGCGATATGTTCCCAGAGCAAAATGCCACAGAACATCACACAATGAAAACAAACAAAGTCTCACAGTTTCTAAATTTGTTAAATTTGTACATTTTTATAAGCTTATGCAACAGAACTAAGCTCTTTGTCCGACTTAGTAATGTCAGGAACCCATCTAATGAGCTTTGAGGCTTTTGAAATTTTTTTTTTTGCAAATTGACGTTGATTAGATTTTAGAAAAAACCATTCGTAGAGATTAGAACTTTTTCCTTGAATTTAAAATTTACTAAAACAATGTAGTTAAAATTTTGGGACAGTAGAATTTTTTTTTAAATGTTATGAATCCGATTTTAATAAATCTATTTATTTACAACTTAATTAAAAAAAATATACTTTTAATATCATTCTTACGAAATCTCGCAATAAAATCAACTGACTTTGCAGCATCCGACATACTCTTTTGAAAAATAAAAATCAGTTTTGGTAATCGAACAATAAACACGTAAATTTTTTTTTTTATTTATTTTTGTTTTTGATAGTAATTAAAATATATTTGCTTGCTGATCGCGGTTCAATCTTCAGTACCTATTTAAATTTGCGTGAAACACTTTCGCTGCTGCGCCGCCAATCAGAATCAGTCGATTTTTTCAAAAATTTTAGTGAATTCATATGCACGAACACGGGTATACGCATATACGCACTCACACAGAAAATCATAAAAAATATAAAGATTTCTTTTTATATAACTAAAATCACGAAATCGGTATCTAAAAATTGTAATCATAAACAAATTGAATCTTCAAATAACCATTATAAAAACAAGGTCAAAAAACGTGCCGCCTTTAACCATACAAACAAATATCCATCAATTTCGAGAATAATCGATTTAATCAAAATTTGCAGATTTTATAAATAAAACACGTACGCATCTCTGGTGTAACAATAAACCTTATTGCTTCATAAGGATATCAGTGAGGACATTACTGAGATTTAACAGGCTTTTTTCTTTATAAAATGTACAACGGGTATAATAAAATATAATACAATAAACATAAACGAATAGAACTACCCAGCTATATTTTTTTTTGTAATTGTAAATGACTTTCAAGATGATTTCATAATATATTGATTACATTAATATTAGATATCGTCTGTAAAAAAAAAATATTCTCTATAAATTTTGTGCTATCGTTAAAAAAGAGGCGCGATGCGCATCAGTCGGAGCAGGGTGGATGTTTGGCGTGACGGCAAGGCATAGTTCTGTTTGGAGCGAGTAGGGCGTGTTATCGGCGCCGCCTAGGAGATAGCGGTACAAATAGTCAAGTGTGGCGTGCTCTACGGTCATTAACGCAGCGCCGACGTCGGCCCCGCGAAGTGGTCGCGTCAGCCCGCCGACTCCGCACAACGAAGTAGACCCTCACGCGATGTTCCCACCATGCCTGCGCGCTCCGGTACACTTCAGCACCATACCGTGCACTAATATTGTTACACAGACTGTTCATGTCAATATAAAACAACGTATGATAAAATGTCACGCATTATAGTATCAGCATATCGTTTAACGACAATGAAACGTCTAGACGCTATTCATTGCTAGATTACGTAAAACACTATCACTGGTTCGTGCGATAAACATTGTCACACAGTTTTGTGTAAATAGGAAGTACCGCATCGCACGTAATGAGCAGGTGTAGGCGCGCAGATCCTTTGACCGGCGCAGCAACACAGGTGAGCCAGCGCTACACTAATTAGCTCTGCGGACTCCGAACCACGTGTGAATTGCATTGATTTTGGCGTGCGGCTTGTTACTTACCGTTTATATGTAGTATGGAAATATAGACTAAAACTAGAAGTCATGAAATTTAAAATAATATGACAAAACGGAAATGGCTTTCTTGTAGAAATATATATGTACTTTTAAATTATTTCAATATTAAAATAATTCTGCATAAAAATGAAATAGGAAAGATAATATTATTTATGTGTTCTGAAACCTAATGGTAATGACATTTTTGAGAAAAAAAAAAAGATATTCATTAACACGGATAATTCATTTTTAAGTAATTGTAAATAAAATTTTTTAATAATGCATGCAGTAAATTTAATTCACACTGTAAAATAACAAGTTAATTAATTATCATTTTAATTATTAATCAATTGACAGTCCAAAAGGAAGTTCCAGATCGTGATGTCGATATGACTAAGCTACGCCGAAGAACAATTGGGAATGTGAAAAAAAAAACAACATTTTTTTTAAATGTATTTTAAAACCTTTATTATTAATAATATTGATATTTAATACGAGATACTCAAAAATTTATTTTTCCAATTAATTATAAACAACTAGAAATTGATAAAATTTAAAAATAAATCACGTGACTATAAACGCGCCACGATTGGTCATCATAGTTGTGACGTCATAATGTTATAGCTGTTTAATAACAGGACAGGGTTTACGGTTATTACATGTGACTTAACATAATATTGAAAATTTACTGCAAAAAAACGTTTGTTAGTTAATTCTGATTAGCTATGTGTGATAAGGGATTTATAAAAGCAAAATCTGATAATATTCCTGATGTTGATATATTTATGATAACGATTTTTTAAAAAAAATGACGTTCGGAAGGCATCAAGGTAGGTCTATTAAAAATAATATGATAAATAACAATATTTAAATACTTATTCTCCATTATATTAAATATAATTATTTATTTCATTAATTATAGAGAATCGCGTGAGAGTTACGGCGACAAAGCTATAGGTTATGTTCAACTTAGTCGTAAAAATAATATTTGTATCGTAAAAAGAGGGGTCTGTCCAGAACATCGAGTTCGGAGTAAAGCTTATGCAGTTACTTTAACTACTAATGAAAAGTCAAGAAAAATTCAAGATGTTCAATGCGATGACAGTGCAGCCTCAGCAGGTAATACTTTATCAAACTGAAATTGTTTGACTTTATAAGCAATTATAATATCTTATATCTTCTCTACAGGTGGTTGCAAACATGCATTAGCATTATTTATGTTTTTTAATGCTAGGATTTTTAAAGTTATGATTTGGAGTCCAGTTAAAAAAAATTTTTGACTGAACTCTACTTATTTTATTTGTATACTTAGATAGATAATAATAACAATGGTGTTATGAAATACATCGAAATGATTTTCACAACAAAAAAAATCGATTTTGTTTCGGGATTATCACGGTGCACAGCTTGAAACCATTTATAACAACGTTTTTCATCTTGGGGAACATTTAAAATAATTTCGTCAGTAGTTGTTTTTGTAGTATTCGTACATAAGTGTACAAAACAAGAACGATAACTTTTGAGGTTCGACATTTTCAATATAAATTTGAGTATTTAACAATGACAACAGCATTAAATAGATAAAAACACTGTACGTATTATTTCTGTATGAACTGCAATGAGTGAAAACTAACATTATGACGTCACACGCGCTCGGGTTTGTCCGGTAGCTCTCGGCATGTCTTCGGTACTGAATTCAAAAATTAATTTTTATTTTCATATACCTCTTGAATTATTGCGAAATAAAAATAGTTTTGTTATAAAACTTATATTTGATCTTTCCATTAATCAAAAAAATTTTTTTTCCACGACCCAATTGAATAGATCTGAATGCAGTTTTCACTGATTCAATTTTCATTGCTGAGAAAACTTTATTTTGTATTAAAACTTGTTCTATGGGAGGTAGGAGGACATTGACACTAACTGTAATATCTCAATTTTAATTTTTTTGAAATATTTTTCACAATAAAATAATTGGGAAGAAACCTCTTTGTACACACATCAATTATAATACACAGTGAATTAACTTATATTTAATAATTTATTTTGCGAAAGATTTAAATTTCTTCTAAATCAGTAGATTTCATCAGCGGTTTTGCGGCCGTGGATAGTATCTTGATATATTAAAACATGATTCTATTGCATTACCAATCCCGATTAGCTATTCCCATTTCAATACCTATTCTTTTCCATTTCCCACCCTCTTCTTCCTATTCGATCTCACTCCCTCTCTTACTAAATACTCATCACTCTTTCGCCCCACCCTCCTCATGCTGTCTAAATTCATATATCGCTCTTTTACTCTAAATATTAATCCCTCCTCCCCATTACTCTAAATTCTCTCTGACACTCCCTCACTAAAGAAAGTGAACAACCAAACATAACAAATAAAATAAAACAAAAACTATTATTGTACTTTTCAATATTCTTTTTCTACTTCGTGAATTTATAGATAAATATATAACTTATATTTTAAGCGACAATTTTTCATTAAAATCGATTCAGTCATTGTTGAAACATAAGACAATTTACATCAAGGTTAGCAATGGCATGAATTTAGAAGAAATACACAATATAGAAATGAAATAATTTTATTATCTATGTCAAAAGCAAAGCGCCTTACGTTATTACACTAAAGCAATCATTTATGTAAAGAAATTGATAGATCATTAATAGAACATTAGAACTGAAATTTTTAATTTCTCAATCAATCTATGTTATGTCATCACAAATAAAAACGTTTTACTTTCATAAAACTATTCCTTATAGAAAATAATTTAAGAAGATATTTATATAAATTTCATATAAATATCTTTAATAATTGTAAATTGCTTTTTTTTGTTATCCTATTGATAAAATATACATATATACTCACTAGTTTGTACTATATTTTTAATTCCTGTAAAATTGGCATTTAATATATGACAATATATTGTATATTCTATTCAAATGCAGGGCAAACGAACAATAAATATTTTTATCGAAAATAACATAAAAAGCAATTGATCAGTTCAAGCAAGTTGGCTGGTAGACAGACCATAGTACACTAACAACGTGTTTCAAAATCAGTAGTATTTAAATATAATGTTAAGTATTAAACATAATATTTACTTTAACATTTAGCGAAACTATCAAATTCCATTGGTTCAAAAATCACTTGTTTAAAGTTAAATGTTGACAGGTTGCTGTTACGATAAGCACCTAATATGCGATTCTTAATTTTATAGATATCGGAAGTTTCCGAAATGAATTACGAAGAAAAACTTTATTTATTACCTATTACTTTAAATTATTAAGAAAATAATCTAGTTAGAACTAAAATATACAACTATATATATACCGTCAGTGTCAAAAATGCCAAAATGGCGGATTTGAAAGTTAACATAGCATTTGGAGGTGGCCCCACGCACCTCCAACATTAACTTACGGTTAGCAGCTAATTATTGTAAATGAAAGTTTTAAGAACACCGCTCTAACTATTTTTCTTAAAACCAAATACAAGTAAATAACAGTATCTTTTTACCTATACCTGTCTAAAACAGCGTCCTATTCCTTTTGCCATTCAGGTTAGTTAGCTTTTGACGGACCATTGAACATGACATTTAAAGTTCAGTCTGATATTTGCATTAATACTGACACGAACTTTGATGAAAAATGAAACTCTGAACTTTCGCATCCTACAATTTCTTCAGAACATGGCACTGGTGTTACAAATCGAAACTGGAAAAATCAACTCAGTCTAGTACGCGAAAATTCCATACACAATATTGTCAAAATACTTCAATAATTAAATTTCAATTTGCTTCGAATTTCTTTTGAAAAGATTTAAAATTCGTTTAACGGTAATATATGTGTATTACCGACTTTTGCAACTTTGCCAAATTCAGTGACAATGGCAGTTACCATTAAATATGGTCTCGATATGTAGATGTTGATAATTGATTAATATAGCAGACAAAGCCCTTTATTAAATCGATTAAAATAATACAACAAAAGTCTAAATAATTATATATATATATTTAAATAGTAGACAATAGCCTGGATCATTATTTTGATTTCAATAGTAAGACAATTGTGTGAGATCATTCAATTAATCGATTTAAGATGTCCAAACATAATTAAGCAGGATATAAAAGTCCGATCGTTAAATTGATTTAAATACAAGACAGGTCGGAATCATCAAATTGATTCAAATAGCAGACAAACGTCTGATAATTAAATTCACTAAAATAAGAGGCAAATATCTGTGAAACGAAACTGATCCTTCAAAATGTGTGATCGTTAAATTGATTTGAATAGAAGACAAAGGTTAGGAAAGTTTACAACTCTTTTTCCAACCTCAAAAAAAATAAATCAAGAATAATATAATTTTTGGTAAGAAAAGAAAATTTAATATGTAAAATGTTATACATTATGGAACTGAGTAATTTTATCGGTGAAGACGTCATTATTGTCAACGTTTACAATTCTTATTTCTTGCTTCAAACATCAAATGGATGTATTACTTGTAAAAAGTTATGTCGTGCTGGCATTTGAATGTGAAAATACTCAGGGAAATGGAAGAAAAATCGGATGCAAGTACTTTTAATAAAATTTATATCAAGCGTTATTACAATGCAATGAGAAAAAATTTTACAAAAATCAATTGAAGTCAGTTAATGTATGATCGTGAAGTGTTGTGTGTATAACATCCAAATGTAATATTGTAAAGTGAAAGTCAGTACTAAATAAATTCATACGCACATTTCCGCAAAATATTAACTTTCACAAAATAATACATATTAATTATAAGTATTATTTTGTAAAAACTAAATTATGTACAGTCGTATACAATATAGATTGTATGCGACTGTACATGATTTGTGCGAATCTTTTCGCAAATATTCACAATCTTTGCCAAAGTAATTATAACAAAATTATAACATTGAAAATATACTAATAAATCATACAAAATAATATAGACACAATCCTAATAAATGCTCGGCCAATTCTAAGGTAACGGCGCAACGCGACGAACTCTATCAGTGTACCTAAGTTCGCAACTGATCACGGTTGTATGAATTTGATCATTGAATGTCGCGCGGAGCGCTACGATGCGGTACCTACGCGCCAGTTGTTTTAAGGTTGTCACTACGACATTATTACGTAAACTTTCTAAGTTATTTTTTTCAGAAACAACTACTTCAATGACTATGGTTTCTTTGGCAAAATTGTTTTATAAGGGGAGGAAATTAAGAATATTTGCAA
This sequence comes from Eumeta japonica, assembly GCA_005406025.1. Classification (NCBI taxonomy): domain Eukaryota; kingdom Metazoa; phylum Arthropoda; class Insecta; order Lepidoptera; family Psychidae; genus Eumeta; species Eumeta japonica. Next base: position 102,752 of record BGZK01000368.1, read on the forward strand.
ATAAATGCAAAATAAAATGCATTCTGCATTGTCCAAAAGCAAACTGTAAAAATGTCGCAAATTGTGTAAAGTATATTTTAATAATAATTGAATTTTGAAATGAATTTCAATTTGAAATCCGGTCGTGACAGAATATACGCCGACATTAATGAAGTCTCAGGTACATTACGACACCTCTGCTAAATATATTCGGGTAAATAATGTTAGCATAGTGAAAAACTGTACAATGAAATTCTTATATGAAAGGCTTCTCAAAAGTCTAACTAATAAATGACAATCACAAAGTGAAGCGTTGCTATTAGATTGCGCTGTAGAAAATAAATGAGATTACACTATACAGCCAATATTCATGTTTACCTATTAAGACGATTTTCGCTATTAATATTTTGAATCATGATGTAAAATTAAAACTCATGCAGGCAGCACGTTTTTTTTTGTTCTGTGGATCCCATATGATGTTTACAAGTTTTTTGTTTCGCTTGAAACAACGAGATATTTAAGTGATAAAATAGTAACTTTATAAAGATTCTACTACTAATATTCATAACTACTTACAATACACACGTATATGAAATACATTTAAAATTTATAAAACAAAAGAACTTCGTATTCTCCAGTACAAATAAAAAAAGTCTCTTTCAACAGAAAAAAAATACCTTCAGAAAAGAGAGATTTTTTATGAATACTTTTTTGCTCGTAACAAGAATATATGTGCTTATTTGAATCAATAATTTCCTATGTCAAGAAGGTATCTTACTGTGTTATCAAGCTATTTTTTCTGTAAAATAGAAGAATTCGTTGACAATATTGTAGATTTTAAGGTGTCATCGTAAAGATCTTATGAAACGTTTAATTGAACTGATATTCTTGCAAACCTTGTAGTTTACATAGTTGTTCTTTAAGCTTAATACAGTGAGGGACTAAATTAGAGTAACATTAAAAATACTTTTCATTTTCATACATTCCAGGTTACTTCAAGGCGTGAGTTGTCCGCTCGACATCAATCAGATCTCCAGACCAATTGCGATCGGAGAACCAATGCTTCAATGTAACCCGGAATCTTCAAAAACCTAAAAACTTTAAAGAGTTCCAATTCTGTTCGCTAATGTAAATGTTAATACATATTAGGTCGGGAAAAGTCGCAGTGAAATCTCTTTGGTTGTGCTGTTTATATCTGGCAAGTTTTGATACCATTAAATAAATGACACTTTAAAAAAAAATCAAAACAGTGTCCAGCCATTTTCCGATTGTTTTTCTGTCCATCAAAATGAATGATTTCAAAATTTGAATAAGAAAACTAAAGCAAGTAAAAAATATGAAAAAATATTTGATTCTTTTTTTTTTAATTTTAAAAATAGAAAAAGAAATTCTACTATCAAAACAGTTTTAAAACGTCCAGTCTATTTGTTGTTAAAATATGATGGTATCTAGGTAATCTCACGTAAAATCTTTCGAAATCATTGAAGGCAACGTGCGAAGGGACCCAACTTAAATTGTGAGCGAGCGTTCCGATGCTACCGCCTATACAAAAAGCCGACCTTAAGAACTTACCCCAATATAAAGAAAAGGCGACACGACGGCGACGTGATCCATTGTAACCTTTATAAATAGCGTACTGTTTACATAACGTATACGAACGACATTGGGACTTCAGCCGTAAACCTTTCCAATATTTTAAAAATAACGATTAAAGTTAATGTGGTAGCTGTATAAAACAGCACTGAGTATCCATAATTTATAAATAAAGCAATTGTGTTGTTTTTTAGAAAACGTGGGAAAGTTGTTGACCCCACAAATGCTTCCTTCTATTGTTAAAATAATACGGTAGCAATTAATAATATTTTATCTATACTGTATAATTTGTCGGGTTTTTGTATTTCATCTGGACGCATTTGAAAATCGTAACAAGAGGTTGTAAACACAGAGGTGGGATTTCATTAATCAGGGTGGCGCGCTTTAAGCCGCACAATGCCAATGGTTTGACATCGAAATCCTGGTGCGAGCCGTGGGGCGGCGGCGGCACGAGACGGTCGGTCGGAGACAGGAAAATCCTCGCGGATCTACTATAAATATAAAGAAGAGGTGTACGCACGCGGGAAATATTAACTTGGACCGCATGACAAACATTTTGCCTTACCGCGTTCAGATGACAAAGGAAATAGCTGTAGATATATTTAAATGTTGCAGGAGAGGAACTCGAGAGCTCGAGCGGTAAACTCGTTATTAGATGAGGCAGGTCGATAGTGTCGCTGACTATGCGGCATATACAATCTAGAAATAGAGTAACGTGATGTAAACAGCACGGCTGTTGTACGTGTCTCTGGCTCGGTAACGGGCCAACATTTCACTTTGTGGGCTGGCCTGAATCAACACTTCGCGCCGCTTCGACGTAGTTTACCAAGCGCTGTTAAGGTACGCACATACGTCAGACCTCTGTTGACTTCAACACTAAAACTATGACTAAAAAATATTTAAACATATATCACAAAAATATTGAAGTTCACAATAGTAAAAATTTTCTTTTCGAAATTCGTATACATACAACCAACTCATTTTTTATGTGCTCAAACTAGAACAAGCCATATAAGAGACATGCCAGTAAATAAGAAAGAAGAATCTATTATTCTAAATTTAAAGGAAACACCGAAGTGATCAGCGACGACGTTGTTGAAGTTTAATAAGCGTTAGTAGTCGGAGCGGTTGCCCGGCCAATAAGGTGGCTCTTATCTTCACCGCCGCCGCCCGGCGTCGTACAAACGAATCGATCCCTGTTAATGCTTACAAATTCGCGACATTAAAAATTTTAGCCTGAACTTTCATTATTATGGTTTTTTAATCTGTGCTAATAAATTCTACGAATATGATGAAACATTTTATATAGGGCACAAATTGCTCCCACGTGCATAGTTATTGTTCAATTCTTAATACAAAAACACAATTAGGAACACTGACAGTAAGACAATTATATTAAAAAACATTCTTTGTCTTCTAATATTTCAACATCCAAGTTTGGTAAATATAATTGAATACTGATGAGGTCATTAGAATCGTCAAAAGGATAAAGAAAAGTAGTCGGATCAGCCAAATCCGTTCAAAGGACAGGTGTAAAGAAATCGTAAATATGCACTGAAAGAAATGGAATATTATTCTCTGTAGACTCTTGGCATACGGGACGTTCCGTTGTACATTCTAGATGATGTTCGAATTAACGCCCCATAGAAAGAACTTAAAAAGTAGCCTTTATATTCGTGAATTTTCAATTTCAGTACAAAATCTGCTACATAAAGGGCCTCGTAAAACATTTCGTAAACAATATCTCCAATTAAAATATGATCTGGCCAATGTCAATTTCCCGGAAATTAAAGTTCAATCAAATGCCTCTGGTATGCCTACGAATACCAGAACCCCGATTTCAATAGGTCTATTCGTTCAAAAGATTCAAAGTTCACAAATACACATGCAAGCATACACACCACTCACCCTTTAAAACTTATTTTAAAGATTCTTTTTAATTATCCTCCAATGATATGCCTCGATTAAATCATCAATTTTAATGGGCTTTGCAACACTAGTAGAGGATAAAAAGACATAGAATAGAATTTAGAAAAAATACGATTAAAATTTAAGCTATTAAAAAAACATTTAATTTAATTACTATTCACACGTAAATAATCTGATAAAATTCAAATTTTCAGGGAATTTAAAAGATTTCGATAGGAGTTTTAGAAATGGGACAAATCCACCCTTAATTAGTTGACTCGTTTATGAGTAATTTGACAAAACAAAATTCGAGTTCCTTTTAACAATATCTCCCTATTGAATTGATCAATTTTCATTGAGTTTGCGATATTCGACAGTTTATTGAGGATTGAAGATAAATAAATATTGGTAATGAATTATTATAATTAAAAAAAATATATACGTACAAAATATTTTAAGAAAATTATTTTGGACTATTTCTCATTATTCAGTCAAACGATTGAAATAAATTTCCAGATATCAGTCAAACGATTGAAATACATTTTCATGAAATCAACGATGATTAAAATCTTTTTGAATGCCGTAAACTAGACTAATTAGATAATTCGTACGTCTCATATTTTACGATTAAATAAAATGATATAAATTTATTGATATCATTTGATTCAATATGTTGCAAACTTCAGCTTGCAACATTAAATTTATCTTAAAAACTAATGAATTATGAAGTACAAAAAATAAATAAGGTTGTAATTTAGGCAGCTTCAGACCAGCCGTAACAAGAATCCAGCTTTTTTTTTCTATTCTCGGTAATTGGGGCTTAATAAATCTTTTTTCTGTGTAACTCCGATTTTTGAACATTCATTGAAACGTTTCACTAAACAGGCATAAGCTCTGATCTAGAATCGAGCGTGAAGAGCATGACTATCCTTAAAAATGGCATGCGTATCATGGAATGTTTGTATGTTTTCACGACGATAACGTGAGACCATAAAAATATTACTGAATACGAATGTGTGTCAAATCCATAAACAAAAATGCAGCCAAGATAATCTATATGGTATAGTTTTAATGGTGAGAAGGCTATACAGTACGTACAGTTGTAATGCTATGATAATATGATGATGTTCCTCCTCATATCATCCACCGGCGGCTTTCCAATAAATATTACATTTCGCAAGTCAGCTCGGAGACATAATGTAAATGTGTACGAAGTCGGAGCATCCCCCGACCGGCCCCGGCCACAAAACAGGCAATTAGAGTTTAAAAGCGAGAGCGGCATGAACTGGACGCGGGACAGAGCGCGCGCTCGCCGTCGGTCCGTCAAAGCGAGAATAATCTCGTAACGCACCTCATTCGGCGACGGCGTAAGCGCCCTCGGGCTTAGCCGCGCCGTTCTTTGTGGGGACGGCGCGCCGCCGGCCGCCGCCGCCTTTATTACGCTTTAAAATTCTAATTATCCGTCCGAGCAAACTGTTGTGTGCATAGGCGTTGCAAAGTTATCGTGTAATTTCCACGAGCGGTAAGCGGAATAACGGGCTAAGTTTCGCAAGACGCCGGCTGGCGAAGTGAGTTTTTAGCGGTTCCGACAGTTCAATTTCTCCGCGGCCGACGATGCGTATCGGAGCAATCGAGCGCGGCCGACCGATTCCGATCCGATTCGTGGCGGGACACGGAAAGTCGAAAGACGCAGTTGCAACATTCTTCGACTTCCAACTGCTGACATTTTCAAGGTGTCGGTTCTATGGCATCTATGATATATAGGTGTACACACATATGATTTAGTCATTAATAAGCTTTCTATATGAATTGGATGCAATTTCTTTTATTTTGTACTTTTATTACAATTTCTTAAACTGGCTGTTATTAAATTGAATAATTTGTCAAGAAAAATTTTCACGAAAGAAACTCGAACCGTCGCCGATCAGAACCTTGGAACAGCATCAGTCATTTCTAGCTTTTACTATAAGGCAATTGTCATTTTTCAAAAAATTATTAATACTTCTACATACAATATATTGTTACGATCTATTTATTGTATAGAATATTTATATTTTACAATATTTTCCGATACAGACAAGCAACATCTGATCCCAAATTAAGCAATGAGGCTTGTACTATGGATATCAGACAGTTGATGGATTATATATTTTTTTGGGAATATGTTCATGTTTTGTAAACATGTAAATACATAGAAAATAAGTAAATAGGTACACAATATACAGACTCAAGACAAACGATTTTTAATTAAAAAAATGTTTGTCTGGTGCGGGATCGGACCTTTGTAAAAATGTAAATAAATTCATAAATATGTCAATTTCATTATAAAAGAAATATGGTAAACATGTCATATTTGACATCAAAGTAACGAAAAAATAAATATTTAGAATTCACATTACTCTGAGCAATCAAAAATTAACAGATTATACATAACAATCGCGTCCACGCATTTCGAGATATACAAGCAGTCATATTTTGTTATTTATTTAAAAGGAACTTATTTTATTTATAAGCGTAGTCAACAACATTTTCATAAATGTACTGCTAAACTACTGCAACAATGTTTCATTTCTTAAAGGTTTTTCGAGAAGTATGAATACTATGATGTATATGTCTCGAAAAGTCCTTTAATATTACAATTACGTTTATTTCTAAAGCTTTTCCTCACGATAGTTCATAAATTATAATAATATGAAAATAGCTGAAGTATTAGAAGTTCCACTAATTGTTCACACTTTTAATTTATCTAAATGCCATTCCGACTGAGCTTTTATTAAATAATTTTTACAATATGAACCCCACTAAAATTGGAGTACGTGATAATACATAATAATATGGCTTTACTAACAAATTTGAGTACTGTATATACCCAAGCCCCAAATTAACAAAGCAATCCTAGTAACGCGTCAAATGTTAAGCATTGTGAATTTTATACATTTTGTCTTCTTAGTATAAAATAATACATTATTTGCGTTGAACAAGTTTGAAAACCTGGATAATACATGGTGTAGATCTGAAAGTTCTATTTTTGCATGTTACATTAAATGCAAAAGACAACATATTATTAACAAATAATACAATTTTTCAGGTAATTGTCGAAAACCTTATAATTTATGTGACGTTATTTATGGATGGCCCCATAACCTGCTTCGGACTTTTCAGAATTTTTTAAATAGTAGGTTAATGTCAAGAGGGGACTATCATAACTATCCGTCGGTTTTTTGACCAGAAGTCCTAAAATTTCTACAGTAATGGGATTATCTTACTACATGGCAAAAAAATTGTGTTGAACAAAATGGTATATACATTATAATTAAAAGTAAATAAAAAATGATGTAAAATTATCTTGAATTTGTATTAAAATACGAAAAAAACTCTTTTCCCGATCTTATATTATCATACGTTGTATATTTTATTTTTACACACATTTTCATAAGATAGTATTAATTGGTCAACATTTTTTTTTTGATGGGGTTTGGTGTACGCAAGGGTCGTGGACAATTCCTGTAGAGCGCGGCCGACGCGCGCGCGACCAGTCCGCGGCCACCCGGACCCGTCTCGTGATTGCGGCTCCATATTTAATGAACAACTCACGTGCGCGGTACACCTACACCAACTCATTTCAATACCGCTTTAATTATTACGCAAATCATGCATGCATTTATTACGCGCCTAATACAAACGCACTTCCTTGATAGATTGAGATGCGCCGTTTACTATGAATGAGAATCTCTACGCAAGATACAAATTATTTTCTGTGAACGTAATTTAATAACAATTCTATTCAAAAATATGATTTTCTAACATCGAAACCGTGAAGTAAGGCACTAAACAGTGACCTACACCAATGGGATTATGTCACTACCAGTGACAATCTTATTGGTTCATTTTTTCAAATAGATCAGAACTGTTTTGGAGTCAATCCTCAGCTCTTCAGCAATATATTAAGAACTAATATAGCAATCTTCCTCTACTTTTTCGAAAATGGCATCGATTTTATCCGTAACAGGTCGACCAAAGCGAGGGTCATCTTTGACATCTACATTAGGTCCATAAAACTCACAAATTTTTTTCGCAACTTGAGTTGAAATTTTCCCTTTTTTACAAACAAAACTTCAAAATGTATCGGATTTGTACGTTAGATTCTTTCATTTTGTTGGACAGAAATATGGTGGGACACCGTTTTTATCTTTTATTTTTTTTATGCTATATTTAATGGTGTCAACACTAGCCAGATATAAATAAAACAAAGAGATTTTTCTTCAACTTTTTACTTATAAAATACGAAAATACTTTTTCCTTGAACTAGGTAATCTATATAAATAAAAATGAATCGCCAAAATGTAGGTAGGCGCATCACTTCCCAAGAACTGCATTAAATTGGATATTCTTTTTTTGTTGTGTTCCTTATTGTCAGAACCAGGTGTGAGAGAAAATAACCCTTTGTCTGTCTGTTTGTCCGAGGTATCTTCGGAATGGCTAAACAGATCACGATGCGATTTTCACTGAAAGGTACAGAAGCTACTGAGCTACATTCAGGGTACTTTTTAATGCGATAATTCTTAAGAATCTTGCGCGCAAAAAAACCTTGAAATGGGGTAGTTGAACTTCAATCAAAAGTGCAACCGCAATAAAGATCGGGAGTAAAACCGGAATCAGGATTAAATCGAGACGTAACCAAGAACGAGGAGCGAGATCGGAATCATGATTAGAAAATAGAGGTCGAAAATGAGTGTGAAGACGGGATCAAAATTTAAAGTATGAACGGGATATTTTATGTTTTGTGTGTTATGCCCGGTTCGTCCCAGGCTTCGACCATGAATTTGTATTATGGAACCGAACTATTACATAGTGTAAAAGTTCATTTATTTATAGAAAGTTATGCTATTTTAAAGTAACATTGATTATATTTTATTTTGATACTAAACCCCGAATTCGTTGAAATGGGAACTTTGATTGATATCGGAATAGGAATTAAAAGCGGAACGGAGCAGAATCGAGAACCGGGCTAGGATCAGAATTAAAAGCGAGACTGGAACCAAAATTGAAAACGGGACCGGTCGAAAGCGAGTATGGGAACGGGATCAGAATCTAAAGTGTAACCGGGATAGGAATTGAAAACCAGAACGGAATTGAAATCGACATTGAGCGATACAAAAAAAAAATCACTTCACGTCCATTCATCTTTGATGCATATTCACCCTGAACCCTAAAGGAATTTAGCCGCTTGATAGTCTTTTTTAAACATTCAGAAATTTCGGGTTTCAAGTTGTGTCTGCTATCCTGTATTACTTTAAGGAATAGTGATGGTATGTTGTTACGATTTAACAATTTGGGAAATATTAATGAAAATAGACTAACAGTGGTGTGCTTCAAACTCATATTTGAAATAACTAACTTAATTCCTAAAGCTAAAAACTGCACATATCGAAACACGCTGTTTTAACTTCATAATTAGCAGTTGACCAAATTGATTTTAAAGACATTGAGATTTATAAAATGCAAATTAATATCACAAATGCCAATATATGTCAATACCAAGATTTTTTTAACCGATATTTTACAAATGTTAAAATAACGGTATTTACTTAAAATACCGATATTTTAACGTGTTTAGTTTTTAACTTTAACAGTTAGCGGTTAAGCATTGCAAATGAACATTTTAAGCACACCGTTGTTACAAAATCTGTAGAGCGAATATGTACGATAGAAGAGTCAGCAAGAATCACCCAAAAAAAAATCGAATGCAAACAAAATTGGTAGCATGTTAAAGAAGAGCAAATATTAAGAAACCGAAACTGATAATCTTGGATAAAACGCTTGATGTAAATCAGTTAAGCAAGAAAAATATGCAAATATCGTACATGTTGTAATTTATGGTCTCTGCCTACTTTTCTGGGAAATAGGCATATTTTTTTTTTAATACGAATAAAGATCAAATTAAAAAGTATTGAAACTAATACTGGCAGAAGACATCTTACAAGATTTCAATACATAAGATTTTAATACATTACTCGTTTCTTTTTCATCATTTGCGAGTTTTTTTATTGTAATATTGAGTTTCGTTTTAAATCGCAAGTCGTTTTTAAACCGCATTCTGGTTATGCACACCAGTGCTAGCCTAGCCCAGCCAGGCACGTATAGGAGAAAGTGTTCACAGGGTGCGGGGCGAGAGCGGGCGTTGCGCGAGAAGACGGCCCGAGCAGTTTAATTTCCCACGAGGTCGATCTCGACGCCGCCGGGCGCGCCTCTAGGGAATTAATTGCCAGTAATGAATAGCCGAGCAACCGACCGTTAATTATGTACAGTGCCACTGTGCGCGTTGAAATTTTGAAAAATGTTACTAGACAACCAAAAACAAATCAAATGCACCAAAAAAATTTTTTAAATTACTTAATATTGAAATCAACTATCCGTTAAATTTATAATGTGTTAATATCAAGAATAATATTAAAATTATTTGCATTGAGAACAGAAGTAGGAAAGCTAGCCGCCATCGCGATTTACTAGAACTAGTTCAATGGAATATTTATAGAATAAGTGTGCCTCGTGCGTTTGTGTCGGCTGAGGTAAGAAAAGGATATTGCTATCGCTGGTGCTATCATTGCGAAGGAAATGCACAAATTATATTATTGTGATACATAACAAATTCCCGCATGAGCGCCGAGGAAAGGCGTTCGCAATTCTATTAAATGCAGCGGTAGCGAGTTTTCCTATTTCTGTACATTGAAGACCTGGCCAGTTTTAAGTTCCACCGTAAACAACAATGTTAAATTGTTGTTAACGATGCTACAATAAAACAAAAGATGATATGATAAAACATATCAATATCAATTAATATATATACAAATATATAATCGTTATTGGATCCTTCAGTGTTACATGAATGTGTTAACTTCTGAATGATTTTATAAGGTCGAAGTTGTATTCATAGACAATATGTTTTAAAGAGATGATGGTTGATGGCTATGCAATGACCCCATAGTCGGTGCTGTCATCGAATTACCAATAATCACTAACTAATAAATTCTATAATTGCAAAGCGAGATGATTCAATTTGTACAAAATATTCATGTGACAAAAAAATTGTTTCGGTAGAATGAAATTTTGACATACGAACAGCATTTCTGTTAGCGTATCGACGTACAAAACTCTTTTTAAATCTAGGATTTTCACTTGCATTTCTTTTATCAAAATCATTTTCTAAATAAAACACGTAGTATAAATAATGCGTGTTTGATAGACTCTCTAAATGTTAAAGATTGGAGATTGCCAGAGCGTCACGAGATACGTATACCTGATATTTAGTAGGACAAAACTAAAGACATGTAAAAGTACAACTAGCAAGGGTGCTTAAAAATTGTAAGCTCATTGTTGGCGACTGTAAATCAAACGATTGGTAACAAACAATTTGAATGCTTAACACGATACGTATCGAATATTTATCTGCGTTAAAAATAACCATTAATCAGTAACAGTAAAACAATACGCATATTCAGCATAAGATTCGAGAACATAACTTTTTTGTTAACACACAATATTGCATACTGTGGGCTATATATGAAAATTGGCTCAGAATTAAACCCAAAAACTTATATTTTGCATTTTCTCCAACTTCGTTCAAATCAGAACCATGACTGGTGGCGAAATCTGAATTGAAAGCGGATCAGGGAGTATTAATTTTTGTTCGTAAAATATTAAATTTATGGTGGGAATTTCTGAGATGTTTTGCGAACTGGCACAACGTTTTACTGTCTAACGTATTTCCGACCAGATTCACAGTACAATGTCTAAGCTGCTTTTATTTTTGTGTTGTTAAACAGTTAATATAAACATCGCATAATTCTACCTTCAGGTCAGCAATGCCTCAGAGGCATCCTCTAATAAACAACTGCTCTACCAAACCCACTTCACTGTCCGCTGACGTTGGACTCTCTGATTCTGAGTATTAATTAATTGAGAATGAAGTACACCACCTAATATAACTAATCTCATCTCACACATCTAGAATTTATCTCTTTCTCGCTGTGCTCAGTCTTTAGTAAGTAACTATTCACTATTAACATAAGATGATTTTAATTCTAATATTGTTTCTTTTACTTGTTCTTCTCACGAAAAAGCAATTGCTATTTGTTATATAATTTTCAAGGGGCAAACAAACATGTGGGCCATCAAAGTAGATGATCACCGACGACCATGGACAGTAGCAACTTCGAAGATGTCACTAGTGCGTCGTCAGCCGCTTGGGTAGGAATAAAATGTCTGATGGTAGAAGAAAGGGTCACAGAGGGGGGGAATGGGCCACCAAAACTCACTCAGTTGACGAAATGCAACAGCGGAAACTATTACTTCACATCTGTTTTATGTATAAGTATGATATCCCACCGATTGAGCCGGCCGGCTATACGAAATTCATAAAATGTAAAAAATAGCAATAAGATGGAACAAAGGCTATTTTATGTATAAGTATGATATCCCACCGATTGAGCCGGCCGGCTATACGAAATTCATAAAATGTAAAAAATAGCAATAAGATGGAACAAAGGCTATTATATGTTTCACCGGAGTTTGAACTTACCACACCGAATTCTATCAAATTCTACCCAATTGTTCTTGCGCAATTCGCGTACAAATGCACATACAGATAGACACGCAAAATATATTTATGATTATTAGCAGTACCGATCTATTGCTTAGGCTTTTAACCCACTTCAAAAAAAAGATTCTTAATTGTTGTATTTTTTATAGTTTCAAAGATGAATTTTTCATAATAATATTGACTTATATATAAGATAAAGCCTTCAAAGTAAAATAAGAATTATTATGTACGTGTGAGCGGAGCCACGAAGGAAAGCTAGCAAAAACATAAATATCCGTCGAGAACCAGTGTATTTATATATAAAATAAAATTTAGATCCGAATGCACCTGTAGTTTTCTTCAAGGTTTCTCTCCTCTCTCTACTATGCGACTCACTGATCCTTAAAAAATATTATATTTCCATGAATTCGTATCGTGCGTCCTGCCGATATTGACGGCCCTGTCGTTCGACTTTATCACAGGCGGTGTACGCGGCCGCCCCCGGGGGTTGTTAGATTCGGTGCGGGTAATACGATGTGCGGTTAACGTGTCGCGTTATTACTTCCGCATCTAAGCGTAGGCGGCGGAGGTTCCGTACGATCACCGGAGATAGTCGCTCGTTACTACCACGTCTACAACAAGACCTACAACTAAACAGATACGGAGGTGGGATTATATAACTGCGTAACATAATGCTATCTATACACACAACTATCCGTTCTTAGCATTTTCATATCATTATAATATACCTTTCATTTTTTAAAGCGGATAAATTTCATTTTTGATACTGAGGTATGATAACTAATTGATAAGGCTTTTTCAAAGCAGGCATTTGTGATTAAGCTAAAAAGTACACCTACCTACATAAAAACATAAAATGCAAAATATCAAATCTGAGATTTCCATAACTGATTAAAAATTTTATTGGTATAAATTAATTCTACATTTCTTAGAAATGATTTTTCAAATATAATATTGTTTGGAAAATGACAAATTGTGGTGGACAACTTAACTTTACAAAATTGAACTGTCAAAAATATTATCAATTATTGAACAATTAATTTCATAAGAAATTAAAATTATCATTGAAAATTACTTAATAAATTTCCTTTAAACAAACTAATAAACTGTTTTTCTTTCCTATAGGAATTCGATTTTCTAACTAGGAACATAGTATTAGTTTTGAGCAATCTATACTCCTAAAATTTATAATAAAATAATAGGATAATTCCTCCTTTTAAATAAATAAAAGAATGGACATGTCTATCTCGAAATGCGTGGGAGAAATTGCAATTTTGATTTGTTAGAACATTCCAGACACTACTAATTAAATATCGATTGTTTACGAAAAACGTGAGATGTTTAGGGCTTTTTAAAATTAATTTATGGGTTTGTTCAGATTAAAGGAATGTTCTAGACCATTTGCAAGATAGATACGCAGGATATAAATAGTTTTCGGGCATTTTTAAAGCAAATACGATTTTTCATCAAATTAAACAATAATTAATTGTTTCCGATATCATCCATCTAAATATGCGATTGATTATCTGGTACTTGAACATTAAATAGATGATAAATTTTCAAAATTCACTGATTTTTGGTCAGTTAAAGTTGCAAAGCACCATCCAAAAGAAAATCAGCAAATAAGAGGTAGGCAGTAACGTCTTCTTTACGGTTTTTGTTTTGGACTTGTAGTAAAAAATAATGTCAATGGTTCTTTGATGATGTGTCATGCAATAGTTCTATGAAACAGCCAAGCCATACTTGTAGACGAAGATGTAGGGTTTGTAGAGTTAAGGACTTGGCTCTTCAATGAAATCTGATAACTTTTTAACAGTGAGAGCGTTCCTCGTGAACTTCTGAGTCTTGGCAAACAATTTTACATTAAATGTTTTAGGTGGGTTATTAAAGTATAAGGCGATGGTCCAATTTCAACAACTGTCATGTTTTATGAGCACCCAAGCTTTTTAAAAGCTAGTTTTACTTTTCCCTACTGATAGTAGTTGCGGAATTTAAGGCTTTTCGGTATATTGACTCCAAAACGCAAATATTCGGTGAGGTACTAAGGGAAATGCTTCTGAAGAAAGAAGGAACAACAGGGGAGTTTTTAACAGTAACCAAGGGAAGTACTATATTTTGGGGTTACATCCGACAAGGTTAAGTCTTTTAACCAATCCAAGATATACTTCAAAAATGCCTCGATTTCACACACAACTTCGCTTCTTTTATTTCGAAAATTGTTCATTTGTTGAAGCTATTAATTTAGTATATTATTTGCAATAATATATATCACATCACAATAAATATTTTAATAACACATAACCTTATGTAAAGCATAATGTATATCGCGATCTCAGTTTGTAACATAAATAGGCAATTTTTTATTGAGTGCTGGCACTGACCTGGACTTCAAGAGCCTGATGATGCTGTGTTGTATCGATGGCAGGCTGCACGACGGAAGCGCCATTGACGAGTGACGCGGCCGCCCCGCCCACCGCACCAACACCTCCGTTCGCGCCTACACCGCCCACACCCACACCCACGCCGCCATACTGTACACAAACAATTAAAATTACTACCAGAAAGAAGTCTAAGAAGAAGAAGATATAGACTTATTTAAAGAAGTAGATGAAAACTGACCTTTTCCCTCTTAACCTGAACTTTGTCATGGAACCAAAGAACATACAGGAAATTGTTCTTTACTTATAAATTACAGGAAAATCTGTAAAATGTCTATGGCTTATAAACTAATAGTGGTAAATCTCTCTATAGTATACAAACATACATTTGTAGTTTAGTTATCTCCGAAACGTCTAATATTTTGAAAAAATACAAATAATAGTGCTTTCTTCATAGATTAAAGAAAAACAAGTTTATAACAAGGTAAAGTTTTCAATATTATGTTACAAACTTACTTTGTAGTGTTTTAGTTATATCACAAATAAATTTAGGTCAGATATAAATAAAATATATTTTTTTAACCTCTTTTATTTACCCAGTTTAATAACATACTAGATTGCTAGATATTAAAAGAAACCGAGACCGATACAGATTCCAGTCAATTTCATCAAGAACAATGAGATTTATGGATTACTCAAATTACATCACCTTGCATTTGATACCCAAAACCTATATTCCAAATAGGAGTTACTCTATCTTAATTTTAAAACAGCCCTAAAAAATCACTATTGAAGATTATTCCATCTACTATCAGGATCTTGCGAATTCCTATGGCAAAAAAAAAAAAAAACTAATAAAACTTACATTCTAATTAAACAAGTTTCTGCTTAGTTTTATTAAAACAAATAAAATATTTATAAATATGCTAAAACGCCCAGGCCCTAAAATAAAAATCCTACGAGTTTTGTACATACCTAATAAACTAACAAATTACTATGCACTTTGCTTCTTGAACACCACTAACAGAAGTCGTAACTCGAAAACAAATATCATATCTTCGTTTTTATAAATTGTTTATTTTTTTATTTATACTCAGAGAATGTCGAGACCATTCGTGAAGGGGTATATATATTGGAATTTGAGCGCTGATAAGTTAGTTTTCTTTTGACGATTAGTGAGTTCACAAGTGCGATCAATTGAGAATCAAAGTAGTTCCATAGTGTATTTCTGTATCTCAGTATTACTAAATATAAACTTTTTATCAGAGTATTTAACTCTTTATACTTTTCAAGAATGAAAAGGGAATACTTAGATAAATCAGGGTTCGAGAATTGAGATTTTTATCTCAAGTCTCGAACGTAGATATGGTTATTTCGTAACAATAAATACAAAATTTAATAAACAATATAATCGATTTTCCCATTATCACTTGTATTTATTATCCGATGGATATGGAATTAAGTATTAAAATAAATGAGTCATTACCATTTAATGATTGTGTAACAGTGGGAACTTATATACATACCAAGAAATTAATTACACGAGCTTTATGACTAAAGAGTTTATAATTATAGAGAAACTTTAGTGAAGCATGCTAGAAATTATTCATAAATATTTAATGTTTGCATAGCAGTTAAAGCCAAAAAAAAATAACAAAAACGACCTGAGGAGTAACAAAAAGCGAAATTGGCAAAATTAAGAGCCACGATATTGACATTTAACTTTAATTACATGACAAGACCTTGAATAAAGACAGAGGTTACCTAGACTTTTGAAAAGTACTCACATTCCAGTCTCGACCATCAAGACTCCTAAATTATGTCCCATTCTTGCTTAATCATAATTAAGAGAAAGTATTCAGATCTGTGGTATTGGTTTTGAATTCAAATATGTAAATACAGAAAAGGTTATAGAAACATTTAAGTTATTGGAAATGAAGACTGCTGTCCCTTATGGTTTTTCTGTTACAATTATAAACTTTATAGGTGACTGTATTACAGCATACTTGGTGTTTATTTTCAATAAATGTATAGGCAATGGCGACGAAATTGTGACGACGACACAATTTTACATGTATTGAGTGCCCCCCCTTCCCTCCCCCCCAGGCCTAAGAAATATTTATTTTAGTTATTTAACCACCAAATAAGTAGCAGCTTACACAAGACACCTACACTATAGAATTCATAAATATAGATCTTGTAGTTTTTGAATAAAATGCCTGTCAAATACGGACGAACGGACGGATGGATGGATAGACATTACGAAACTTCCATTTTTGCCATTTTGGCTCGGAACCCTAAAAAAACTACGTTGTTACACTTTTTTCCATGTTTTACCAAAAGAATAGTGGTAAATTCATATGATGGTAAATTAGTTATAATGACGCATTTCAAGAGTTATGTATAACCTCGTTAAGCTTTTCATTCATAATTACTCAATGTACTACAATTCTCAACTTCAATATCAATCCAATAAGCGTGGATCGCGTGGTTCAGGAATTCTGAGATCAGCTACGGCTGCATTACCGCAGCTTTAGAGTACCGGAGGACCTGATGCCTATACATTTATTAATGTAAATTAATAACTGACCAGGTAGTTTCTTTTAAATAATAATAAATGGACTTAATATTAAGATTGTGAGGTTCTTAATATTCTTTTTCTTGTAGCCACATCAGTGGTTTATCTAAGTGGGAATAGCACCAGCATGCTCTGAAAGGTCCATTACTTTAATAGTCTCAAGAAAACAGGATCAAATAACTTTCTCTAAGAATTTTTTTAAGAAAGATTTTATGGATGAAATGCAATTTAAAAGAGCAAGTGTTATCAACTAAAAAAAAAACCATCAGTGACTTCCAGAAAATTCAAGTTCTGTATGGGAATCATCATATCAAAAATTTTAATAAACATGGGCTGATTGCTTTTAATAATCATATAATCGGCAGCTTATATGATTATTAAAAACTGTTAGGTCAGTAGAAATACCATTTCTTTAAGTTGCAGAAAATTATTATTTTTGAGGTCAATACCTGATTTGTACTTTTTCGAAGATATTCATTTACAAACTTTATATGTTATATGGGTACAACTTGATAGTGCCTGTGTACTATGGATCTGTGGTGCATGAATATATGAATCATATATAGGACTGAGGAAAAAGTTTCTGTATTTTATATACAAATCCAAGTAATTTTTCATCATATTTTATTTACAATTATATATATATGCCATTTTGGTTCCTCTTGATGTTAACCAACACTAATTAAAGCATTCTGAAAAGACCGAAACAGGTGAAGATCTGAGGGTGCAAGGCCAACGCTATATGGTGGATGCATTAACACTTCCCAACCAAGCTCTCTCAATATTTGCCGAGGGGCTAAAGATATGTGTGGTGTTGGCGTTATGGTAAAAACTACGCTCTGTTCAATTCGATCAATTCCGGCCTTTTTTCTCTACTTCTTGCTCGAGACTCATCAGCTGTTATCAATAGAGATCTAAATTGATGGTTTTGCTCGGCGGTAAAAGCTCATAATGAATAATGCCCTTCCAATCCCACCATAAAAACAGACCAACAACTTATTGCAAGTTAATCCGGATCTGGCTATAGTCTGTAGAGATTGCTTGCCTTTTGACCATCTTTTTTGCGCGTTCCTGTCATAGGTGGTTCGATTTCATTATGTTTCAATAGAGAATCGCAAATGAGTATGCAATTTTATTCAAAAATTATTACATTATTTTATATGAAATTATTTTAGTTTTTTTTTTACTTTATTTTTACATTATTAAAGAATAAAAATTAAAACATATGTGATTGTAATGAATCAAATGGTTTCACGAAAAAAATAAACCTTAAATTGAATCCCAGAAGCAACATATCTAAAAAAATACCATTTTCCTTAATGTAAAACGTTGTTTTTTATACACTCGTAAAGCCAAGGTCGGATATATCCAACAATAGTGATGCAACAGTTGCTTTACTTTTTTTTTTATTATAATTTCATTGCCCCAATAGCGTTGGGATTACCAGGTGATTGATTTAGAAATTTTGTATTGTGAAACTTAATTGAATTTTATAAATTAATTCTGCATGGAAATTGATTTTTTATAGCAGGCGAGCCATCAGAGAGTAGATGATCACCGCCGTCTATATATACTCGCAATTCTAGTCAGAAGTGCGTTGTTGGCCTCTTTGGTAGGAATAGGATATCTGATGGAGGGAGGTGGGGTGATGAATGAGGGAGTAAGGTGATGGAGAGGAGTGAGATGACGAAGGAGAGTATGGCGGCGTTGAAGAGGAGAGTGGGGTGAGGGCGAAGGAGGCCACGGGAACTTTCACTAACTGGATGAAAAGCAACAGCACAAGCTGTTACTTCACATCTGTATTGTGTTGTATGACAATAAAAATACAGATGATGAAACTGATGAAATCGACTTATTAAATACAACAGAAAAAGACTTGTATTTCATCAGTCGAACTGGCATTTTCGTATTTTAGCCAAGTTCATTACAAATAGCTTTACCACACACAATTTTTTTATAAATGACTATAATATATAATAATTTTTAATAAATACTAATAGTAAAGGAGGTTTGAAATTAATTCTTAGCAATGTGTATTAAATTCTTAAGCAACTATGAAATTTCAACGTATTGAATCCCATCACTAGATAAATACAATTTGTCCTTACTCTGAAAGACAATGTCGGAAAAATCCGGCCGCTTATGAGGTCATACTTTTATTATTATTATCATAGATACAAATCTGTCAAAATTTCTTAGTACTTTCAGAGCCCTTGGCGGAAATATGCGATCGCTTCATACGTCACAGATGATTTGATCATTCAACAAGTGTTCTCTTAATATTCTATACCTTCAAAATTAAAAAAAAGCGGACATATATAAAAAGTTTATTAAAAATATAAGAGTTTTCTAAAATATACAGTGGAATCTCAATAACTCGAACCTCGTTAAGTCGAAATCCTCGAGTAAGTCGAAAAAAATTCCCATTCCCTTCCGATGAACCCCTAAATACGCGGTATATCGAATTATTTAGACTTTGTAGCTCGAACAAAATGTTATTTCCCTACGAAGTATTGATAATACATATTTATACTCTATAACTCGAATTTCAAAAAGGAGGCTCTGTAAGTCGTAGTTGATAAAATATAATGCCGTCTTACTTGGAATTCCCCGAAATAATAGCACTAAATTCCAAAATGAATGTTCAGGTTCGGGGCTTCTAATCTATTGTTTTTGTCTTGTACACGTGCAATGAATGAATACATTCATGGAACTTTCTAAGTAATACAGCTGTGAACGTTATGTTTGTTTCGTTGTTTGATTTTTTTTTTTGTGTTCTATTTACTTCATTAATATGTAATTTGATTTAATATGTAAAAAATATACATATATAAAACGTAAGTCGGAATTTCAGCAGTTAAGTCATATGTATCTAGAAGTTCGAAAACTCATTAACTCAATTTTTTTTTGCATTTCCCTTGACATTCGAGTAATTGAGATTCCACTGTACCAGTATATTGTCTTTTCTCTGCAATGTCTAATTTTAATATATTTTTTGTATATTTATAATTGAATAATTATATTTACGATATTCTTGTACTTTATATTCAAATTTTATTAAATTCCTTGAACTTATGTAAATATTTATAAATTCAGTGTTCTGTAGTTTCTATTATGTATGTCATTTTTTATGAGGTACTGATTATTATAAAATATAGGAGGGCATCACAGTACACACGGCAGATGAGAAACATCGAAATTGACAGTTAATAAAAGAATTAATAAGTAGTAAATAAAAAAATATTATTATTTTCAAAATAATACACAGACTAAAATATAAGACATACAGAGAATAAAAGTGTATGGTACACGTGTGCCGTGCCTACAAGGCAGTAGAGAGCAACGCGAGAGGACATGGCGACATAAGAGTGTCATGCTATTTGTCGTCACGATCACCGTCGAATCACACCAATAATGTTTCGCATCAAAATACTACTATAGTGATATTCACTGTCATGATGATAAAATTACGCAACATTGTATCAAAACTTAAATAATTCTGTCATATGCTTGTCTAAGTTATTCTAAAAAAGTGGTAACATAATAGGGCGCAAACCGCCCAAAATACAGTTCTTGGTGGCAATTGTCGAATAAATACTATATGTAAACTATATACCACTTAATGTTATGTCAATAATTCTTAATTTTGACTTCTCCTATATGAGAAAATTTATAGGTTAAATTTTCAGCTTTATGAGAGAAAACGAAGCCGGTGTACGAAATACATCTGGATGAAGGAGAGGTATTTATTTTAAATGGTGATAACGGTAGGAAATATCTTCAAGAAGTACTGAGTAATATAATCACAGCATAGGTGTCGTCTGCGTTTATTTTGCCATTTCCCATCACTAACTTTATTCATATAAAAATGATGAAGAGCACATATTGTGAATAGTGTTAGGTTAACATCAAGAGAGAACTGTCAAAACTACTTGTTGCAGTTTTTTTGAAGTCCAAAAATTTCTACAGCAAAATGGGATTGTGTCACTACTTACAAAATGACATGTATTATAATTAAATGTAAATAAAATATGACAAAAAATTCCCTTGAATTTGTGAAAAAACTTTTCCCCGACCCTATATTACAACAATCTGATTTCTAAAAATGCAAAAAAAAGTTACAACAGATTATGTTCTTTTCTATTCTAGTTTAGAAAATTATCTACATAAATAATTCTTTTAAGCCATATCTCTTTTCTTGGTCCACACCAAAGAGAACGAAAAATATTGAAATAGTGTTAACTTTAATTATATATGTAGTAAATAGGTTTCAAAAACATCAATATAGTTTTTATCTAAAACTCAACTATAAACTGACACCCATAATATGCAAGTGCATACTTGGTGTCAGTTTATACTGAAGATTGAATTGAAGTAAAAGATAAAAGTCTGCTATAAATCGATATGCACAGAATAGGCATTTACATACTCAGTGAATGGTAATTTATGTTGGACATTAAAACAAATCAAATTATAGACTTTTTATTTGTATTCCTGTAAGCTATAAATAAAAAAATACTTAATGCTTTTTTCAAAATTCAGATAATGGTTTCAAAGATGTGATGGTAAATTTTCAATAATTTTCTTAAATAACTCTGACTAAAATATACTATGATTACTTTAAAATATATTCGAGACCCTCACAAAAAGCGCTTTCATTTCATGTCACATGGTAGTTTCCTAAACTTATTTTTTAATTTTTTTACTTACCCTCCAATAATGAACCTCAAAATTAAAAATTTATTTGCTTTACATGTTCATATTTGGGTCTCAGTCATACATATGTGTACCAAATGTCAAATTAATTACTGTAGTAGACTCAAAGCAAAGTTGCTATGACAGGCAGACACAAGAGTGATCCTATAAGGCTTCCTTTTTTTTTCATTTGGAGACAGAATCTTAAGCATTAATAACATTCGTAATTATAGTTTTGCAAATTGGTTATCATTATTCGAAAGCAAATTTTGTAATGAAAGTTATTCCATTGTAGTTATACATAGTTGTGGCAGATGGGATTGTGTAATGTCAAATTTGTCTAGGATTAATTAAGGTATATTATTAATAAAAAAACAAACTCATGTCTTTGACTTCACGCATGTCCTTAAAACTAAGGGCGTTTTCTCAGATTCACCATCTAAATAAGTCAATATTATTTTCTTATTTAAACTACAAAATGAATTTAATATTTTATTCCACAATTCCAAAAGGCCATAATTATGCAGTTTCATAAAAAAAATATTCTTAAGTGTGCCCTTTCTTAGATTTAGATAAATAGAAAAGCTCCCAATAATAATAGGAATCGTTAAATGGACTATGTATTTAAAAGTATTTGATAAAATTAAATCTGTGTCCTGACATATTTTACAGTACAAAGGACACTATAATTATTTGTACTCATATCCTGTATTTTCATAAATATTAATAATGAATATATTATTAGGCATTATACATGGTTCATACTGAAAGCTTCTGTACTGACCATTTGTAATACATTTTAGGAAATGGAACTATTTGATAGTACAAAACGTGCAACTGATCTGGGTAGCTCTGAAGTTAGCCACAAAAACGTAGCAGTTACATACTTTTACGTGCGTTTCAGGGGTGATATGAGGTTGGTGAGGGAAATGAAGAGTTGCGGCGGTGAAGTGAGGTAATAGAAGGGAATACAGGATGCCACGCTTGCCGCGGATTGGTCGAGTCAGTCAGTTGCCACACGTTGCCTTAGTTACACTATTGCTTTCTGCTATCATATACTCGTCGTGTTTCTTATAGGTTAATTATTTTCGATTGTTTTTGTTGATCTTGTTCAACAAAAAAACAATATAACATCTTGTATAAATCATAAAACATTGAATCATTAGTCAACTATAATATAATGTGAGATTTGATTTTAAAAATAGTAAAACAACAATTCAATTGGCAATACTTCATGTTTGGAAGTATTAATTGAGCATTAATATTATATAACAGACTGTACTACGCGCAAGTGAGCATCTATGTCTCAGTTCAGAGTGGCATAGATGGGTTGCACGTACTGTAGGTTGTTTTAGTTTGAAGATAACATCTTCGATAATTTTAATTTTGGACTGAATTAAGTTCAGTAGAAAAACATTGACTTGTTTACTCCAGTTTTCTTCTTCTTTCTTTTTGTCGCATTAGGTTTGTCGTTAATTAATGTTATTTCAAATAACAAAAAGTAAAGTAGATCAATAACACTGCACAACAGCATTTCTGATGATTGAGTTGTGATACATGATATTAGTTCAATTTTTGACGTAGATTTCAAATCTGTGACTGAAATTTCTGTATCAGCTCTGGTTTAGAAAATATGACACATTGAATTTTTTCAAGAAAACACCGTAAATTCAGAGATAATTAATTTTTAAGTTAAAAAAAACTTTCTTTTTGTGGATTTTCTAGCTGAAGCTGATGGCCGAGGACTATTCTGAATGCTCCAACAATAGTCAGCCATCATGTGTGCGTCCCAGTGGCCTTGATAACGTTTCTCCATCGTACGAAGGTCTTCGTGGAATCGCTCGCCCTGTTCTTCGCTTCAATCCCCAAGATTGGATGGAAAATAATCCAGGTGGTTGTGTAGAAAGTGTAACTTGATGCTCATGTTACATCCGAGTTTTTGGAATTGACACATCAGTTCTTCAACGTGGTGAGAAAAGTCCATACTTTTCTTATTTTCTAAAACATTGTGAACAAGCCAAACAAACTCATTCCATGCCTTTTCCTCAATCTTTGTAATCTTTCCTCAAATCCGTAAAATTTTGGTCTTTTATTAATGATCGTATTTGTGGCCCGTCAAAAATTCCCGCTTTTATCTTTTCTGCACTCAGTTTTGGAAACTTTTTTGATAAGAAAAGGAAACAATTTCCACTTTTATCAAGACCTTTTACAAATTGTTTTATAAGTCCTAGTTTTATATGTAACGGCGGTAAAATTATACGATTCCTTGATCATAAAGAGGGATTTATCACGTTCTTTTCTCCTGGAACTAGCGCCACACGAGGAGACCAATCACGTTTAGTCCAATGTTGACTTTTGGCTCTACTATCCCACAAGCAAAGAAAACAGGGATACTTTGTATAACCACCTTGTTGCCCTAGAAGAAAGTTTACCATTTTTAAATCAACACATATCAGCCACTTGTGTTCCTCATATTTAATTTTGTCCAAAATCAGAGCAATAGTTATGTATTCTTCTTTTGCTTTTGTGGAATGTGCAATAGGCAACAATCCTAATTTATTCCCATTGTGTAAGAGGACACATTTTAGGCTCCGTTTTGACGAGTCAATGAATAAACGCCACTCATTTGAAGCGTAATTTTTTAATCTCATTGCAGCCATTAAACCAGGTATATCCTTACAAAATATGAAGTTATCTTCTTCAGCAAAATATTTGAAGAGATTGTGTTCCCTTGTACGGTAGTAAGAGATTCTAGTTTCTTTTGTCACTAAGTTTCTTTCTTTTAGCCTAGAAGCCAAAATTTCTGAAGCAGACTTCGACAGCCCCAGATCTCTGATAAGGTCGTTTAAATCAGTTTGGTTGAACAACTCTAGCGCTTTTAGGTCATATTCGAAGTCACTATCACTACTTTCAATTTTCTCCTCGATATTCATAGCCTCCTCCTGAGAAAGACTGGCTTGAGGTTCTGGTGACACGATAGGGCTCGAAACACGTCTATGTGCCGTCCGTATAGAAGGATATTGCCATTTTGTTCGATTTTTTCGGTTAATACCTGTTATGTTCACTGAACAAAAATAACAGTTGTCGTGGTGGTTAATAGGTTCATCCCATATCATGGCGGTTTTGTAGCGAAATTTTTTTTATTTATTTGTCCATAAACGTAGAAATTCAACACATGTTTTGCATACCTTTTGCGGAATCCAAGGTTTGTTTTTAATTTCCAACGGGTAACCAAAGTAATTTTTGTATGCCTCGATTACGAACGCTGTCACATTCAAACGGGATTCTTTAAATATATACTCGCCGCAGATGAAACAAAAATGGTTCGGATCATTCACACACACACGTCTTGATGATGCCATGTCAAATTATGTTTAGAAAACTTATAAAAATTAGTAATTTGGCAAAAGAACACTGAAATATGGGGAATTTTTAGTACAAGCTATAATTCGTAAACAAAAGCTGTTACAAAAAAAAATGAAGATACATCTAAAATCAGAGACGTCAAATTAGTAAACATCACGTGATAAAAGTCATTCATCAGACAAAAGTTGCAATTTTGTTGTGCAGTGTAATTAAAGTCGAAATTAAAACCATGTATGCCATTAATACCATATTATATCGACCGCTGTCAAAATAAGCCCTTGTTAGAGCGACTAATTACAATAGGCACTTGATTTTTGTTATGCGTATAATATGTATTCGCAAATAGTTAGCAATATCATGTGTTGCCATTTAAAATATCTAATACCGGTGCTTAAGGACTCTGAATTGAATTGACATATGTTAGTTAATCCGGCCTTAGTACTGGTTTAGTCAGAACCACCTTATACTGGTTTTAAGACATTTCTGAATTGGACAGTTGAAGTTTAATGTGAATGGGTTAATGTTGCACCATGGCAACAGATCTTTTCATACCACTACACTTACTGTTAATTTTTGAAAGAAAATAACACTGTACATCTCACTATATTGTGATTTTTGATTGTTTTTTTAATTAAAAAAACAATTGCGTGGTCGCCGTTTCACATCAGAAGAGATTGACTCTGCTATTAGTGAATATTTTGATTCTAATTCTGTAAACGATCTACAGAAGTGTATTGACGCTGGAGAAGAGTACTTAAAACATATATAAATCTGGTATGTCTTGCTTACATATTTTTCCTGTATTTCAATAATTTTGGATTGACTCTCATCAGATCTTATTAATGAGTCCAGAAATTTCCAACATTCTCCACATTTTATCTAACTTTAGGAAAATTTATCTCCCTTTGAAAAGACAAAAGATATTGAAATTAGCAATTCTTTAAACATAAGAAATAACCTGTTGGGTATTCGCAAAACTGTTGTTATCAAACTGCTGTTGGTGTTGCTGCTCCATCTGCAATACTAGTTCTAGATGTTGATTCATCGAATCATTGAGTGTCATCCCTGGAAATAAATATAATGATTAATGATCTGAAATGACACATTACAAATATATCTAATTTCAATGTCTGTAATTTACATTGTTATACTCATTCTTTAAAATGAAAAAAATGAATTTAATGTTTTAACAAGTTTTCATTGTTATTAAACCAATTCAATAAATGCATTTGAATCAAATTTGGCAATTTCATATGGATCTATAGTATAGTTTTTCATATAGACTATAATGTCTGACGATGATTATAGAGGACAGTCAAATGATAAAAAGAGGATAATTTAAATAAAAGAATATAACGAACCA
The DNA here is from genome assembly GCA_005406025.1 of Eumeta japonica. NCBI lineage: Eukaryota > Metazoa > Arthropoda > Insecta > Lepidoptera > Psychidae > Eumeta > Eumeta japonica. Next base: position 129,211 of record BGZK01000368.1, read on the forward strand.
TCAACAAATTGAATCTCTGTTTACATATTTAGTAATATTAGGGATCATCCATAAAACACGTTTCTGAAGAAAAGGCAGACAGTAACAGAATAAAAGGGGGGCCAAAGAAAATCTTATCTACTTTGAAACTCAGAAATAATATTAATTTAACATTATGTATTATTATTTATATGGTAATGGGAAAATGTGTTGAATTTCAATTTGTTACAAATATGGGGGAATCTATCCATATCTCACCAAATCTCACCAAGAGGGACGTGGAACCTGAATTCTAAAAACACCTCACATGTTGAATTTTTCATTTATTACAAAGTATTGTGGATTTTCACATGAGTGGGAAGTCTATCCACATCTTTCCAAATCTCACAGAGAGAGGTGAGGAGTCTGCATTTTAAATAACACCCAAGTAATTAATGGATTTCTTTTTATATAACCACTATGTGATAAGTAACTTAAATACTAAAACTTATTAGTTTTTTAACATTAAATTAATAATAGTTTAAAAATAATTTCCCTGTATGCAAGAATTTAAGGTGTGTTTTTATTTCTTTTAACATGTACTGTTTTCTATATAGTCATGCCCTTAGTCATTTGCCAATCTGTTATAACATATACTTTTTGCTGTTTAAATATACAAAATTATATTTGTGTTGCCAAAGACAGACCCTAAATTAGTTGTAAATACAAAACTATTACATAATAAACACAAAACTGTAGATTTTAAAAGTATATTTGTAGATTCAAAACAATATATTTTTTGAAACTTAAGTGTCATAGAAAATAATTTGCTGCTGAGGTTTAAAATCAATGTGCCTAAATGCTTAAACTTAATGCAAATAAAGCACCGCTAAATCTCCTCTTAATCTTTACTGTGAATAAATACCAGGATGTATTTGAGGGTGCTGTGGATGAGGAAGTCCTTGAAGAGGCGCAACTCCAAGCATGCCAGGATGATGCTAAAAAAAAAAGAATAAAATTGTATAAACTGCATAAATTGTTGAACAAAGCTAAAAATTATGCATAATATATAAATTGAGTGATAAATAATAACATCAAAAGAATAGAATCAAAAAAAGAAATAGATTTACTGGCTTCATTTTTGCTATGAAATATTGATTTAAACATATCATTATTTATCATACATATCATATAAACAGAATGGGCACTAGAAAACTAGATACTTGTACTCTGAATTTAATATTTTAAAACTTAGAAGTAATCTCGTTTAAAATAATTATTAAACTGTAGTCCCTATGTTGACCAGTATCTGTTGGGAACTTCATCAAAATATAAAAGAAAGTTTCCTTATAAACTTTCTTTTACATATTTCAATATAATGGTTTTCTTTACTGATAAGCATTTGCTTATTTGTCACTTGACAGTTGAAATTTTCTGTCTGTCCAAGAGTTGAAATTTCACTTATTCTATCAGTCAGTTTTCTCAATTCAGTGATCAAGCTATAAAGACTCAAATTTGAGCGCCCTACATCAAAGGCAGGTGTGGTCACCACTAGGCTATCCACAACCTTTTACTCACTGAAGCAAAAATATTTTGTAGTTACTATAAGCTTAAGCTAATTTTTCATCAACTAAATAGTTTTTAGATATCAGAAAACTCTGCTAATGTTTGTGGACTTATTGGATAATTGATTCCAAAAATAAATTATTCTTACATTCTGAGTTAAGTTTAAATCTTTTTATTTCTGACCTAAGCAAAACGTAGATTGGTGATGCAACTGAGTGTTTGTAAATAAGAAAACAATATTACACAATGAATGAAGTGACTGTCTGTCATTTGAATAGCAAAACTTAATTGTTTAGCAACACATGTATGGTGCATATACTTTAAAACTCCCAAATGTGATGTATTCTTAGTTTTACAACTAAAAAAAGTGATTTGAAAAACATCAACTGAAAACATTTGAATACTATAATGTGATCAGATATATCAATAGTATAAAGAAAGTTCTCTTGAATGAAAAAACTTGTTTAAGGCAAAATCCTTGTGCATTTAAATGTGCCCAAATTGGAAAGTTTGAGTGACTCAATAAATTAGAAGGATTAAATATAATTTGAAGCATATTTTTTATAAATATCTAATTGCTCGAATTCTAGATTATAACAAAAAAAATAAAATAAACATTGATGTATTAAAACCTATGAATACGAAACCTGGGGATGTGACAAATGTGACATGTGGTGTAATGGAGCTGGCGCAGGCGCAGGTGCAGGAGCGGGCGCAGGCGGTGGCAATGCATGTGGCGGTAGTAGTTGAAATGCGGCTTGTTCTACGCCGTTACGCATTACTCCACCACCTGGACCCACATTGCCCACGCCGCTCTCGTCTTCCGCGGGTGAAGGTTGCCGGGAGCCAGGAGTACGACTACAATTTAGTTAGAAGACACCTTATCAAAACAAATATTCAATTTATAAACATTTAAAAAAATTAAACGATAGAAGTGATGGCCTAATTTTGATTATGTATCCTATCTTAAAATATGATAGCGTTAGTAATTTTCATGTATTGTGTTACGAAAGATTATTCATGTACATCAATATTTATTCAGCATAAAATAATGTGAATAAAATGAGTTTGTTAAATAATAGAAAAATGGGCTTGTAGAATAATTAAGACGATTAAAATATTGCCTTGAAAATTTAAATTAGAGTATCCATAGCAATAATCCATATCTAAGATAAAAATAAGTTATTAGTGGTCAAATTAAGATTATGTACAACAGATTCTATAGTTTTAAAATTATTTTAAGGCACTCAGTTTGTCGTTTTAAGTGCAATGTTTTTCTTTTAGGTTTATTTTTGTTTAATATTGTTGGATAGATGGATATACAGACATCCATCATTAAAACTTGAGAGTTCCTACTTGACTACAAAAAAGAAAATACAAGATAACAAAATAATAAAAAAATTGGGCAACACTTGACCTAGCAGACAAGCCACAAATTATTACATATTATCTTGAACAATATTGTTTTCGAGCTCAAAACTATAATTTTCTTTCAAAATTATTATAGGTACAAAAAATCTACTTAATGTTATTTTATAAATATTTGTCAAAAATATTTTTGATTGAAACTACAGATTTGCACAGGACTTGCAATATGTGATGCAGTTTTCTGAATCCAAAATGTATTAAGATTTAAAAAATTTATTGATTAAGAAATCTAGTTATTTTTAAAATGAGACTTGTGATGTTTGAAACAATTTTTTACAGGCAAAAATAGAATTTAATTTAAAAACCGATCATTTAAAAAATATAGAAGCAATAGAATACTTTAAATGTGATAAAATTTCGATTTTTGAAAACCAATATAAATGTCGAAAATTGGAATGATATTTGAAAATCTTAATTACAATAATCTATTTAATTTTACAAAAAAAAAACTAATTTTCTTTGTGAGACACTAAAAAATAAAAATTATATCAGGCTGTACCATTCATACACAGAATTGTGGAGACTATTGTTTTAGTAATGGTAAATTCACACTAAAATTAAATACTAGAAAATTTCAGTGTGTCGTGTATTTTTTTTTTTTTGTATCCGCAGTGATGCAATTTTGCTATACAAAAGAATATTGTAATTATCAGTCCAGTAATCTATTTGACACTTCAAAATTTGGAAAAATAGTGACCATAGGGGCCACTTTATTTCATTTATTCCTATCTTAGAATCAATTTATTCTATAATATATATGGATTATAGTTATAATAGCATTAATTGAGATTCATATTTTGAATTATAAAATTGTACAAACATGTTTAGTTGTGAAAATGTTTTCGATACATCAAGAAATTAAGATACACACTACAATAATGCTCAAATTTTTGGAAAAACTTAAGTAGTAAAAAATATAAAAAAAAAATTCTTCAAGCTCAAGAAAATAATAACAAAATCAACAATTATAACTAAAGCTCATTCTATAAACTAAGGAATCATTTTAAAAAAATTCAGTTTTAAATATCAATTACATTTAAAATAAGAGCAGATTATATTTAAATGCACTATTTTTCAGTTACTTTTTCTTGAGATAATTAACTTTCTTTTTAATTTTATTAAACAATATGGTGAAAAATTGTGCGCCTGCAGTTGGATGACCAAGAAATAGTTACCAATGAGTTTTGTTAATGTTAAAAATTCTATTTACTAAATCTTAATTGAATAAAAACTGGCGTTCACACAGAGATAGAATGGAATTTATAATTAGTATTACTTTTTAAACTAAGAGGTATTAGAATAAAGATAATATATAATAGGAAACATTTAAAAGGAGCATATTTTAGTGGTCAAGTTCCAAATGTGATAATGATTTCGTCATTAAAATGTAGCGCATTACGTCTATGGAGATGAATCAGCGCGCTACGTCTGCTACTATGATGTATCGTATACATTATCGGTCGGCGACAGCTGATACACTCGCGGCGGAGAGGAGAGCGGAGAGCGGGAAGAGGGAGATGCCGTTGGCATTGACGGAGGCCAAGGCACGGGCCGGTTATTGCCCGCGGGCACAAGCCCCACGTCGTTCGCGATGGGCGCTTTACCACTACTGTAATTTATAATCTCTACCATACATTTAAAGATCTATTATAAATAAGTTAATATGGATTTTAATTAATCATAATTAGTTCCGTTTACTCATTTCAATTGTAACTACAAAATCACAAAATTTCAGTTCAGCAGTGAAAATAAGTGACCTTAGATCTTATTTACCAACATGAAATATCGTCCTGTGTACTTTAATTCTCAATTTAAATGAAATTAGCACACAATGTCAAAATAGTTTGTTAACAAAACTTATAGATGACAGACAAAGTACAATCACATATCATGCTTCCTTTATAATTAAAATATTTTTTAAATTTTTATATAATCAAAGTTTGATTACTTTTGCGATTACTTTCTTTAACTACTATTCAAAAATCCATAAAACAACTATATTATATTTCTCTAAGACAAATCTTGAAAACAGTAAAAATTGTTTAAATGAGTCTCACTTGAAAGCTTTATCATCTTCTTGTCCATTATGTAGACCATTGGGTAGATTTCCATGTTCGTGTAGTTCATGCAAATCTTTGTCGAAAGGCGAAGCGGCTTTATCTTCGGTGCGCTCCTCTAGCACCATACCGCGGAGGCCGGCTACGACACCCGCTACTTTTTCGTTGCCGCTCCCAGGCGCTCCACCCGCCTCTAGTTATTGACATTATTTTCAGATTAATGTTTAAAATTAGCAAATTATTAAATCATCATTATTGAATAAATCATATGACAAACCATACAAGAAATATCTATATTCATATATTTACATTGCTTAAAAAATTATATAACTCTAAAAGAACTTAAACTACCAAGAGACAGCTAGTATGTTTCTTAACTAGTCTGCATATCCATGGTTCATTACTACTAGAGTAATAATAATGTTTGAAAGTTTTCTTTTAAAATATCCATTAATAATTTCACTTGCAAATTTTAACAATATAAAAGAAAAAGTAAATTTTTCAGAGAAAGACATGAAAAAAAGGGATTTAAAATTCAATTTGTTATATTCTAATAATTATTAAATTCAGACAATCTTTAATGTGTATAGCTTAAGAAAAAAAAGTAGCTTCCGCTTCTCATTCTACTTTTTATAATTTTTAGGACCCAATAGGGAAAATGAGACTATTGTGATGAAAGTTCAACATCTATGTCTAAACTAGAGAGGACATGGATTTACAATAACATCTTTCAAGTTGATTGTAATAATGACTAGTTTTATCAGTATCCACTTCAAATTAAACATATATACAGGAATAACTTTCATAATTTCTTCTCAACAACTATTGAGGCTAAAGAATTTTTAAGGTTTGGTATAATATTAAATAAATTATATATATTTTAAAGGTATCCATTAAAAATCAATTAGAAATACAAAAAAAAATACATTATATTTAAAATGCAAAATTTTTTTACATAAAGTAAAAACTTGTCTTTTAAAGGGAAAATGATAAAATATTTACCAATGGTTATGTGAATAATGATATAAATGGAGCATAATAAAGGAAAATTAAATAATCTGAAAATCCCACCTTAATTAATGGGAAAAGCATAGCCTTTAAGTGGTACTTTAATAAATTCACAAGTGAACTTTCTTGATAAAAGAACTTTTCTTAGGACAAAAACATATGATGTATGGCATACAAGTCTCAAATAATAATGATAGATAAATAAAATACATATGCATCACAAGTGCAAAATGTAAGTTAATTGTTTAGTAGTAAATTTTATGACAGTATATTTCACAACAAATGGTAATTTTTTTTTTCTGTAACCTGGCGATCTGTGTTAACACAATGAGCCATTCAGTTGGGTAAATGCTAAATTGAGAAGATAAAGGTAAGTATGAAATATAACTGTTACTTACAGAAATATTTAAAATACTGATAATACTAATGCAGTAACATTACTTTTTAAATCCTAATTATTTAAAGTAATCTTGTAAAACCAGACAAAATTATTTTTAGCTTGTATAACAAAGCTAAATGGCAACTTGTAACTACAAAAAAATTTTGCACTTGATTTAAGACCCATAACATCTAATGTAAAACACTAAGTGCTCAATTAAACTATTAGATCTTTTAGCTAAAATTGTGAAGTTTTAACTTAAGAGTATTTTTCTACATCAATTTAGCATAAAACAGACATTTAATAATTCAATATTGAAGCTTCTAGTTAACGAAAATTTTTGATATATGGAGCCGATGCTCATATAAGTTTCCAAAATTCTTAAGTACTTGTTATAATGACAAGAAAACAATACAGAGTCAAGAATAACTATTTGCACTGGACGCAGCAATGGTCATTTTAAATATAAAAAAATGGACTAAAAGACATAATTCAAAAAAAATATTTATTACTCAAAAATTGGAAAATGTATAACTGTATATTAAATACACTAAAATTACTATACAATTTCCATTCTTGGAAAATTCGTAGAAATTATGGTTTAATATTGTTTTTGGAAGTTATACTTCTTTTGGTGCACTATGAAAAAATTACAAGTGAATTTTTATTGAGATGACAAAAAGTACAGTGTCACTAATAACTGATGTACCAATACAGTCACTACCGGAAGATGCTATATTGCCGGCAGTAGACATAATTTAGAGACAATCTTAAAATATTTCAATTTTTGACTTAACAATTGTTTTAATTTAAATTAAAAAGATAAAACTGATATTACATTTTATATATAAAAAAAACCATTAAATTATTTGATTTCACGAACTTAAACTGTATCAACCATATTGACTATCCCACTAGTCTCATTATTTAATTGTGATTAATTATTGCACATGCAATTAAAAACAACTTTTTAACTATACCAAGAAGTATAATTTCTAATGTGCATATATAGGCACAGTCTGTTTTTTAAAAATTCTTCATTTTTCAATTTTAAATTCAAATTCTTGCATCAAAGTAGTTATTTCTCACATACGTGTATTAAAATTTAGCAATGATTATTTCTGATACTGACCGGGATCAGTATCAGAAATGATTAGGGATTGTCATTAAAATTGAGAGCAGGACCAGCCCTGCTCTCAATTTTAATGACAATCCTAATACAATCTCAGTCCTCCACTAGACAGACACCTTTACTTTTTGCTATAGTATATATTTTTTGTATTAATCCTTTGATACAAAAGGATTTGTATACAATCTCATATTCCATATTATTTACCTCTATGTAAAACTTACTTAAGTAAATTTTATTATGTTAATTATAAACCTTTTAGCTTTTTCAGAAATAAATTCAAGATAAACAAGAAACAGACATTTTATCAATAGGATACAAAGCTTATCATTTATGCAAGTACAACTTCTACTGTATCCCAAATTTCATTAAGATTTGTCACAATATTGTTTTATTATAAGAGTACATGTAAACAAATGAAGATTTTAAAAATGCAAATATAGATTGTCATAAAAAACACATTTACAATAAAATTTCACAAGAATATTGTATTTATATAGACAAAGCACACAGATTTGTATACATCACTATAAATATATAAAAAAAAATATTTATGAGGTATTTAAACATGAAATTTGTCAAAGAATATTCTATTGTCTTAGCACATTTGTTAAATTATATCCATCAATGGTCAAAAACGGTCAAAAATCTCAAAATCAAATATTAAGAAGTAAAAATGACAAAATTAATTATTCATCTTTATATGAAATATTGAACAATCCTCTGAGAAGTTGAAACTTTGAAACAAAATAAAAAATTCATTTCAAAGTACTCAATCACCTTCCAAATAACAATAAAACAGTTTGAATTATATTTGAAAGATATTTTGCTAACCTGTAGGAGAACCACCAAGCACATATTCCACCATCTTCACACCCAAACCAGCAGTATCACGAGGAGAGAGAATGCTACCAGCATCTCCACCAGGAAAAGCCACACCACGACGAGTGCTCATCATTGGTACTCCGACACTGTGCTCCACAGCTATAATATTGCATTTTAAAGATGTTCACAATATGTGAGTACTATGTATTTCATAAATGCATTGAGCACAAATAAAATTGTTATCCCATCTTTTAACATGCTATTTTATAATACAGAAGTCATATTTTCTATTACAATTCACATATATTGCATCATCTAGAATATAAAATTCATTTTTTAATTCTTTTAAAAAGTTTTATTAAATAGAAATTACACATCTTTTAGTAAATATGATAAAAAGCACCATAATATTGTAAACTGATATATATCTAATCTATCTAGTTATCTTTAAAAACTTTTATAAAATAAACCAGTTTCTATTCATTCTTAGTGGCAGACTATTTGCCGTCTAGGAAGATTTTGCATTAATGTAATAACATGAAAGTTCATTTAGCAGAGACAAAGCTATACATGGTGGCTCATTGATAATAGTTAAAATTATATAAAATGCAAAGAATATCTAGACATTGTGAGCCTATCTGTTGAGTAAACTAATGTAGTGGTCTGCATAGAAATTTAGCAGCTTATTGTATTAAGCGTACACAGACCTCCAAATTCATCATATGATGTTTTCAAAAAAATTATGGATGATATTTTGTATAAAATCAGTAATAATAGTAAATACATTGCTGTATGTAGAGATTTTAATAAAAATCTATAAGAAAATTCTTATGTATGTACTACAATTCAAACCCTATTCAAATGTTATAATTAAAAAAAATCATGTCTGGAGCCGACTAGGATCACAAGTTCTTTCTCAACTTGCTTCGATAACATGTTCACAAATATGAAACCACAGTATAAGTTTGGTTATAAATAAATTATCATCTGACCATTGTGGACAGCTAGCTACGTTTGGAATCGATGCTGAAAAAATACAAAACATAAAATAAAATTGTACCTGTGAACACTGGTCATTTTGAGCAGTTTAGTTAATGTCCTAATAAAGTTGTCTAATATGAAATACTATAACGATCCTAATGAAATGTATGGTTTATTGTTGACTGTGACCAGGTCTGAATATAATAAAGTCTTTAGACCAAAAAATATTAATGTTAAGAATGTCATCATTTAATGATTGGTATGATGGGCATTCATACTAGCAGGCATAGATTATACGAACTTTATGAGAAACGATAGTATAATAAATTGTAATGTTTATAAATTTTGTAAGAAATTATTTCAAAGTATTTAAGCATGTCACAAAATTAATATTTCTCAATTCTAAAAGATGTACAGATATGATTAAAACTACTTGGAATATAATCAATAGAGAAACTGGAAAACACAATGCGTCATTCAGAATTTCAAATAAAAATAGCAGATAAAATTTTAAACACATAGACATGGCTTTTATGAATATTTTAGTTACAACTACAACTTTTACTGTCATCTCTCACTCTCACTGAATCTCTATTGAAGCATAAAGTCGATGATTATGGCCTTGCATTTGAATTTGCACATGTCAAATATAATATTCTTAAAGCCTTTAAGTCTATGAAAATGAAAAAGACGATCTTGATGACTTCTCTGTAAAAATAATTTATGCACTAATTGACGACTACATTGCTCCATGTTTAGTATCGATTTTTGATGCCTGTGTTGTTTACTGGTACCAGTATCAAAATTAAAACATAACCGAGAATCAGGACCAGGTCCTAAATTGAAAACGAAACCAAGGTTAAAATTGAATGTGGAATCAGGATCAGAATCAAGAGCCTAATCGGGATTGAAGTACAAAAGACGAATGCATGTTTGCCTCTAGATGCGTCCACATCAGAACTGTGGTTGGTAGCGGAATCAGAATTGAAAGCAAAATGGGTAACAGAATTGAGAATGAAAACAGGATAATAATTGAAAGCGGAACTGAATTGAGAACGAGACTGGGGTTGAAAATGAGTGTGGGATCGGAGTCAGAATCAAAAGTGAGACTACGATCACAATCGAAGAGACCGGGATTGAAATTAAAATCTCAATAATTCGATTAATCTATACAAAAGATCAAAAAATTAATTCATTTCCATGCTGATGGGGATGCGAATGTTAACTATATGGACATGCCACCCACAAGTAGGGGCAGAACAATGCCTGCCGGATCAGCTAGTAATTTATATTTTACGGAATCAAAAGACAAAAGCATTTCAGGTCTCCGTTGTCCACTACAGTGAGGTCCTTGAAGTTTTAATATTAGGAATAGTATTTAAATAGCTGTGTGAAAATAAGAATAAAAAAAATTATAAGAGTCCTGGATGGAGAAGAGACCTATTTAATGTTGAAATGTTTATTGTGAAAACCATTTAGTTTTATATGTTTTAATTATTACAAAAACAATTTATTACTACATAAGACACCAGAAATTTAAATGGTTGTTTCTAAGCTCGACTGCTATCCCTTAATTGCAGCACATCACACCACAACACATATTCAAAAACTGATACAAAGGAAAACAGACAAGTAGCACATATATTAATGTGCCAATTATCTGTAATATTATTGTAAACAATAAGGCGAAAATGTCTCGAGTACTAGATGAAATTAAAGCTTGGAGCTACACATTAGGCACAGTGTCTTAAGGAAAAGGATAATTTTTAAGAAACAAGTTCTTTTTTAAATTTTTTAAAAATAATATAAAATAATTAAGGAGTGAAAATTACTATTAAAATACATAATAAATTTCCCCATGAATAGTAATCTGATGAAACCTTTCCTGTACGTTAGGATGTTATTAGTAAACTTTTAGCTCGGCTTTATAAAAGTGCATGACAAAAAAGGTTCAAGGTCTTCAAATTGAGTTGCAAGAAAGCAGTGTGCTCAATTGACCTCACATGCATAGTATTAAGTATCGGTGTTTTATTTTAGTTAAATTAGTATAACAATTTATTAAGCCACTTTATTTTACCGACATAACCTTCCACCAAAAACTTATAAGTAGAGCGATACTTTGATTTTATAACTACAATATTCTGTTCACTCAGTTGTAAAAATAGGAAGTTAATATCATTTATACTTTACAGCTATAATTTACAGCTACACATTAGTAGACAAATTTTAAGACAATGACATTTACGTTGTCGGTGGACAAAATCTATTTTTAACCCGTTTGCTAACTTTAACTCCAGTTTACCTATTACTCTAAGTGGCATTTTTGATGTTAGTATATACAATCAGTTGTGTGTAAAACATTTTGTAAATTTCTTTAAACATACAACTGTATATGTGTACATAAACCACAATATATTTTGTCATAACCTGACAGAACACTATTGACATCCATTTATATAATAAATTATTGTAAAGCCATTTTTTAATATATTATACTCATCATAAATTTAATGTGATAAATTTTCCTATAATTCCTTAAATTCCTATAAATAACAGATGTTAAATATTTCAGTGTTTGTTACGCCTATTCCAACTACTATAAATTATGGGTGCCTTATTATTGTGTATTAGCAAAATAAGTAGCAATACATACCTTGAGCAGACCATGTTGGATCACGCCACATTTGTTCCGGATTCAATTGCAAGGGGGGTAGATGAGGAGGACCTTTACTGTCACCGCCTGCACCAGGGCCTTTATCCCATAATTTTTTCGCTGCAGGTGCAATCTGTAAATGAAAATGTATTAGTTGTATGTCATACATATTTGGTATAACAATGAAATGAAGTATCATTTCAATGGAAAAACCTCACTTGATTCGAATCTCACATTTTAAGTACAAAACCTAAATTAAGTTTAGATTGTTATTGGAAAATGTAATTCTAAATTTTAAACAGCAACCTGATATCAATGAAATTTTATTGATAAGAATCATGGTTTTATTGATTCTAGAAAAAAAGAATGTTTTCGATGTACTGTATCGCATTTCATCATTTGGGAAACAATTTCTGTTTGCATTTTTTTTTTCTTTCTCAGACTAAACAACCACCTTAACACCTTACAACGAGCAAAAAATCACTCAACATAAAGAAACATTAAGCATTGTATATTCACTATTGATAACCATGATCTTTGCTGATATTAAGAATAGTTATACTGTTATTGTTGTAACATACAATTTCTTGTTATTCTTGAATGTTTCTCAATATATATACTTCTTCAATAATAATAGAATAAAGTTATGAGTACACTAACACAAATGAACTACACAATCTAGGAAGCTTCGAGCTAGGAAGATAATTGTTTGAAATAGATCATTCTAAGTTTTGATTAATCATCATGCTTTAAAAAAAATAATTTTCTTATTTGGTTAGAATAAACATATAGAAATCGATCCAACCATTTCATGAATTGATGAACATTAATTGATACATAAAATATCTTTAAACTTATACACTATCTTTTTATACATACTAAAACAATACTAATAATATTGTTTTCAACTATCTACAATTCTACAAATTATGTATTATAAACATTTCACTTTTTTTTTGAATTCGTTTCCATGTTCATCTGAATTAAAGTTTAAATGAATCCATTCAAATGTGACAAATATGTTAATTTAACATATTTTAGTTTTTACTTTTAAAATTTAGGAGTTTATAGTATTAACCACAGATTCTCTAGAATTAATTCCAGATTTGATTCTACTGATAAGAGTTAAAGAATGTTTCTCACTATCTATATACATATAATTAGAATAGAACTAAAATGGAAAATAAATCATAAAGGGCACATTTAACGTTACAGTAAGTTTATGTTTTATAGCCATTTGCTAGAGAATATAATTCTATTACAAATTTGAGGAATAGCAATTAATTTTAAATTTAAAAAATATAAATAGGTTATTAAGAAAAATAATTATATTTCATTATGTTGTACTCTCAAAATATTTCTCGTACAGGGATTAAGTTTTTAATCGCTCCACTAATTGAGAACCTTAGGCGTTCAGCCCTCCATACTGGTTTAGTGTGGGTTGGGCACTGTTAACGACCATTGTCACCAATACGATGACAACGTATGGGACCGACGACTTAATGTGCTCTCCAAGGCACAAAGAGAATGGTTTTAAGTTGACTTAAATTAAAAACTCATTGTCAATTTTCTATACGATACTAACTATGGGGACAAGATCGATCACCAGTACCTTCTGGTTTGAAGGCAACACTTTTGACAACTGGACCACCACTGTATAATCAAACGAAAAATATGAAAAACTTCTTAATGATGCTTACTGATGTTGATACGAGTAACAGTATGACTAGGAAAACAGTAAGTTGTATTTCTATAAGACCCAATTACATTTTATCATTTTACTCAGTCACACTTTTAAATATTTTAACGTTCCATATGTAAATATCATAATTATTAAAGTTAAAATATATTTTGTAATAGTAGGGCCCAAGAGTGGGTCTTAGGAGCGCGTAGCGATGCGACGCAACGCCACGCCAAGAACGCGTGGCGCCGCGTCATTACGGCAACAGCCGATCTAGCCCGCTGTATTACATGATTTTCACTAAAAAAATAGTGACCAATTTTTTCTTCTTATTAGTCACTTAACCCGATAAGCCCTAGTGTATGTAATGTAAATTAATTATCTTAATTCATACATATATAATTAGATTTACTTATGTTTATATAAACCTTACATAGATTTAACTAAGGATTGCTTTACCCATGAGCACCTATACATGGGCATGTTCATATGTGAAGGTTGCCACAAGTGCTGTTTTAGCCCATTGTGTATAAAGAGACTTTTCAATTAAATTAAACTTAGTATGGGTACATCTTTACGTTCAGATTCTCTTAGGAGGATTACAGAATTATTAGATCTACTTCCCCAATGATAAATGATTTTGCCGATTTGATTCACAATCATCATCATGGCATTTTTTCTCTGATACAGTATCTTTTTCTCTAACAAATGATTATACACTGAAATGACAGCAAAACATATGGTATCTGTCATGTAATATTACTGACCGATTGAGACTAAATCGCTCATTGAAAGTTACAGTCCCACAGTACAGACTATGTATATGTTACTATATAAGTGTATACAAATAAAATTTTTGTGAATGCTGCAAACTTTAAAAACATTTTTGTTAAACTCCACACAGGTGAAGTCTTTAGTAACAGATAGTTAGTTACAAATTTTTGTGGAAATGTATTTTGTCAGTACATATATCATCCTTTAGCTTTTTCCATAAAATATTACACAGTCTAAGTCAATTATAACAATATCGAGGATTTCAGTCATCTAAAAACGAGAGTTGTATACATCAATATTTCTTTTTTAAACTACATATGTATTTACACATTAATAGATACAAACAGGATTTAGACCATAATGAAACAATGAAGTAATTTCAATAATGTTCCAGTTTAGATGTGTTGCACAAGTGGACCCCGTAATTATTTGGGGACATATTCATTAATAGTAATATACACTCACAATATACAGTACCATTTTCAAAAACTACTCATTGAAAATGACACCCACAATATAAAGACCCAGATTGTGACCACCAATAGGTGACCAAAATTTACATTTTAGGCCAAAATATTAAACTATAAAATGTGCTTTATTGTTTATTTGATTTGTTTCTACCTCAAACACGAAGATTATTATCGCTCAAAAACCATATGTAATCGTTTTTTATTGGTCATTCCATTAACTCTTGCAATATTTTTGTTCATTTTATGCATAAATTTAGCACACACAATCTTCAGCAGTAATGCTACCTCTGTATTTCATATATGATAGGGAAGCACTAGCATCGTTCATGATACAGGTATTGGACATTGTCTATTAAAGCTGTATTTGTGTAAGTATGGATTTATGACAGAAGTTTAAAACTTTTAAGACCAGCATTTATTCAAAACAAATAGAATATTCATTAAACAACTAATGTGGTATGTAATGCTTAATTTATGACATTGTTGATTTGTGAATATGATATGACTGTTTTCTTTTTATATGGAAATTACATATAAAGATACTCAAAATTCTAAATTATATATCACACAGGGAATACAGCTTTTGTATACAATGTCCCAAACTTGTACATAACATTATCACTTTGTGAATATATAATCATTATATTGCCTGAAAATTACTCAATACTCAGTCCTAGACTAGACACCATGCATATGCCATATTTACAATTGTTAGTGATTGGTTGTGAAATGGACAATGTGGTATCTTATTAAAACTTTTCATGTCAAATATAATCAAACGGTCATTGATCATTTGAAAGGTAAGTGCACTTAATTCCAAGGCACACAACCAGTACAACAATTTGAGCACATGCCTATTAACATGCTTTTTATTAAGCACCTGCAAATCTAAATATATTTATAGAAACATATTATGGAGTTGACTTGAATAATTTAATTCCTATTGAAAACACCGCCTTAATATTTTTGTACTGACAATTGTCACCTTCGTATTAAAAAAATTTAAACAAGTATGAAATAAACCAACATTTCATGAAATTTAGTTGCTTCACAGGGATAAGAATCATTTGTATGGAAATTTCTACTGATGTACATATTATTTATATTGTAAAAAAAAACAATGTTAGTACTTACATAAAGAACTGTACTTATTCCATATGAAAAAACTAAACTAGTATTGCTTAATAAATAAGCTAAGACAATATATTGTTTTAGGCTTGAAATAGCTGCTTAATAAACAAAGCAGCTATTTCCATGCACATTATAATGCATCAAAAAATATATTAAAATGAAAGCAGCAAACTGAACCATGTCATATTTTTAGGTATATGAAATACAAGGTTATAAGCGAACATATAATAGATACAGTTCTCAAAGACAGAACTACACATTGTTATGAACCAAATTATAAATTGCAAAATTAATATAAAAAAATTAACAACTAAAAAACTGTCAAATCAATATGTTTGTTGAATTGGTGATTGCTAGTTCAATGATAAATATTAAAACAAAATTTGAATTTTTAAAGTTTTAAACCAATTCCTTAAATATATCAGATACAAATAATCTGATGTAGTTATTCCAGTAATATTAAAATGAAATATGTTTATAGACATGAAGTGGCCAGAGTGTCAGATATTTATTTATTATTTTTTTTATATTCAAGAAGCATTTCATAAAAACTTCTCATATCAAATATTCACATATATTTTAAAGTGTAACTATTGAAAAAATAAGGTTATTTATATAATACGTATTCATTATTTTTAGTCTAATATTTAGATTATGATGGTGTCAATGCCTAATTTGTGAGAACTCCTAAAAAAATATTTAATGTTTCATTTGTAATAGACAACTTGATGACCACATAAAACCTAATAACAGGTTTTTATACACCGAAGAACAATATATTTAACAATAGAAAAATATAAATTCAGTTCAAATAATATGTAAACTTTACTTTAGCGGTTTGCTCTCTATAAAAATATAGCAAGCGGTGAATATCCAGAATTCAGTCATGGCGGACGCCGGTGACAAGTAAACAAAACAAAAACGTACCTGTTGCATTAAAAACCTATAATATTACACTTTTCATGAATTAAATTATGGTTCCTTTCAATAAGTCTATTAACAGATAGTATTAAACTCACCATGTCGGGGCCCATATCCGTAACATCGGCTTCGAAAAAAAAGTCACTCAAAGGTTTCATGCGTCTAATTTGCTTCAAGCTATTTCAGATACCACTAACAAAATGTCTGTTGAAGTTAAATGCCGCATAAGATCTAAGTCTAAAACAAATACTTCACAACGAAATTGATACTTAAAATACAAAAGTTATTCACCATTAATAAATTTAGAACGATTCAAACTCAAAACGTACAATGTTGACTTGTTTCGAACAAAGGACGTACGCCAGCCATAGCGCTTGCGTTAAGCGCCCCCATACACACAGCGGCATTTTGTTGGAAGGTTGGACGAATAGCGCCAACTTCACGTTAGTCAACTTTATCCATCTTTGAAAATTACGCATAGTGCATATAATATGGATTATTGTACTCTTTACTTTTATATAGCAAAAAAATTGTAAAAAAAAATATTTTGCGATTATAAAAAATTAAAATGAGATTTTAAATGAACTTTGTGTCAATGATACAAGTGTGTGATACTAATAACACGCCAAAATTGGTAAGTCAATAGTGTCAAAAAAAATTAATGAACAGAAAATTGGTCTAAAAAGTTACAGGTATCAATATAAAACAAGATTTACATGAACTTTATATCAATAATAAAACTGTGTGATACTATTAAAACGTCGAAATTTGGACGTCGGTAATTACAAAAAAAATTTGTGAATACAAAATTAGTCTAAAAAGTTACAGGTATCAAAATACGAGCTAACTAAATAAGATTCGTAATGATTAAGGTTTTTACAAATTATCAGTTTTAATCAGGGGTGTGCGAATAATTCGAATTTAGGAATTATTCGCCTCGAATCGATTTCACGAATAATTCGAGAAATTCGAATTACTCGTTACTTTTCGAACTATTCGAAATTTTTCGAATAATTCGTTATTTTTCGAATAATTCGCGAATAAACGAATAATTTCGAAATTTTGAAATGTTCAAACGTGGGATTCGTCCTGCTGTATGGATAAATTTATTTACTCACAGTTTTAATTAATCTGAATAAAAGGAAAGAATAGTTGCAACAGAAGATGGTGTATTAGATATACAAATTTATTAAATTACATATATGTAATTACAAATTTTTGTTTAAAAACAATAAAAAAGACACTGAATCAGGTGATAATGATGTACGCTTGTCCTATTATTCCCTACTATCTATTATTGCAAAATTTTGCAATAATAAATAATAGGGCTATTCAGGCTATTCATATGAGAATCAAATTTTTTTCATGCAATAGAATCTACAAAACCACTTAACGGCTTAGAATTATTATTGAAAATTGACGAATGATTGGAAATATTACGTAATTATTTAAAAATATACAATTTTTTTTTTAAATCGATCGATTCGGAAAATTACGAGTAATTCGAAAATTCTCGAATAATTCGAATTTTTCGAATAAATTGTAAATTCGAATTAGTCGATTCGAATTTCGAATCGAATAGTACTATTCGATTCGAACGCTATTCGCACACCCCTAGTTTTAATGTGTACCCATCGACGATAAAAAACCTACTCCAGGATGCACGTTACGATCAGTCCTGCTCCGGAACTTTCGCCGTTTAGCATTAAAACTGGAATTACTTTGTTTTTTAAATAGTGTTAATAGTCACAGTGGCTAGTTTAGGATCAAACTTAATAGTTTTACTGTGCTTTAGAGATTCGAAGGCATTGTAGCCTGTCTATTTTTCAATCATTCGTAACCCAGTCCGGCCGTCATTTTAGGTCTAGGTTATTTTAGTTATTTCCTTTTATTTGGAATATCGAATATTAGTAAAAAATAGGCATTATAAATTACACATATTTTATTTAAAGTGATTATTTTACAGTGTTGGTTTTGAGTTTTTATTACAATAATTACGATCAAAACGTCGAGTGGCGATGTGGTCTCCATTTATAAAATTATGCTTTTCTTATTGTAAATTGGTTTGCTTATTCGAGGTTCACTTCTAATATAATTCTTATATTCAAAGCAATAATACAACTGCCTTTTAAGCTTTTTCTTGAAATATTTAAAAATCGTACAAAGTCCTGGACCAGGCTTCGCGGCTGTTTATGGGTAATATAGGAAAGTACATCTTACAATTTTGTTCTATACAAATTTAAATGTCATATTTTTCTGTTAAAAGTTTATTGTTTTCTATGCATTTTATGCAGAACAAAAAATATTCAACTTTACATAAAAATACTTTTTTTTTTACACACATTTAATTAAATTTCATTTTATAGATATTCTTATGAAAATCGCAGTTTTTTCAAATGTATTTGATTGTTATTTTATTTTTCACAATAAGTAACGAAATCTAATAATGCTTAAATAAGCATAAATCTAATAATGCTTAAATAAGCATTATTAGATTTTGCTTAAATAAGCATTTCAGATCCTGCAATAAATGGAGGAAATTTTAAACAACAAATTATTCCATTTGCAGATGTCTACAAAAAAAACCGGGTCCGACAATAAAAGTTTACTTAATCTGCGATCCCTGACACCTTTTTTTAGTTTTTCTCTTGATTTAGAAATATATAGAGCATCCGTTTTTATTGATAATTATTATAAATTAGTTATTATGGAAGAAATAAAATATAAATACAAACATTTTTTTACTTATTTATTTGTAATTTAGCAAAAACTTGGGAGGTAAAATTTGCTTAATTTAATTTCTTATATCTTTCATTAAACAATTTTTTTTTATAATGTTCTCTTGTAAAAAGTTTAGCAAGTTTTATCAAAATTCCTAAAATGTACAATATCTATAGGGTCCTACTACAAATTCTAAACGAAAAATGAAATTGCTTGCGTCTGGAAAGAACGGTGCGGCGAGGCGCGAAAATGGCGGGCCGACGACGGTGGCGCCGTGGTAAAGTTGTTAGTTGAGGGGGTTAAACTATACCAAAATCTTTACTTTTCTGTTACCAATTCCAAATTTCAATACAACCAATTTAAGGGTTGTCCGCTTTTCTATTAAAATGTACTAAAAATGTCGAATACTTAATAAAAATATAAAATTGGAAGACGATTTTTTCAATTTTCGCTTTGAAAAATTCATATATTGAGATGTTACTGTTGTACTATTTTCTAAAATCAAGCTTTCATCAGATCTTTACGTGTTAGGGTCCGAGAAATTCATTTCGATCATTTTCAGCGTGATGTCTGTATATGAGCTTTGAACAGATTAACAGATCGAAACGCAGTTTGCGACATTGGAGAGTGGTCCCCAATTTAGAATTTAGAATATTAATAAAACTTTAAATAATTCCGCTTATTAGAATTTAGGAAATTTCAAAAATTCAACTTTCGATTTTCATTTTTTATTTTAGACTAGCGATCGACGCCAACATCTAATTCACTCACTTCACTAAATTTAATTCACCAAAATGTTGCATTGATTGCCGCAACTTGCATAGAATCGGTTGATTTGTTCAAGAAATATCGTTAGAGAAAAAAATTTAAAATTATTTTTACGATATGTCTTAAATTACTGTACCGATAAATTTCAAAATCTAACAAGCTCTTCTGCTCAAATAAACAACGTCAATCATTGCAAAATGAGTTCGAGATAACTATCTGGTTAATGAGAAGATCGAAAAAAAGGGTTTCTCGAAAGAACTTGTGAAATTCTTGATGGATTGATGTTTGGTACTCGGTATTTTTTCAATTCAAAAAACTGCATCGAATTCCGTAAAGCGGATCAAAATCAAACGTTTTAAAAGATATTGCATTCAAAATATAAAAATTGTGTTTTTTGTTATTTTATATTTTTGAATTTGAAGAGCTTAAAATGTATTAGAACTATATTTTTGAGCCCCGAAAGATCGAAAAAGCACTATAATTTACTGATATCTATATTTTTGAACGCTTTGAGTCCGAAATTATCAAGGAATTCCAAAAATAGCTTGTAGGGTCAACTGTTTTTTGAATTTCTGATGTAGAAAAGATCAAAAACTTACAGCTAATTATATTTTGGAATTCAAGGAACTCATAAACACATTAATAAATTATTATAGCAGGAATTTTTAGAGATGACCTACAGGGTCAAACGTTTTTCAATTTTTTTGTAATAAATTTTCAAACAGAAAAGATGGATCACTGGTGTTGAAAAATGGATTATCTACGACCAGAACGAAAGAAAAAGATAATGGTCAAATGGCAAACAAGCTCCACGGACTATATCAAACTCGCAATAAGTTAATGCTTTGTGTACCTATGGTGGGATTGGAAGGACATTATTCATTATTTTTACCGCCGGGTCGAACCATCAATTCGGATCCCTACTGCCAACAGCTGATGAGACTCATGCAAGAGATAAAAAACAAGGCAGATTTTTTTTTAAATTTCCAAATTTAAAAATTTTGAAAGAAATGCATAAAATATTTTTACGAATTAATTAGCAATGTTACTATTGAAAAATATGTAATTCCGTTGCTTGGGGTTCCGTAGTCAAAGGATATCAACGGGATCCTTTTACTAAGCCTCTGCTACCCGACTGTCTGTCTGTCAGCGAGCTGTATCTCATAAGACAAAGAAGTTAACAGTTGCAATTTTGACAGAATGTGTATTTATATTGCCGCTTTAACAAATAATAAAAATAAATTAATAATTAAAAGGAACTTTCGTAGAAGAAACGTGTTTTTTTTGGGCAATTTTTCTTTATGTTAATGATGGCAATAGAAAGACGCTTAAAATGTTGATACAGTGTATATTATTAGTTACTATAAAAAATAATATTAAAAATAAAATTAAAGGGGCCCCATATAAAAATGTGTTTTTTTGGCGTTTATTGCTCGATATTAATAATGACAATAGGTAAACACTTGAAATGTTCACACATTGTGTGTGGCTATAATCGTTATAAAAACAAATAATACAAATAAAATAAAATTTAAAAATTATAAGGAAGCTCAATACAAGAAATGTCTTTTCTATTATCAAAATTTTTGTCCAATCTTAATATTTGTTCTTATTTTTCATTAACTATTTTTCAAAAGTATGTACTTGGTACTATTGTACTGTGGTGCGGAACTCTTCGTCTGCAAGTCCGACTCGCACTTGGCCATTTATTTTTTTTTACTCGACCACCACGAAGCAAAACAATGATAATGATTTTAATAAGTATATCTATGTATGTTTGGCAGAATGTTCAATCGTAACAATAATCGTATGGTATAAAAATAGTTTTGCCAGTTCCGTTGCTAGTTAATATTACATTCGATAAAAAAAAATTAACGACTTTGAGTCTTGTACCATTTCATAGTTTTGTTGGGCTTAAATTTCTTAGTAATTAAATAAAGGAAACAATTTTTAATATTAATTTGTGCGGTGGAATTCCAAGTGTCAATGAATTCAGAAATTAAGTTGGATATATACTACTGCCTCCTTATCCACTACCGTGTGAACTGAGTAGTAGTAGAATGAAATCATTTATTTTTTCAACTTGCTCATTAGTGGGTGTTAGTACAGATCTTTCTTGAAACCAATTTAGTGTCTTAGTTTTCTTGTTACTAATATCAGGATACTCCTTTTCAATGAATTCCTCTACATATTACACCAAAACACAAAAATTATTAAGAGTGATATTGACATTTCCAGCTTGAAACAACATTTACCTATTCGGAACAAATCGTCTATTATCTTCACTGGACGCTAAGATTCTCATGTTTGTTTTGGGTGCACATTTTGTTGTATGTGGCCAAAGTTACGATTTTTAACTTCCCGCTAAGAAAATTGAAAAGTTTCTAAAATTTTCGGGAAGTTATTGGTTTCACCCCATTTTGCAAAAATCGAGTTCTCATCAGATCTCGACGTTCTGAGGGTCTAGGAAGCTTTCCTGATCATCCCTGAGATGATGTCCGTATGTCTGTGTGGATGTGTGTGTGTGTGTGTGTGTGTGTGTGTGTGTGTGTGTGTGTGTGTGTGTGTGTGTGTGTGTGTGTGTGTGTGTGTGATGTAAATCCTCTGATAACTTTTAAACGCTTGACCGAATTGAACCCACTAAACGGCGTTCCAAAGAGTTTCACCAAACTTAGATTTCCTGAAAGTTTGGGTCGATTTGGACAGGTAGATTTTGAGAAATTTTCAAAAAACTAAGAAAAAAATTTTTTTTAAGTGTTTTTTTCAAAATAACTTTAAAATAGCTTGATTGATCAATTCCAAAATCTAATCAGCTCTTAACCTATTAAAAACACATCGATTGCCGCAAACTGGGTCAAAATCGGTGGATTCGTTTGTGAGAAATCGTTGTTGAAAGAAATCGAAAAAAAGTGTTTTTGGAATAACTACGAAACAGCTTGACCGATCGATTTCAAATTCTAACCAGCTCTTGGCCCTGTAAAAACACGTCGACTGCCGCAAACCGGGTCAAAATCGGTTGATTCGTTTGCGACAAATCGTTGTCGAAAGAAATCGAAACAAACCGTTCTTTTACTCAAAAAATCGAGTCAAATCTCATATATTTTCGCGTGTTTTGAACTCGAAAATAGCGGGAAGTTTCAGGGTTGGTCTACAGGGTTAACCTATTTTTTAAGAGATGCAGTGACTTCATTTGCTCCAGTCACCCTAGTTACAACAGGCAAAATTTGATGGAAATCTCCAAAGAATAAAATGGTGCAGCCACCCATTGCGCAAATCTACCATTGCCGTGTCTAATGCTGATGTTTTATGAGACATAGAAACCTTTTCCCCAAATAATGAAACTGCAATTTTTCATTAATATGCCGGCGTCACTTTGTTTTAAATATTACAAACGCTAGTTAAGTCGTTTCTACAATGTGCATGAAATGCATAAGGTAACTTATGTATTCAAGGTAAGTGGTCCATGATCGCGGAAAAATCTTTTAACCCCACTTAATATAATTAGGTCAGAGAAAAAGGTTTTTCGTATTCTATAAATTATAAGTTGCAGTAAAATTTCTTTGATTGTGCTGTTTGTATCTGGTTAGTTTTGATATCATTAAAAAGATAACTTTAAAAAAAAAAAAGTAAAAACGATGTCCCCCATTTTCTTATTGTTTTTCTGTTCACCAAAATGAGTGAATCTAATGTAAAAACTCGAACATTTTGAAGTTTTATTACAAAAAAGGAAAAAATGCAACACAAGCCGTGAAAAAAAATTATGACATTTATGGACCTAATTCAGTGTCAATAAGAGTAGCATAAAAGTGATTCAAGCGTTTTCAGTCTGGTAATTTTAATGTCAAAAATGAACTTCGCTCTGTCGACCCGTTACGGATAAAGTCGATGTCATTTTATAAAAAGTAGAGCAAGATCGACATATTAGTTTTTACGACATTACTGAAAACCTGAGGATTGAGCAAAAAATAGTTTTGACCCATTTGAAAAAGGCTAGACAAGAAAGCTCGATACCTGTCTCCTACACATGCTCACTGAAAGAAATTTAATGAATCGCGTTTATTGGCGATTCTCTATTGAAAAGTAATTAATAAGAACCGTTTTTGAAAAGAAAGATGAAAAATTATCTACGAAAAAATATGGTCAAAACGAAAAAACTCCACAGACTATAGCGAAACCCGGATTAACTCGCAATAAATTTATGTTATGTAAACTGTGGTATTGAAGGGTATTACTCATTATGAACGTTTACCGACGGGCAAAACCATCAATTCGGATCTCTACTCGAGACAGAAATAAAGAAAAAAAAGACGGGAATTGATCAACAAAAATGGTGTGGTTTTTCACCATAATAACGCCAGATCGTAAAACATTTTAGCCACTCGGCAAATATTGAGTTTGGTTGGGAAGTGTTAATACTTCCTCCATATAGCCCTGACTTTGCACCCTCACATTTTCATCTGCTTCGGTCTCTTCACAATTCTTTAGGTGGAATTAGGTTAACACCTGGAGAGGACTGTCAAAACTACTTGTCGCATTTTTTTTATCAGAAGTCTACAGTAATAGAATTATGTCACTGCCTACAAAAAGGCAACAAGCTGTTGAACAAAATGGCATATTATAGTTAAATGTAAATAAAATATGACGTAAAATTATCTGGGATTTGTATATAAAATACGAAAAAACCTTTTCCCGACCCTATATTATGTTACATCACGCATCACGCAAAAATTATTATATGAAATCGGATTTAATTTTCGCAATTGTATGATCTGTTAGGTTTCCTCATTAAATCACGTTTTTAAGTATGTCATATTTTTATTACACCTTAAAATTAATAGTAGTTCTATATCATCAGTTAAAAAATAATAATAATAATATAAAATATAGTTACTAAACAGAACCATATGGCGCTAGAAGAAAATATGAATTCAAGAAAACATGAATTTTATTATTACACGCACTCATATGACCTTTCGCTTTCGAAAGAACACAATTCTGCACTAATTTATTAATAATACATCAATAACCACTACGAATTATGACGATACAATTTCCTATTACACCTAATTATATAGTTCGGCGTTATCAACCCCTTATGAGGTTGATAACGCTAAAGAAGAACAAGGAAGCGAAGACACCAAAATCCTTTCTTATCCAGAAACATTATTTTGTTAAGACAAGAACTCATGAATAGTGCCTCGTTCTTAACGCCGCGTATCGCTGCACACGGCACCATGTCCACTAACAATTCCACGAATCATACCACGCCACAGTCGGCGCTATTCCCTGTGGTTATAAATACCTCTTAAATCCCTAAGTCGAAAGCGACTGCCAGTTAACACACGATTTTTGAGTTATTGCCATTTTCTTGTTTGCAATCGTTTTATGGTCTTTTGATGATCAATGATGGTCTATTTTTAAATTTGATGGATATTTGTTTATTAAAAAAACGAATTGTCCTAATTTTTTTCTCTTTACTCTGCTCCGTATAATAAAAAAAAATACTTTTTTCTATCGTATATATTTTGATACTTATACGAGACATTAATCACGAAGAAGACATAACACTGTCTGTCCTTTATGATACTACATGTTAAAATATTATTCTTTAGTGATGATACTCGTGTACAGACAATATCTGCTAAGCTTATCAAGGGTACGGCAATATAAAAGTCTTGGGTAGAAACAAACTAAAAAAACGATTTTTTATGAAAATAAACCTACTTCAATACTAGCTTATAGCATAGTCTTGTAAACTACTAATTAACCATGTCATTATGTGGATAACTAACCATGCACGGAAAAAAGTCATGAAAGGAGATCCGACCTGCACTTTGTACATATTTTACAAAATAGATTTTACATAGACCATTGGAAATATAATAGAATTTCAATTTTTGAAGCATTTTTTTAAAATATCTTTATTTAATATGGTCGTTCCGTAAGTTGTTATCAATCACAAATTAAATATACCATAATAAAGAACTTAATAACAAGTTAATAATGGAAATACCTTATCATATCAGATTAATGTATAAGCTAAAATATACAAGTAATTATAAACACCGCTTTTAAATATCCTTTTTTTGTTTTGATGAATATTTCCTTATCAACTTACTCTGACAGTCAACAATCTGAGAGTCCACAAGTAATATTGCGTGGTGTGTATCGTTTACGCGACAATTTGCCTTGTTTGTTTAGAAGTGATTGGAACAGATGTCGAAAATCGGAAACTAATGTAATTATATCTTCAGCAATCTTTACATCACTAACATTAAATGTCATTTGTAGATAAAATCTTTAAAAATAATACAACATGGAGCCCAAACAGGGGCAGAATTCGAGTTCCTCATGTGGTACTTACCACGACCTGATGACCGCGCTCGTGCTTGCTGTCTAGCCGAACATTTAGTAGGGCTGTGTCTATATTATTTTGTATTATTTAAAAGGATATTTTCAATGGTATATTTTTGTTATAGTTACTTTGGCAAAGTTATTCAAAAAAGGAGATTATGAACATTTACGAAAAGACGCATGATCAATTCATCCTGTTTAGGATTGTTGAGAAAAAACCTCTGAATATAATTGAGAATAATATAAAGAAAGTAATTGAGAACTATAAAACAAAAATACTGAGTAGTACTTAGGGGCCATTCATAAAATACGTCACTCTAAATTTCAACTTTTTAAACCCTCTTCACCTCTTCGTCATACTGCGTCACAATTTATGCGACCCCCCTGTAAATATTACAACATGAAAGACAGACACCCTCCCCCCATACATGATACTTTGCGATATTCAAATTTTGATATTTTACAGTATTTATTATACTCAGTAATAAAACTTAATACTCAAAAACTCAATAAATATCTATAATAATAAATAAATAATTCTGTTGTTTATAAGAAGTCCAAGGATCCTTCAAGTGTTGAGAAATATCTATAATCGGCATAGCAGTATCTTGTTATTTATCTTTAAAATTACCAAATGGTAATTTAGTAACTGGTTCATTGCGTTCGGATGTAATCGTAGTGTGCGACGCAAGCCAAAGGAAGACGACGCGAAGCGAACAAACGATTAGGAGGCACGAGCCAAACTGGCGAAGAGTCTGTGCGAGCACCGAAAACGTCACGTTATCACGGTTTGGTCTATGTTAAACGTAATTAATTGCGATTGTTGATCATAATTAAGTTGTGTTGAAAATTGACATAAAGTTGTATCATAACTATTATAGTATATGTAAGTATATATACTAGGGCGTTTCAAAAAAACCGTTTTTTTATTATTTCGGTTGGAACCATGCTCAAAAGTTTTTATTTCATGCCAAAATAAGCCTCTGAAAATATGAGCCCTTAATATTAATATTAAGGTGTTCCGCATCGCCATTTTCGATTTCCCATTTAAATAACACAGGAATTTTTTTTTTGTTTAAATTGGATTTTTCGCTATTGAAAACATTTTTTTTTCCAAAAACCTTTCTATAGCTTTTGTAGGAAATTAAATTCTCTACAAATTACCTTTTGGGGCAAAGACCTCAAAACCAATAGTTTCGAAGTTACAGCCTGTCAAAGATTAATATTTCTAAAAATAGTCATTAAATTCCATTGAATTATAGATTTATCAATTTCTATTCATTATTTTTGCTTGAAACCACGCCCAAATGTTCTTTTTTTATGCTACAATAGGCTTCCGAAAATATGAGCCGGTAATATTACTATTAAGGTGGTCTGCATCGCAGTTTTTGATTCCTTATAGAAATAATACGGCAAAAACTAAGGAAAAATCTGCAATCAGTTTTCATAAATCAACTCAGTCGATAGTTATTTAAGGTTAACGTTTTATTTATTCTCAATTCAACCGTTTTCTTTTTTGATACTTTTTAATTTATAAGTTTTTAGATTTCAAAACAAACTGAGAGCTTATTTCTAACTTCAGGGTTAAAAAAAAGTTGTTACTGTAACAAAACAAAAATCTATTACTTCTAATAAATTAAAAATTCTTTAATCTGAAAATAATTTTTACACATCTAAATATAATTTTTACACATCTAAATAACTGAATTGGTCTTGCTGGAGAGTTGTCTTATTGTAGTTAGGATATCTCAGTCAATGAAGTATGTAGTTGCTCATCATTAACAGTCGTACAGCATTTTTTTGAGATTGAATACTTTATTGCGAGTAGTTCGCGAACATCGGCTGAGATATCCTAACTACAATAACAACTTCTCCAGCAAGTAATTCAGTTATTTAGATGTGTAAAATTTATATGATGTTAAAAATTATTTTCAGAGATGCGAATTTATTGAAGTAATGAATTTTGTTACAGTAACAACACCCACAAGTTAGAAATAAGCTCTCATTGTTTTGAAAAAAACTGCTATAGTAAAAAGTATCAAAAAAGAAAACGATTGAATTAGTAAATAAAACGTTAACCTTATCGACAAGTTATTTATCGAAAACTGATTGCAGATTTCGGATTTTGCCGTATTATTTCTATAAGAATCAAAACTGCGATATACCAGCTTAACTATTACCGGCTCATACAGGCATAAAACATTTGGGCGTGGTTTCAAGCAAAATAATGAATAGAAATTGATAAATCTATAATTCAATGGAATTTAATTATTTTTAGAAATAATCTTTGACAGGCTGTAACTTCGAAACTATTGGTTTTGAATCTTTAAAAGGTAATTTGTAGAATTTCAATTTCCTACAAAAGCTTATAAGGTTTTGAAAAAATGTTTTCAATAGCAACAAAAATCCTGTGTTATTTAAATGGGAAATTGAAACTGCGATGCGGAACACCTTAATATTAATATTAAGGGCTATATTTTCAGAGGCTTATTGGCATGAAATCAAAACTTTGAGCATGGAACCGAAATAATAAAAAAACGGTTTTTGAAACGCCCTAATATATACGAACTTCAGCATGTAGCCAGTGCCCACAGCAAGAATATAAAAAGTAATAAGTAAGATCGGAATCATGGTTCACGACATGATCGGTCGATATAAAAAAACGAAAAACGATTTTATGTTCACGTAACTTCTTCAAAAAATTCTATACACCATGTTTGTAGATTTGTTTGGAATCTGGAAAAATTATATTCCTCTTCGTTACTTAATTACAACAATACCGACCAGTCCGTCTTCACATGGATAGAGGCAAAAAATTATGCTGTTATCAATGTCTAGATTGTACTATAAACGTTAGATACTAAAAATACATAAAAAAATACAAAAAAAAAATTTCTTTTTACATTTAAAATAAAACTAGTTTTATAATAATACCTACAGACGAGTAAGGCAATGTGTATTTTAAACTACCTGGTACGAAAATTTAAAAATTTTCATAAAATTGGGAAATTACCGTTAAATTCCGATTTTCGGATATCGAGTTTTCATCAGGTCATGACGTTTTAGAGTCCAAGGAATTATTTTGATCGTTTTCAATGTGATGTCTGTATTTGTGAGTGAACGTGCGCGTGTTTGTGTGTATAAATCTCTCATAACTTATGAACGGATTAACCGATCTAACGCAGTTTGTAACATTCGAAAAGGATCCACTTTGACGTTGAACTAATTTCATGAGGTAAATTTTGAGGAATCTCAAAAATAAAGTGTCCGAAAATGTTTTTTTGAAATAACTTTTAGACTAATCTATCGATCGATATCAAAATCTTTTCAGCTCTGTACACAAGGCATTCAGAATAACCAGACCACTTTTACCGAGATGTGATGAACTTTGAACGTTATCAGGCGTAGTATGATCAAAATATGATGGGAAATTACGTTTAAGGTTTAATACATGAATGGCTATACTGAAATAAGAAAAAAATATTAATTTCTGATCCATGTTATCAGTTTTTGATGTGAACCATCTATAGGCGCAGGATAAACCGGATTGTTGGCGTGGTGACGCTTGCCGTGGCGACGAATCGCCACGCGATATTGAGGTATATATACAGTCTATTTATAGTAGTGCACTATGTGACGACAGGTCGCCACGCTATACAATGGTATATATATAGTCAAAATATATACCGTAGTAAACAGCGCCATCGAACCGAGTGAGAAGGGAGTCGCATAATCACTTGCGCATGGCGACGCGTCGCCACACCGTAAACATTACTAAACTTTGATTAATATAATGTATTTTTGATTAATAACTGGTTATTAATAATCGATTATAAATTATTTCTGTGACAAGGAATTGTCACAGTAATACCGTCAGAGGAAACATCGAATATAACTATTACTTTAGTCACAGATGAAAGTAATTAAGTTATGACAACTTGAAATTAATATTGAATTTTTGTATTTAATGAAAATAAATGCTTATTAAATAAATAGTCATCATTTTCTGTAAAAAATTCGTGATATTTAATTTTTCCATTATTCCATTATGCTATATTTAGTTCCTGTCGTAATCTTGTTTTTAATGCATATTACTTGTACAAACTCGACGTTTCACATCTGCCAGGCGTCCCGTGACGGCTCACATTTTTTTTGTTTACATATATTTAAGCTATTCCCAATTGTAATATCTCATTTGAAAGGTAGATAAATGAAGATATTTTTAAAATGTTTTGCACATTTAATTCCGTGGATTTTTTTAATAATGCTATTTATTTCCGATAAGTGTGAATAAAACTTAATAAAAAGAGCATTTTCTTGAGAGCATTTGTATTTTTTCCATCTTTTTATTATTTCATTATGAATAGTTAGAATGTCTTCTAATGGAAAACCACTAAAAATTAGACTTAAGACACAAAGTTTTTTTTATAACAGTTTTTAATTGGACCAAATCATATTTTGATTGAAAAATATGAAATCTCACCTAGCTCAATAACCATTGAGTTTCGGACACAACATTATATAAACAAATTGATTGCTTATGACCTCAACTATTATCCCTTAGCAGGAATACGTCACGTTTCAAGTAACCCTGTATACCGAAATTCGAACGCCGATGAGTTAGTTTTCTTTGCACTTTTTATGTGTTGCTGAATAAATACATTCTGCATTCTGGGTGTTTACTTTTCATCCTATCTCAATCTTAAAACCCGATATAACTGTTTATATTGTTACAAAACAATATTCGTAAAGCTTTGTTTAGAATATTTACGAGTAATATAATTGACTTAAAATTGTCAAAAAATATCGCATATTCATCAACTAGTTATATATTATAAATAAACCTTATTAAATCCAAGTACATCACAAGAAATATAATTTTTTCTTTGTTTATTTAAAATTATTCACGAAGAATTTTTCAAGCTAATATTGCACTATATCATATATTATACTACATTATTATACCAGGTCACTTAAAACATGTTGGGAAAAACAACTTTCGACCATCATTCCAATTTCAAACTTCCCTCTACATTTTTTTACATACAATAATAAGTGCTTACTGATAAATGAAATTACATGAAGTTCCTTTTTGCACAAAAATTTTGTACAACTATAACGTCGATTAAATGACTTCGAATTGCATTTAAATATTAAAGCCCTTCTGAAGCCAGTGTTTATCACCGATTCAATGAATTTAAGCACAATCAAATGATTTCGTTGGACCAAAAACTTTTTCTTACACTGTATATTGTAAAGTTTTTATTACTATCAAGGCCACTGTACTTGGGCAGGAGCCGTCATCGACTTTTTTTTCTATATAACGTCTGTTTTGTTTTTCGTCGATCCTGCTAGATCAAAATTTGAATTAATCTATCGAATGCAAATAGAACCCACATTCACAGGACTATGCGTGAAGGCCGGATATCTCACATACTACCTACACCTAACTCAGTTACTACAATATATTCAACAGAATCGGAATCTAGATCTAAAACAGAATCTGAATCAAAAGCAGGGCCAGGATTCAAATCGAAATTAGGAACACGATCGGAATCATGGTTGACAGCGTGATCAGCCAATATGAAAAATGTAGGAATTCATTACAAGTCCAAAGGATCAAATCTATGGGTGAAAACTAGTGTATGTATAATCTGTCAAATTGTACGAATTACATTTACTAATATTACAGGTTATTTTACAATTAGTGTTTACTTTTGGTGCAACATTAAGAAACAGGTTTTTATGATTTTTATGCCGTATTTACAATTAATAAAAAAACTAAACAGTGTTTAAATATTCTTTGCACCGTATTATATAAGGTCAGGGGAAAATGTTTTTTTGTATTCTATCTACAAATTCAAGACAATTTTTCATCATATTTTATTTACATTTAATCATAATATATATGCAATTTTGTAGGTACTGGCATAATCCCATTGCTGTAGAAATTTTGAGACTTCTGATAAAAAAACTAAGACAAATAGTTTTAACAGTCCTCTCTTGATATTACCCTAACACTACCTATGATTGTAAAGAGACCAAAACAGGTGAAAATCTGAGGGTGCAAGATCAGAGCTATATGGAAGATGCATTAACACTCAGCAACCAAACTCTTATCAATATTAAATGAGTGGCTCTAGATATGTGTGGTCTGGCATTATTGTGGTAAAAAACTTTCTGTTGAACTCTGTTCATTTTTTCTCTATTTCTTACTCGAGTCTCATCAGCGACTACTAGCAGTAGAGATCCGAATTGATGGTTTTGTTGATGGGTAAAAGCTCATAATTTATAATGCTCTTCCAATCCCACCATACATACAGCATTAACTTATTGTGAGTTAATTCAGGTTTTCCTAGTCCGTGGAGCTTGCTTGCCTTTTAAACATGATTTTTTCACACATTCTTGTCGTAGTTAGTCTATTTTACATCAGCAGTGATCAATCTTTTCAAAAACAGTGCATTGTCATTACTTTTTAATAGACAATCGCTAATGAGTACACAATCCATTAGATTTCTTTCAATGAGCTTGTGTGGGACCTAAGTAACAAGCTTTTTCATATATCCAGCTTTTTTTCAAATGTGTCAAAACTGTTTTGTGGACAGCCCCCAGCTCTTCAGCCATGTTGTAGGAACTAATTTGCCGATATTGATCTACTTTTTCCAAAATGGCATCAAGTTTATTAGTATGACACAAAAATTACCAGACTTAAAACGCTTGAACCAGTTTTGCACTACCCTTACCGACACTGCATTAGATCCACAAACGTCTCAAATTCTTTTCGCAACTTATGGCGCATTTTTCCCTTTTTTTGTAGTAAAATTTCAAAATGTATCAAATTTCTGTGTGAGATTCACTTATTTTGGTGGACAGATAAATGGTGGGACACCGTTTTTACTTTTTTCTTTATTAAAATGTCATCTATTTAATTATAGCAAAACTAGCTAAATAACAGCACAACCAAAGAGATTTTATTGCAACTTTTTATTTATAAAATACGAAAAGACTTTCTCCCAACCTAACATTTTCTAAATGGAAAAGTTAGTATTATATTTACTAATACATTATTATTATACAAAGCATTTTTGTGTACATGT
The DNA here is from genome assembly GCA_005406025.1 of Eumeta japonica. Taxonomy (NCBI): domain Eukaryota; kingdom Metazoa; phylum Arthropoda; class Insecta; order Lepidoptera; family Psychidae; genus Eumeta; species Eumeta japonica. The sequence continues at coordinate 163,112 of BGZK01000368.1, forward strand.
ATGGAAACTGACTTGATCTTGATATTATATGGGGTTATTACATCAAGATCAAGTCAGTTTCCATACATGAGATCTAGGAAAATATTTGAAACCTATAATTGGCTTATAGGCTTATAGCCATTTAAAACTAATACAAAATTTTAATTTGCTGATAAAATTATTATCATGTCCGAAAAAAAAGTATTTAAAAAAAAGATCTTTAAAATAAAGCATAGACAACTAATAAAAGTAGTACCTAATGTAGCTTTAAAAGGTGAACATGAAATAGAATAAAATAAGAATGAATATTTTTGTGACTAAGAAATAAAAAGAATCAGAAAACAATATAGAAGAAAGGAACAAAACAAAAAAAAACAGACATCTGCCTGCAGCATGCACTAATATACAACATGCGACCCACTGCTGACCCTCGAATCTATTCTCCCACTACAAATTCCTATCCAAAGAATTGAATATTGATTCAAGAGGAATGACAGATATCAAACACTTAAATAAATATTAATCGATTATTTATTTTAGTCTGCTAATAGTTTAGTTATTTCTACATATGTTTCATACCAACCAGGCATAACCTCAGGAATAATGCTAACAAGTCACATCGACCAGGGCATAAGGAATGTTAAAAACAACCGATAATGCAGTGGGTTGCATGCTGCACGTTGCGGGCAAAACTTTAATGATAGATTTCCACAAATTAACACCTCACACAATAGAAAGCCCATCTTCACCATCAGTTATGAAAATGTATTATAAAATTGTAATTTCTGAATTGTAATGCAAAGCATAGTAAAAACTTCCAAAACTCTTCCCAAAACTGCCTAAGAATTGTGAAAGAAAACGACATTAAAACAATGACCAAGCGGTTTTGTTGCAATTAATAAACATATCAATTAGTATTGTCCCAAGAGATGATTACCAAATTAGGAGCCTACATTAAGAAGATAAAAGTTCATTAAGTTCATTAAGTAAAAAGGAGAGTTCATTAAGAAGATAAAACATTCAGAAATATTCAATGAAAATGCATTTACTAAACAAAATATAGATTAATGGTAATATTTTATCAAAAGCGGTACAATAGTCATAAGCGAAGTAATATCCAGTGTTTAACAGTAGACATGAGTAAACTTTAAATTTTTGTTGGTAACTTTAAAGTTTAAATATAGTTTTACTTCATGAAAACATTAAGTACTACTACTACCCTACCAAATAAAATCTATTTCCTGGCTTTCCCACTCAGTGGTGAAGCGCTACACTTTTATACTGAGACTGGTCAAAACTACTCTAATTATATTATTTTTTTTCATCTAGGTATTGTAAATTACTCCAAACTTTATAGTTCAAAACTAGATATTTTTAAGTTTTTTATTCATTTTTATTTTTAGTAACTATGAATATTATTATAATATAGTTACTTATACAAGTTAACATTTTAAAAAAGATATCCAATGGTCTTGTACATTAAATATTGTGCATTAAAACCCATTTGAAAAAAATTAGAGTATAGAATAAGATATACAATAGACAGCTGGTCAACATACTGTTATAGGGTCATCAAGTCAGCTATAAACACATTCAATTTATATTTCTTTGCTTTATAGAGCACATCTAAATTATTTTTGTGCTTAACAGTGACATTTGTAAAATAATTATTGGAACCTCAAATAAGTTCTTGCTGTTTCTTCAAAGATGGCAGTAGCAGTACCCCGTTCGTGGAATTTCAAATGGTAACACACATGCAAGGCAGTATCTAACATTAAATTTCAGTATATGGTAGTTCACTTTAGTGTAAACAAAGCAATTTTTTTCTTAGTTCTGAAAATGTCTATTTTTGTGCCAAATAAAGTGGTATTTGTGGGGAATTTTATTGCACTACTTTATTCAAAAGAAATCTGCAGCTGAAGCACATAGAATTCTTGCTGAGACTTACGATGACAATGCTTTGTCGGATACAACATGCAGAGACTGGTTTTGATGCTTCAAAAATAATGATTTTGAACTTGAGGATAAAGAACGTTCATCGAAACTGAAAAAACTTGAAGACGAAAAGTTGGAGGAATTACTTGATCAAAACCGATGTCATACGCTAACAGAACTTGGAAAAACATTACAAGTAGATGAGTCAACTGTTTCAAAATATTTAAAAGTTTTAGGAATGATCCAGAAGCAAGGACATTGGGTACCATACGAATTGAAGCCTATTTGAAGCCTATTATTATGAAGTGTATTTTATAAGAATGGTTAATACAATATATATAGTTTCGAAATACATTTTATTTTTAATTTGACTTTTTCAATGTAAATATAAAAAACTTATTTCTAAAAATTTTAATTTATTGTAATTTTTATTAGATTTTTCACCTGGAGCAACAATTTTCGATCTATAAAAGTTGAAGTATTTTTAATTAGCGATTTAAAAAAAAAACATCACAATAGTAGTACTTCTGACCAGTTCTGAGACAACAGACTTTTTCTGTCTAGTGCTCTGGCACTAATGAGGAGGATCCTAAATAATATAGAATATCCTCAATCATCCAAATAGGTCCAATTTGCTTTTTTTATTTTCTCCTTTTTTTGTGGAATGAACTTTAATGAGGTGAATGGTGTTTCAGTGTCTTCTTCATTTAATATATTGTGTAAATGTATTTACTTGAAATGCCTGTGACATTTGTAAGCAGTTCTTAAACATTTTAAAACAATTACTACTGTTGGCATTCTTAAAATTGTTAGTTTATTTTACATTTAAGTTGCTGACTTAATTCACTTAAATTTTATTAATAATGTACATGATTTCAACTGACCGATTGTGTGAAAATCTCCTTTCTTTTATTTTGTTATAGATGCCACAGTATTTGTTAAATATTAGTACTGTCAATTGAGATTTGTAACAATTGTGCATGCATATTTTGAAGTGGACACGTCTGCAATTTATGAAAGTTATACACAGACTGACAAGTCCTTGACATGTGTATAAATGACAGAGATGATGCCCATTAAAGACGAAGTTGGTTGATTGTCTCTTTTTAAGGCTTATAGCCTTATTTACAGCCGGTTACTGTAGTTATAGCTTAAACATACAATTAAATTCTTACATCTAATAATCATTAAATATTATAGAAATATGTTTTGATAAATGCAAAATTTTCAATAAATAGAAATATTAGATTAAAATAACAATATGATATTTGTTAACCAGGCATTTTTCGTTTCCTTTTCCTATAAAATTATTAAGTGTACAAATTTGCTTCCGCCGTTTTGCAATAGATGGCTATAGAGGGAAGTGGTAGTCGAAAAAAATAGATTGTAGATGTCATACAATAAGCTTGGGTATTTGTAAACATAACGCCATCGAAATATTAGTAATTTGTATCTACATCATAAAGTTATTCTCGATTAAACATGTCAGCTTACGAGCCAAATTCTCGTCATTTGAGGGAGGTTTAAATTTCTGCTTTAATATGAAGAAATCTGCGACTGAGGCTCATAGAATGCTCTCAAATACCCATGGTGAGGCCGCTATTAGTGAAAGAACGTGCCGTGAAGTTTCAATGCTTCAAGAACAGTGATTTTGACGTTGAAGACCAACATGGCGGTGGAAGAGAAGGTTTTCGAAGATGCAGAATTGGAGGCATTACTTGATCAAGACTTGTGTCAAACGCAACAAGAATTGGTAGGATCATTGGGAGTGATGCAACAAGCCATTTCAAAATGCCTGAAAGTCATTGGAATGATTCAGAAATAAGGACATTGGGTAATGTACGAGTTGAAACCGAGAGATGTTGAACGGCGTTTGTTTGCTTATGAACAGCTGCTTGCAACGCAAAGGCGGAAGGGATTTCTGCATCGCATTGTGACGGGACGAAAAGTGGGTTCATTACGATAATCCCAAGCGCATAAAATCATGGGGATATCCCGGCCATGCTTCCACGTCGACGGCCATATCGAATATTCACGTTCCAAGGTCATGCTCCGTATTTAGTGGGACCAGCTCGGCGTAGTGTATTATAAGTTGTTAAAACCGACTTAATCACAGGCGATCGTTATCGAACGCATTAATGCGTTTGACCCAAGCATTAGAAGACAAACGGCCGCAATACAATGAGAAACATGATAAAGTGATTTTACAGCATGACAATGCTCGACCTCCATGTTGCAAAGTGGTCAAGACATACTCGGAAATGTTGAAATGGGAAGTCCTACCCTATCTGCCGTATTCTCCAGACGTTGCTCCCGCGGACTATCACTTGTTTTCGATCAATGGAACCCGGCCTGGCTGACTAGCACTTCTGGTCTTATGAAGTAAAAAATTGGATTGATTCATGGATCGCTTCAAAAGATGACCACTTTTTCAATTCAGGATTCGTACGCTGCCTGAAAGATGGGAGAAAGTAGTGGCCAGCGATGGACAATACTTTGAATCATAAATGTATAACCAATTTTTACAATAAAGCCTCAAATTTCAGAAAAAAACGACGAAAGCAAAGTTGTACACCTAATAATAAATGAAAATAAATAAATAAAACTAGGCTCCAAAGTGTTTGCTAAAATAATGTTTATTAGACAAAGTCAAATGACAATGCTGAAGAGTAAAAGGACATAATGATCTCATCAAAAGCAGAAAGTTTAGAGACAGTACTTATGTTGACAGTCTTACTCTAAACATAAAAACCAGTTTTCTGCAATGCTAGAGATCTAGAAAAACTGACTAAACAGAAGACATCCTGGATGCCAGCCTGTATGAAATTAAGATGGCTCTCAAACAATTGAAAAATAATGTCACCAGGTGAGGACAGAACTATGACTAAAATTCTGGTTAAAAACGGTGGAAGACCAGTATTGTAAATTGTCAAAAAGTTATTTAATTGCACATCACACTCAACGCTTGTAACATGGAGAAGAGATGTAGTGAGGTGCCATTTTTTAGAAAAACACATAACTTTTTGTTGAAGAATTCATGTTTTGACAAATTATACAAAAGATCGAAGAGTAAAATCAGTCATCATGTTAAGATATATAAACTGCAAAAAAGCTTTTAATTTAACTGAAACATAAATGGTACCGCATTCTCTTTAGTGATACTATTTTGCCTATTGCCATATGAAAGTGCTGAGGCATTTTTATGCCACTATATTGTTCTGAGTACAAAATGAATGCACAAAACTGTTCCAACTACAGAGAGGTGTGAGAGAGGAACATGTCATATTTCCGAAACTATTCAACACAGTATTGGCAGATATTTTCAAACTTTTAAATTGGAAAGGCATTAACATGCATGGGCCAGCCACATCACTCATGTAACTCATAATTGCTAGTAAAAAAAAGTTCCAAAGTAGCGACTATAAAGTGGACGGCAGAGCTTGCGCCGTCCTCCCACTGAGGGACTGAGGACTTGGTCAGACTCGTGGGTCACCATTGGTTACAGATGGCCTAAATTCATATGTTGTGAAAGTGAAAGGAGAGGCTTATGGTCAACAGTGAATGTTAAATGGCTGAAATGAAACAGATAAACAATTTTTTCGAGATATTAACAGTGAATTTATGTTAACAAATCTAAGATTAAACATTTTTCATTACAAAATGGGTTCCATTTTTTAAATTGGTGGCATATTTAAAAAATGGCTAAATTATAAGCATGTGAAATCAACTAACTTGTAATGAAAAAATTGATGGATGTCAGTGAAGTAAGAGGCATATACATAGATCTACCATGTGAAAATTTATAATCTTTGCCTACCATTTTGGGAAATAGGTTAGTATAAATTATTATTAATTTTACAATCAGATCTAAGGCAATTAACCTGACTTCTTGATTTATGGGGCTCTCTACCGGGGCACCAAATACATATGATAATAGTCAACAAAGAGTAAACAAAAGATATAACATTAAACCGAGACTGCGAAAAAAAACTAAAAAAGAATGAAAAAATAAGAAATATCTGACACTGAACTCTAATTTCATGGTATTTACATTTGATATTTAAAAACTGAACAACATTTATAGGTGCACAACTAAGAAAATTTCAGAGAAAAATATCTTACTTTGTAGTTATTTTGATAGATCAATTTTAGGTTATGAACTTTTTTATACAAAGTACCAGATTTTAAACAACTATGGTTTATAACAGTTACAGAATGTTATTATTACTACACAGACAATATAGGTTCAGATTAATGAAATTTTAAGGTTGTACTATTACCATTTTCATTTTTACTCTTGGAAAGAACATTAAGTTATAATAACCAACAGAAATCTATCTTGACAATCAGTTTGTTATGTAGTTAATAAACTTACAATTTCATATATCAAATTGAACCTTTATTTTATTATCCGTTAATCATAATTTTATACTATTGTTTTATTTCATCAAAAATTATTATTATGAACATATTACTCCATGGCTTCTATTCTCATTTTAATAAAAATAAAGTATAAAACTTTAATAAAAATACTTACGAACAGTATTTCATAACCAATAAATTTAAATGATTGTGTTGAAATTATGAAGTATTTTAAAATTGAACTAATATTGACTTTTCTGAAATTTCAAGAAGTTATGTTCTTTAAAAATTGTAATCTGGAATACTAAAAAACTTTTGAAAGTGATCAGATTTGATTTATAAACTAACAAAGTTCATTTGTTTACTCCTTTTTAAAAAAAAAATGCACCTGCATTATAATTTATAACCCTATTACATACACTGAAATGGTTAATCATCTTTGATATATCTCAATAGATACATATTTAAATAAATACAAACTTATTTATAAAAGATTCCTGTCATATACACATTTGTTAATATATTTCAGGCTTTATAATCCTAAGTTTTTTTATTTACTAATGAAATGATAGGTAGCAATTCAAGCATTCTTTAAAGACAACTAAAAATTCTAAGTCAATAAAAAATATAAAAGCATTGAAACAATAAGAGTATATTTTTTAATATGTATCTAAAAAAAGTAAAATAAAACAATATAAATTAGGTTTGAAGTGCTAAAAAGTAAATAATTATTTGATGAATTAAATGAAACAACTTTTATCACTAAAATAATAAATGGTAAATCAAAAATCTATCTTTCACTACTACTATAATTAAACTATTTGATTGGACAAATATGACATACTCTTACGGGATTATTTATAACCATACAACCAAACAGATTACATTTTCTATTTATTAAAATAATTAAGTACCAAGTGCGATTGATAGCCATAACATAATATTAATAATCATTTTTAATATTAGATAAAGAATAACAACATTCACAATAAGACATGTTGAAATAATTAAAAGCATTTAATAAATAGCATTACAAAATGAACAGACATAATATGAACTTAGCAAGCACAAATAACTAACAATGTCTAAAATATATATGTGCACAATAATAAAAAAAAAATTATGGGCATATCTATGGGTTTAATCAACATCCATAACAAATATTTAGTACAATGAAACCCAAATAGGTTTAGACTTTTTTATAGGAAAGTTTTGTTTCTAGGGAAATGTTTGAAATTTTGCATTAATGACTTTTTCAGCTCAATGGGTATTTCATAGATACAACTTTGAATGAAAAGCACTATTTGTAAGTGCACTTTTGAAGTTTTTAGAGTCATTGCTAGATAAAATTTACACATGAGATATTTATTTTATTGATTTAAGTAAATCACAACTGAAAATTTATGAAAATCTGTTATATTTTTTTTAATTAAGAAATTCTTCATAATTGATTACTCAATAGCTTTCACAAAATAAAACAATGAGTTTTATTATCACATCCTCAACTTCTTCAAATTCAGTTTTATGTAGTAAGCACCAAATAACTGCCGATGGAATGGGTCACACTCTAGTAGCACTGATGATACCTATTTATGTGCAACTGAACAAGTCTTTCACGAGAATCTTTATTGGGACACAAAAATTAATTTAACGAAGGCAAAGAACGTTAGCATGAACTTTACTCATGTTATAAAGGTACATATTTGATGTAGGGCGAAACGAATAATAACTGATAATAAACTTCTTTTAAATTAAAAGGTAAAACAGAAACAAACAAGGTATAAAGATGTGTTACTTAACAACTTTATTGACAAGAAATGCAACCATGTCCTGATGAAGAAACTTTAATTTAAGTAAAAGTATAAAAACTCAAAAATTAATTGTGTTTTTCAGACTTAACAATACATTTTTACTTTTTCAGAAAAAATGAAACTCCAATATTTTCTGAGATTTTAAACTTATATATACATAGACATATCAGGATATATAAAAAAAACAATAAAATAAAAGCATCAAATCTGTCTGAGAATTATCAACAAAATTAAAAATTTAATTCTTTTGACATAAAATAATTAAAAAATAATGTCATTACTAATTGCGAACAACTGAATCTGCTTTCCAAAAACTATATATATGTGCACCACATAGGAAAATATTTCAGTCAAGATATTTGAAAAGTGAATGACTTATCTTATTACTATTACTGTTGATGGAATTATCAGTTTTCACTATAATAGTATTAAATGCTCTACATTAATAAGGTAAATTAAACATACCTGATTTCTCATAGCAGCCATGGGCGTTATTCCAAGTTGATTTTGACCTTGTTGCAAAAATTGATTGGTGCCTGGGGCCAACATTCCAGCTTGACTAAGATACATCAGATGTTCCGCACTTTTCCCAATCCCATTCATTGCTTGCATTGTGTTAGCAGGATGATGAGGATGAACATCATAAAGACCTTGTTGGCCTAGCTGAGGAGGATTCTGGATGCCTTGCAGATGTGGAAGAATCATAGCACTGTTCTGAATAGATTGCATAGTCAAGTTATTTCCAAGAGTGTGATTTTGAAGTGCTGGGGCCAGTTGTGTGTGCACCATATTGGTTGTCAAATGTGCGGGATGGCTTCCTATTACTGATGGATTGACTGCCAGAGTACCTCCTGATGATGCAATAGCTTGATTCATTATGTGCTGTTGGTTATGTTGAGAATTTTTCATTGCCATTTGAGGAACAGCTTGGTGCATGTTATTCATTGTAATGGGTGTGGAATTTTTCCATTTATTTTGATTCTGCAAAAAAAAAATACAGTAGAAGAGAGTGATCAACTAACTCCTATACATATATCCTATATCCATATATTGAAGTTATTAGTTTGTTTTGGATAATCCAATACCTAGGCAGAAGACTACATTATACTAGTTTTACAAATATCATTCCAGCTAAAAGCTTTGATATTATTGAAAACAAAAAAAATATATATTTCATGTAATCATGCCCTATCATCAACAAAATTACTAGAATATTCAATCTAAAAAATGTTAATAGCAAATAGTAAAATTTTAAATCATTATTTAATATATTTGTTACCTATGTGATAAGATGGTAAACACAAACAATGAAAATACGCTACCTCAACAGAATCGTCACCGACAGCCCAACGCTGCTTAGGAGCTAACGATGGCAGGTCCGTGTCTTGGGGCTCACGTTGGAATACATAATGCACGGCGGCATCGTCCTGCGACCGGCCCTGCGTCGCCCGAGCGCCTTGCGACGAAGCGTCTCCCGCGTCTTCTTCCGCTCCCGTACCCGGCCACTTCATTGGGCTACCGTGAGGCTCGAGCATTCAGTTTTATTACACTTCTAACCTTCTAAGTGTAGAAATGACTTCTCTACGTGCCGATACGCTCCGTTTGCACACTAATCGAAGTTTACACTTCCTTCGAGCATTTCACTCTTCACAGTAAGGCGATACACGATTCTAAATATCAAAACTGTAAATTGGCTCTGTATTTTTCGTTCGTCTTTACAGTATTATGTGTAATACTTCGATGACAGTTGTAGAGAAGAATCAAAATATTGTATTCACAACGGCCGTTTCCTTGACACAATGGAAACACAAAGGAGGCTGATAAAATCGATGATATTTCAGAAAGTATTTGATTCGTATATTTATACTTTAAATATTGTAGATATATCGTTGCCCGTAACGAAGGATCGTTGATTGTAGCGATAGTCGGCGTCGGAAAGTAAACTGATAAACACTCAAAATAATACACTATTCACACAATTTCTAAACAAAACGACCACAAATATAATTACTATATGTACACAGAACTATTTACAATGTACAGAATTTACACAAATTTTGGTTTATGCCATTGGATTCTGTCGATATTTTCAGATTTAAAATAGACTACAATCATCCTTTACTGCCCGTCCGCCATATCGGTCGGCTGGAAGCGGTGCGCGCGCAACGCGCAAAGCTATAATATAAACATACCTACAACCTAATGTTGCCAACCACAAATAATTCAATCATGTTTCATCTTCATTATTATTCTATTTAAGGGATTTTGGTTCTATATGGCTTCATTATATATGAAATAAAAAAAGAAAAAATCAAAAACATTTTTAGTAATCCAATTTAAATATATGTATAACATTTACCTAAATTTGGGTGCTGTATTCATAAGATTAATAATTGAATAGTTCTGTAAGTAAAATATAAAATTATGGAAATCTAGAAATTTAGAAGAATGCGGGTTGCCTACCCTTTGTTCTTACATAATATTGAATTTAATTACAATTTTGTATAATTGTATTTAGATCGAAGCTTTCTGCAATCGATGAAATAAATATTTGAGTCTTTTATAAATTCATGTACTAAAACAATATTAGAAATTAAGCCATTCAATAATCTTTTAAACAATTATCAATTTTACTACAAAATTATATACTCAGTTTTTCAAAACGAAAGTTTTCATGTCGACTCTTTTGTATTAATACAAAAAAATTGACTCTTGCTAGATTTTTCAATAATACATGAAATAATTACAAGTTCATAGAAATTTTTTTCTTTCCTCACTAATCAAGTGAAGAAAGAAAAGTATCCACTACATGACTTAAAATATGTACGTAGTATTGATATTCAAATTTTCCACAAGCCTCTGAAAAAAAGCTTTTAACAGTTAAAACGAACGTAACTGCCAATATCTAAAAGAATGTGTAAATTATGATTTACCGCTATGTAAAATATATAGAAACTGATATTTTAGTGACTGTCCACTAAATATGGAAAAATATTTTTTCTACGTCTATATCAATTTCAATCTAAGTTGGAACATCAGACCTCAAAATAAACATATCTGATATTAAATAGAATTACTATGTATCTACACTACTGGCCAGGTTAGCAACTACAAAAAAAGTCTAGTCATTTTTATACCAAATTTATTGATATAGAAATAATCTGACTTAAAACTAATCTTAAATAAACAATGAAGGACATTAATAGAAAAGAACACATACATTTATAGTATTTATTATATAATTAAAATAAAATAGCCAACCAAAACACTGAAAATGCTATTTATTCTCCTTATCTTCATTTTACATAAATGTGTCATTATATGAAAAAGAATAATCGCCAATACAATTGCTTAGAGTTAAAAACTGGTTGGACACATTTTTTATAAAAAAAGATTATTTATCAACACATATCAATTGTAAACATGTAAAGATATTTATATAGGCTTAATTTTAAAATGTAAACCAATAAGAGAAAAAACTAAACACTTTAGATCTTGCACCAAGTAATAAAAACACCGTAATCCCTCGGGATCACGTGACTGATTGACATCAACCAATGATCCTGTTTTGGAAGTAGTAAAAGAAATATGCTCTTCACCAATTACAATTTCTAATTCCTGAAACAAAATAAATTATATTATTCCATGAAAGTTAAAATAAGTAAAATATTAAAGAAGAAAAATGATGCAAATAATAAGAACATTAACATAAACATTACATTACTAGGGTGTTTATTCAACTGATTTGATAAATCCCTAAAAGTTATGATGGTTATGGTCAATAATTCATATCAAAGAAACATTTACCTGTCTGCCTACACGATCTGGTTGAGGCCATATACGATCATCTTCGTGCATTATTTCTGAATCAAGTATTATTCTTTTCAGTTCTTCCATAACACAGGGATGAACATACGCTTCCTTTCTAATCATTGTATCGTTCTTGTAATTAGAATTATTGGCATAACGCAACTTTCCGTCGGGACGAAACTCAAATTCAAGAAATTCGTGGCCAAATTTACCTTTATGGCCGACATAATAACGTATGTAAAAATCAGTTGACATACTAAAACAACAATGAAATTTTGTGGAAAAAATATACAAAACAAAAAATGTAACCGAATTACACACGCGTCTCACTCACTCGTAGATTTACTCAACAATAGCTTCGTCCTCATTGATTGTCATTGACAGTTGACCGCTTTAACAGCACAATACACAAACATACATGATTATCATACAATATACAATTCAACACTAAATATAATTCAAAATTAATTTTGTCATAATAATAAATTTTATGTAGAAACGCAAAAACTTGCCATGGATTTAAAGTGCATTGCAGATATATATATATATATATATATATATATATATATATATATATATATATATATCATACCATCCATGGTTATACAAATTGGCAGCATACAAATCCAGAATACATCTGTTAATCATTATGCGGCTTAATTATCTTAGCTAATTCTAAGAATTAAATGCTAGTTATATTATAGCATTAGCGAATAGATATTGTAGGACATACATTGATGGATTCATTAATAAAAATTAAAAAATACATATTGTTAAGAACAGTATCTATCAACTACAAAAAAATAAGACTAAAAGAAATAAGTAGTTAGCTTGACGTAATACGACTTAATCGATATAAATCGCTAAATGTTAATCACTAAATGTATTGCTAAGCGAAAAATTCGAGAATAGTTTAACCAATTTGCAAATATATTTTTTTTTTCTTCAAAGTATGAGGAAGGTCTAATGAAAAAAATTAGAAAAATTTACAGGAAAATTTTATAATTCTGGAAAAGTTGAAAGTACATTTTTCTAATGGATTTTTGTGTGGACTCTAACCGTAACCCACGATTCGAGCGACGGACATACATAGTGTTTTTTATGGTCGAAATCAAAAGTGAGATCGGGATTAAATTTATATTAATTTATAAAAGTGATGAAATTCAAATAAATAAAAATGAATATTTATATGTTTGTCCCCTATGCGTACCTAAACCTGTGATCCGATTACGATGACACTTTATTGATATGTAGAGTTTCATACAACAAAACTAGCATTTGTTTCCGATTTCATCCGCCAGTTTATACTACTAAACCAAACATGTAAGCTGATTTTAAAAAATTCTTTCAATAATAGATGATACTACACTATTCTTGAGCATATTAAGCTGCCCAATTTCACCCCTAGTTTCATCCATAAATTTATAATTCAAAGACGATTTTAATGATTGTTAAAGTTGAATAAAGTTACATTATCCTTGCGTAATGAAGGTCATATTTTATTGTAATAATAGCATTTGCCTCCGGCTTCGTCGAAATAAGAATTGTAGTTGGTAGTAAAATCGGATTTAAAAGCGTAATGGTAAATATATTCGAGAATGGGATTAGGATAAGAATCGTAAACAAATGTGAGACCGAAATTGAGAACAGAACTGAGATCGAAAACGAATATAGAAATGTGATTGGAATTAAAACTGTGACCGAGACCGGAATCGAAAGCGAAACCAGAATTGAGTTTGACATCGACCGATAAAAACGAAGAAGGAATTCATTATATATCCATGCTGATGGGCTGCGAACATTAATTATACTTATGGGTAAGTCACCCACAAGAAAAAACAGAACAACGTCTGACGGATCAGTTAATTTAGGAAATAATTTTGAAAATATTAAAATTTAATTAAGTCAAATAAGAAATATCTTTATTTCGTAGGTAATATAATTATGCTTGAAATACGTCATTAAGGTATTCTTTTGGTATTAACATTAACGTCCATGCCGATTCCGATTCATTTTTCGGTTTCGCTTAAAGACACGTGATAGATAGTCAATAAAACTAGCAAACCATTTGAAAATTACATGAAACAGCCTGATGGTCAAGCAGTTCAGACCCACAGGTTTTTTTCATTAATATATACAGATACGACATAATAGCCCTTACCACATAACTTTGTTTAATGAAAGTTTTCAATTCATGAAATGGCTAATTTTGAATTTCAAGTGGGAGTTTATTATAAAAGTGCTCACATTGCCCATTAAATGCTTTGTTAACTTTTCTGAGTCTGGTTTTATGAGCAGCAAGGTCATTCTTTTATATATTGTCAATATTATGAATGTTGCTCATTTGTTGGAACAATTTTACATTTCTTTTGACATATACGAGGTTTTCGTATATGTATTATGACGGTACAGTTAAAATATGAATTTCTTTAAATGTTTCTCTGGGAGATGCTGTTGGTCTCAAGTTATAAATGACACAAATAGCCTTCTTGTGCAGCACAACAATTGTGTTTACATCGGCTGCATGACTCCAAAATAAAATTCCATAGATCATAAGACTACAAAAAAAAACTAAAATAAACTACTCACGCGGTACTATTGTTTGTAAGCCACCGAATTGTTTTGACTGCATTTGCTACAGAACTAAGGTTTTTGGCAAATTTCGTGATATGGATATTTCCCTATAACTTAGTATTTAAAATTAGACCAAAAAATAGGGTTGTGTCTGACTACTACCTATGTGTAGACCAATTTAGTACTACATAACGAAAATTTGATTATTTTGTTTTTTTCTCATTGAGCAAAAGATTGTTAATGGTAAACCACTCAACTACTTTTGAGATAGTACTACCTATTTACTTTGTCAAAATCTTGTTGTTGTCTGTTAACCTTAAAACGCAAGGAAGTATCATTAGCAAACAGTACAATCCCATGCTCGGCCTTCACAAGGTGTAGTAGATCATTAATGTACATTAGAAATAGAAATGGTCCAAGTTCTGAACCCTGTAGCACGTCCATACTGATTGCAGATCCCGAAAACTTCTCACCATTAATATCAACGCTCTGAAATCTGCTACTCAAATATGATTCCAAAAGTCCAAGTAAGACACCCCTGACTCCATAGTGATGTAGTTTCCTGGTCAATGTATCATGATGAACACCTTGGATAAATCACAGAAAACACCAACTGCGTCCTGTGATTCCTCCCAGGCATTAAAAAATCTACTCAATGAGCCCAACACCGGTTTCGGTTGTTGGGGTCGTTCAACAAATTTATAAATCCAAACTGTTTAACGTTCATCAAATTATTGTTATAAAAATTCCGCGATAGTTGATTTATGATCAGTTTTTCGAAAATTTAACTAAGTATCGGTAGTATTGGTATCGGTCTAAAGTTTGAAGGATCGGATAAGCTACTGGATTTATATATTGGAATTATTTTATTCATTATATCTGGAAACACACCACCATCAAGACAAGCATTAAAAATCCGCTAGAGTTGGTCTCTTTCCTCTTGAGTGTCATTTAATTGAGGATGAAGTTCTACCAACTCACTTCTTATCTGTTTATTTTTATCAAACACAGATAGTAATTCTTTTTCACAATCTTTGCTTTCCTGTAGTAATTAACTGCTCCCAACTGGCCCTAGACGTCTTTAATTCTCATAATGTGTGTTTCAACTGTTCCTATAGATGACGAACAGTTGCTTTTCGAGTGATAATTTTCACGTAATAATTTCACACAGTTAAAAAAAAAGCAAAGCAACCATGCAAGCAATTACAAACTCGAAATTTATATTCACAATTTTTAAATCAGATTGTATTCATATTTATTTCTTTTACAACCTCATAAGATATGTAATAATAAAATGCAGTAAAAAGGCGAAGAATAAAAAATATAATAAATTAATCCACCTACTTAATTGGTGGAGAGATTAACGCTTACAATGGTTTATTGATAATTTGATGATCATTATAATAACACAACACACACTTATAAACAACATTTGAGTATCTCATTACTAATGCCATGGAGCTAAAAAGTTTAGTCGTATTAGCTCCATGGCATTATTTATAAATTCATATTTATAAATAAATCTAAAACTAAGTAGTGAAACACATCTACTCGTATCGACTGCCGCCCCGCAAACTTGACGAAAACGAAAAAATATGCATATTAAAACAGTTTTTAAAATAGGCAACAATACAAAAAATGTATGCAATGATAAGGACATATTACGTAGAAATTAAGAACTACTTTACTAAAGTAACTATAAAAAAACATATTATCATATATTGTTGAAAATATGCTTATAGATACAGTAAAACAATGAAGACAATATCCTACTAAATGCTCGGCTAGCCTGAAGCGCGAATGCTTCGCGCGGTGTGCCGCCGTCACCTCACGACGGATGGTGGTGTCTAATTGTTTACCTACAAACAGACACTTTATTTTGCCAGTGATGTAAAGGTAGCCGAAAGTATTATTAAATTAATCTCTAATTTTTCACATGTGTTCCACTCACTTCTAAACAAACAAGACAACCTACAAGAAAAATTATTGCGTAAACAATACACACTATGCAATATTACTTACTGACTTGCATGTTCTTGACTGTCGGGTAAGTTTCACGATAAAGTCTAAGAGCCGCAGCAATGTCACCTCTGCAAACTTCCCAACAATATATCATGTTTACATATTCGAATGCAATGAAAGGTATTCTTATTAAGCACTTAAATATTATTTACATACAATCTTAGTTTCAAAAATTTTAATATCGTCAACATAACACTTCGCTAACAAAATACATACTTGTTGAACTTTGTGTAATTCAAGGACAAGTACGCGCACGCACACGTCCGCCCACGGCGCACGTCAGAGTCACGCGATTAACTGCATCACGGTGCAAACGCCTTAAGTCGCAGCGTAGAACTGTGGCCCGGGGGACAGGAGACGCGTTATCAAGCACGTGTTCTTTTTGTAGGGTTTTCGAAATTTTATGTACATTCTAAGCTATTTGTCTCAGAAACGGCTGTTTCAGTGACTATGGTTTCTTTGACATAGTTGTTCTAAAAAAGAAGGAGATTTCGAATATTTGCGGAAAGATGTTTGATCGATTCCATACAGCATATACAATGGCTTTTGGCCGTGGCTCGCCCGAATAGACATAAAATAATGAAAATATTTTTGGATAGGATTTGCATATACCCATCCTCCATGAGCGTCTACGTCTTGAAAAAAGTAACTATGCCGGATTTCAAGCCAATCGGACCTACAGTTTCGGAGACCTTGTCGCGAGTCAGACATTGGTATTTTGCTTATATATGTATAGACGCCCACATGACAAGTGGGCGTTATTTTGCAACACGATACAAAAAACATATTTCGGCTTTTAAAAACAATCTCATTTTGGCAAATAACTAATAGAAACTGGTTATAAATTTGAAAACAATTTCAATAATAAAATCGATATTTTACATGTGTGTGAGAAAGTTTTGGAATTCTCATACAAAAAAACTTTCAAACGTTTCGGAATTTTGTGATTTTTTTATCACAGAGACTGTAATATGTTTAATGACCAAATTAATATTTAAAAATCGGCATTGTTGAATGCTTTATTGTACTATGTGGGCTGTGGTTTGGTGACAGCTAGTTATCAATTTTCTGGCTATTTCTGAGGGTGTGCTGATTTAAATGAATTTGAACTTTTTGCTAAAATAAATTTTATGACAAGAGCTACTACACCGTCTTTGAACATATTAATGAAAATGAAAACCCTGCGACTGATCTGCTAGGTTATCAGTTGCTTCGTGTTATTTTTAAATATTGTATTAATTATTCAATATTTTCCATCAATGAGCAAAAAAAAGTGTAACTCTTGAGTTTTTTGCCCATCCTTCTCAAGTTCAATCAGCATTTCGAATGGGTGTCAATGTTAATATCGAAAAGAAATCGTTAATGACATATTGCAAATGTAATAACTACTGTTATCTTTTAAATAAAGATATTTCAAATTTTATTTGACACGAAACGTACTTATATTATATTTCAAAATATATAGCGGATTGAAATAAACAGAATATTAACGGTTGCATACTGCAAAACTGACTTAAAAAATTTAGTTATAAAAAACAATTAATTAATAAATGACAACAATTAAAGCATAACAACAGATTTTTTTTACAAAATAAAGGAAGCAAATAGCATTTTAAAAGATAAAGCGGTAAGAATAATAAATATATGCAATGATAATTGCGTACGCACTTAAAAAAATAAATTAACTTAATAATAGTTTGCCATTATTAAACGCTCGGTCTCTCTTATTCTTTTTTTTACAATAACAAAACCTGATAACATCGCATATTAAAATCATGAAATCTTATGTGAGGATGATAAATTGTCTATTTCAGCGAGCCACTTAGCTTGAAGAAAGAAAAAAAACAAGGTGCTCAGAAAATATCGCAGATTATTATTGAAAATTACAATGGAATTAATAAATATCCGAAGGGGAGAACTTAATAAATTAGAGAATGTAAGAAACGGAGAACCAGTAAGGAAATATTTCAGATTTTTTTTTATTTTTTTTTCTAAAAGGAATCCTTATATGTCTGTCAGGAATGTGTCCTGTGCGTGAATGAAGTATTAAGTTCGAAACAAAATTAAATACTTATATTTACCATCCTTTGAACTGTAAAATAAATGATTTGCAAAACTAAAAACACACTTTAATGTACTCTAATAAAAATAAAAATTAAAATTATCGAATCTGTTCTCTAGTTCTACCCCGAAAGAGCCTAACTGTAAATCATGTCTGTAATATGTATAACGTTTGAGTGTAAAAAGATAGAGCGTTTTAAAACAATATCCTCTATCTACGTATTTTAAAGGACAAGTGTCCACATCGTATATAAGAGCATTTTTAGTTTTTTATAAATTGTTCAATATTTTCTTCCCATTTTAATCAAATATTATATGTGAATGATTTTTCATCAAAAATTGTCCACAAAGGAATTATGAGTTTCAGATCCTCGCGTGCTGTCTTGCTACGACTGCTACGTTCGGTGAAGTTGTCACAAAAATTCAGCTAACAGCGTACCCGACTACGTCCTTTTGTCCGACTAAAGTTATTAGGGACTTTCAACCCCACATGTGCCCCACATTTCTATTACGCATGGATGCTAGTACGTATGTTATGTATTTTTCTTCGTATTCATCATATAAGGAAAAAAAAATTAAAAACTTCTTAAAAAAGTCCCTAAAAAGTATTTTTGGCCCAGAAATAATGCCAATAGTAAGTTTAAAGAATTTTGCATAAATTGTGACTTTATATGGACTTTGGAGTATTGTAAATATATATTTTTTTGATAAGCATTAAACAGAACGTTAACTTTCGAAATCACAAACTTTTTTGTACAATTATAAATTCGGATATCACATAATTGACAAGATTTTTTTTCATTTGTAATAGTTGTTTTATCTATTTGCTTATTCTCAAAAAAAGACGGTAATATAATTATACTAGTACGCACATTTATGAATAATAATTTAATATTATCATACAAAACAAATAGGTATTCAAATCGGTAAAACGATGTATTATATCATCCTTCTGTGCTAATAATATATAACTCATAAATATTTTGTA
The DNA here is from genome assembly GCA_005406025.1 of Eumeta japonica. Taxonomy (NCBI): domain Eukaryota; kingdom Metazoa; phylum Arthropoda; class Insecta; order Lepidoptera; family Psychidae; genus Eumeta; species Eumeta japonica. The sequence continues at coordinate 182,654 of BGZK01000368.1, forward strand.
TTTGACGGGAACATTTTTTAAGGCTTCATATGATTGATGACTTTTTTAATGAATACTCTACTATATTAAACCTATTTTATAATGCTTATATATAAAAAAAATATGTGTAGACATGTACGGAATATTTTTAGTTCTCTCAACTATCAAAAATATTCACGCCAGTAAAGTAGAATTAATAGCACTGCCTATGTTTAGTCTTTAGTTAAATAACCGCCAAGTTTCTACTATAGAAATCACTAAGACTTATCTAATGTAAAAATTAATGAATCTAGATTTAAAGAGCGCCTTGATTGCGCGAATAAGTCTTATGAAGTTGCAACTTCACATTAATATTACTTAACAAAAAAGTCCCGACGTCATCCCATTTGAGTTTTGATCGGCTTGTAAAACAAATTCAATTGCATTGAATTTCGATTGCCCATATAATAAGCATCAATTTTAAAAATATAATATTTCACTTTTGGTATCGCATTATGTATAAAAAATACTGTGAAAAAACATTCTTTATTTTATTTTTTTTTATTTATAAATTAAACTTAGAATATGTGAATAAAACGAATTAATATGCACAACTATTTTTTTACACTTACATAAATACAAAACACTACTTGTGAAACATTGACAAGATAAAAGTGAACAACTTTTATTTTGTGACTGTTTTTACGACTAGCGTATGCTGCATATTATTATACTTTGTTCATAATATAAGTTGATAACTTCTATGTTTGACCATAAGTTGATTAACTATACTAAAGTTTATATTTGAAATTCCTCATATTTCAAAAGAAATCGGATTAATATTCCTCACGTATTTAACTATTATACCTTTAAATTTAGAATTTTATAGAGACGTCATTTTATAAAAAGCAGAATATTGACAAAGTTAAACACGTATTAGGCTAAATATGTATAATTTAGTAATTTACATAATTGGCCCTTTTGTTGTTTAGTTTCAATCAGATTGGAATAGTTCTTTGCTCTTCATTGACAAACCATAGAGATTTGGAATGTCAAAGTTTCTCCTTTTCTTTTTGTTACGCTGTGTTCCTTTCTGTGTTGTGATTCGGCCTGATTCGGCAAGATGGGTGAGTGAATGTGGTTAAAGCATATTTAAATCTTAATTGATCACTGATATTGTAGTACCAATATCACTAATTCGTTTTGAATTTGCTGATTTAAAATTTGTGTCGCTATAATTCATTTTTATTTTAACTTTATAACCTATGTAAATGTTTAATGATGTCTATCAAAGAATTTAATATTGAATAGGTATAAGCCGCGATCACTGGCATAAAAGGAGGGCTACGGGTGGAAAACGCAAGCCCATCCGTAAGAAGAGGAAGTATGAGTTAGGTCGCCCAGCTGCAAATACAAAGGTGAGATTTTGAGAATTCAAAACGAGTAATATTCGACTTCTTTAGTCCAAACTTCCAAAGTATGCATTAAGCTGTTTATATAAGTGCTAGAAATGTGTCATGTGTAAAAAACAGCTCATATAAAAAAAATATATGAACATTGTCAGTGTTTGTAATTTAATGAAACTGCTTTTGTTTCTAGAACTTCTACTACCACCTCCTTGTAAACGGATATTTAACAAAAAGTTACTTTTACTATAAAATTTGCATACCATTTTTTTTTTAATGTTTGTTCAAGCTATAACCTGTGAAAAGGAAAACGGCGAACAAATTTTATTTTAAAAGTGAATTTTTATATAACGTTTTAAAAAGAGGTGGTAGAAGAAATTCTTATTTTTGTTTTCTATTTGTTTATATGTGTGTGATATTTTATCAAAAAATTGTTCTAGCTTGGATCCCAGCGTATCCATTTGGTGAGAGCTCGAGGTGGTAACATCAAATATCGTGCTTTACGACTTGATGCTGGAAATTTCTCTTGGGGATCCGAAAGTGAGTTTTTTATTTAAGCAATTTTTGATAAGAAATATAGCAATAAACCTTTAATTCTACATTTTCCCATAAAATTATTTCCTAACAGGTGCTACTCGCAAGACCCGTATTATTGATGTGGTGTACAATGCTTCCAACAATGAGTTGGTTAGAACTAAAACTCTGGTTAAGAATGCTGTGGTGGTCATTGATGCAACTCCATTCCGACAGTGGTATGAGGCCAATTACTTGCTCCCTCTAGGCAGAAAAAAGGGTGCTAAACTGGTGAGTTTGAACTAGTTATTTTTCTTAATATTTGATATTGAAAATAAATGCCTGACTTGTACTGAATTTTCTGAAGTTGGAGCCAAAGTGGAATATGAAAATTGGATTTTTTTTTATGAACCTAAATGAAGAATCAAAAATTATGCTTGTATTATTTGGCGATAATTTATGATAAACTAATTGACAAATTTTAATATCAGTAAATTGTTTTTTTAGTGTCAGTACATTCAAATTTATCAAGTAAATCAGTAATTACTTTTTGTTAACATCTGCTCTATTAACAATTCTTAAATAAAAGTTTATGAATTTGAGTAATCTCCAGTGTAAATATTTATTTAATGTGTAGTTCATTACCTTTTAATATAGGTAGTAACTGAAAATTGTGATCATCACACTATTTAGTTTGGTTGTTTTTATTGCTTTCATTTGCATTTTTTGTTTAAGCATATAAAGTTTATGTCATTACATATTGTAAATTAAAGTCCCCCATCGTGTTGAGCATGTGTTTATTTTGGCTAATCTCAGAAATTACTGTATGAGTTTTCATACTGTTTTCACCAATATAAAGTAGGATTATTTAGGAAGGTTTATAGGCTTACAAACATTGTACAAAAATAAGCAACTGTTATGACAATATTTGTGTGCTAAGTTCAAGAAAATTATTGTTTCTGGGAACTTCCATTGCATACATAGTTAGTTACGCAAAAGTTATGTGTGGTGGAATAATTCCTTTTAAAAAGCATTAAAAAAATTATTGAAAATCTATTACTTTACAGAGCTATTTTACATTAATCTGTCATGTGTAACATCAAAACTTAATGTGTTCTTATTTGTAACTAAACCTGAAGAAGACGTTAATGTGTAAATATATCATTTTATAGTCGTTTCCCTTTCACCATTAACCCACAATTGGTGTTTCTCAAGCTTATTGAGTTCAGACATACAATTTACTCAAATCTACACTATTACAGTACAAATGGTTACTTTCTTTTTACCTTTAGCACACTTATCTATACATATATAATGAAAATAGGTTGTCTTTGTTCGCCAATCACGTAAAAACTACTAAACGTATAGACTGGGACCATTCGATGCGGAATGATTTGTAGATGGTTCTAGGCTATTCATTTTTCGAATTCCGTAAATCCTTCGCCATTTTATTTATAAATAAAAATTACCCAGTGAAGCGGGCGGGACAGCTAGTAATGCATAAAATAAACTAATATTGCAGTGATAATGCAAAGCATGATGTACTACCCATCATACATATAGATATCTGCTAAAGGTTTGTCACATGACTGACTTCATCCATCTTTTAGAAGTTACCTGACTATAGATAAATTAGCACTATCCATGCAAAGCCGAGGTAGGTCACTAATTACAATGTAATTTTGACATGTTTTACTTTGACTATTCTGTTTTGACAGTTGAATAAAGTTTTGTTTTTATAGTGTGTGATTTTTTAAATATAAGGCATTTCAGTTGTGATAAGTAACAAACCTAATATTCCCTATTATAATTTATCAGTATCAATCAAGCCTACAATAAGGGGAAGAAAATTTATGAGGCCATGATTTATCATATTCTTTAGATTTAGAATGAGACACATCTCATTTTTAATTCTTATTTAACACATCAGGTTACAATAATTATTTTTCATAGCAATTCCTTCTTAATTGTTTTTACATATCAAGTTGTGAAGGAAAGAGTGTGTTATTGCAGAAATCTATTTCTCATAGGTATCGTGAGGTGAGAAAGTAAATCTAAGAAGGATAACTACCTATTATGTATACATAGTACACAAACATATTTAATAAATTTTAAGTAAACTTTACAGCATAACACATCAATTTGTACATATTTGAAATGTCATAGACAAACAATTGGCATAATTGTGTTTACTTGTCTCCTGTTTAAAATTAAATTCCAAATACAGTTAAATAGTATGTTGTATTTATATATTATTCTTTTAAATAATTATGTATATTATAAATTGATCTATTAAAGTCATCATCATTATTAAAATTTCAACTAGACTATTTCACTCAGTGAATAATGCAAGGATGTTAGAAATCACTCACAAATCACACGTATCTAAATTGGTTTAGGAATTTAGCAGAAGAAATTAATATAACTATGAACCCTGAAAGTGTAATATTCTTTTCTTGGGGTAGTCATGTAATAAATTACTGTAATAATCAAATCATGCATGTACTCACAACTTCTAAATGCAAATGTACAGATGAAAATAAATGAGTAAAACCAACTACACTTTTTGTTTGACTTTGTCATACCGTAGTGTGGCATGACAGTGTACGGTTGTGACTGTGAAATACTTCAGGGCTGATGTTTGAGAGCAGGGTTCAGAGATATAATTTAAATATTCCAATGTTAACAGATTCCATAAAATGCTTAATTAGATTTCAGATACAATGATTCTGGGACATCATTCTAAATATTTATAACTAATTTTCTATAGATTTATTTATATTTTCAATAGGTTTTATTTTATAATCTTTATTTTTTTTAGAAAAAGAAAATAATTTCAGCTAAGTAACATCCTCTTAACTTTTTAAGTATATATGTAAATTACTTATGATTGATTTGATATCAAGTTCATGTTTATACATATTTTTGTTGTTTTACAAGTCCTACCAATCTCAACCGAATTCATTTTTATAATTTCAGTTATAAACTAAATGATGATTACACATTTGCATGTCAGATGACATTTTGTGATTATCATCTTCACTGAAAATTTTAATACAGTGAACAGTAGATTATATAGTTAATTTGAGTAAAAAAATGTTTTAAATAATTACAGACCGAGGCTGAGGATGCCATCATCAATAAGAAACGCAGTAAGAAAACTGCTAAAAAGTACTTGAACAGGCAACGTCTTGCTAAAGTTGAGCCCGCTCTCGAAGAACAATTTCATACAGGGAGATTGCTTGGTATGTTAATTCATCAATATTCATTTTTTAAATTGAGATCTTTAATTATCTTTTTTTTTTCTATTCTGTTATGGAAACTACACGTAGTCCCTAATAATAGTAAAAAGTGGATTAAATTTAAATTCGTGTAATGTTAGGTAATTCATATTGTATTGGTTTTCTGGAAAATTGGTTGTAACTGTTTGGGAGCTTAATACTGATCTAATGTTTCAACCACATAAGATTAAGGACCACGGCATTCAGGTCTCTCTGTTATGCAACACATGTTCTTGTAAGATGTTTTAATAATGTGCAGTTGTCACAGGCGCCCTTAAAAAATCTTATCTTTTATTCATTAAAACTTTTAATATTGCTCTAGTATTTATTTGCATAAAATTGCCCGGCAATTGTTAAAACTAGAATACATTTGTCATATCCGCTTTCAATTTCTTGTATTTGTTGTGTAATCCAGCTTAGATCAATATGGGCACTGTACTTTGTATAACAATTTTATTTAAAGAATAAGCTAATCCACAAATTATACTTATAAGGTAGTTGGAAATTGTTATTGTATAATTTTATTTTATAGAAACCATGACTGATTCTAAAAATAACATAAAATCTGATCAGTTCTTTTGAGCTCATTGATTAATAAGTGAAGAAACTGAATTTCATAACAATTATAAGTGTTTCTAAATGTCTGGAATATTTATGTTTAACTCTTATTGTTTTTGATGATGAGATCGAGAAGCAATGAAGCTGCAATTCATTGGACCCGTTTTGGGAAAAATGTAGTAGCTATACATGATTCTTTGCCTGTCATAGTTACACTGATACTTATTAATTGCCTATGTATATAAACTGCTCATGTGAATGTCATTTAACTGGTTGCATGTTTCAATCAGCTTGTGTTGCGAGTCGACCGGGCCAATGCGGACGCGCCGATGGCTACGTACTCGAAGGGAAGGAGCTTGAATTCTATCTTAGAAAGATCAAGTCTAAGAGAGCAAAGTAAGGAATGTAATATAAAATAAAATAGAAAATATCAATTGTTGTTTTATTTTACTAAATATATAATTCCTCAGAACTTACGATGAACAAAATGAAATTTTTATTACAATGTGCCTATTTTTATAGTCTACCTTTTAGTTTGCACTAACATATAAAGATAATATTTCCATCCAAGTAGTGCATGCGTAATACTTGGGTCAATCCCTGGAGAAACAAGTAGGAATGTCAACTATTGCTCTTAAAATATTTATTTAAATGAAGTGCACTAGCAAAAGAGCGTATCTTCGTGGCACTTGCGTTCTTTTGTTGAAAAGTTCAGTTTTTCGGAAATAACTCAAAAATAGTATATCTGACGATCTTCAGAATAATTTTGTAATTTTGTTTACATTTTTTTGAACATATGGCTTAAAAAATAAAGAGACAATTTCTGTGACTTTCGGGAGCGATAATTTCCGAAAAAAATTTGGTTTGAATCTGTTGGAGATCGTCTTCTTGTTCAGGCCTTCGATAGAAAGGCTCTCCAATTGACGATGCGCTGGAAGGACACTGGCCGATCTGGCCGCTACGTTCCAAGGAAGATAACTCGGCCGTTCTGCCGACTTGAAGGCGAAAAAATGAAAAACTTATTTTTAACACGTCTGCTGCCGATCTGGCTGACTAGGAGTGAACTTAGGAGGCGCAGGCCACGACTATTCAATTAATACAATCCATGATCTATTCCACGATTCATGAATCCACGATAATCCATAAACCAGCGCCACCTGCTCGCGCTTATCACTTTAGCGGCGAGCGCGACTAGCGCGTAGCAAATGCGCAACAGGAAAGGGGCCGGGCGAAACGACAGCAATTTTTAATTTTATTTACAAGTTTACATTGATTACATCGTATAACAGTACATTTAACAATACCTATAAACTAGAACATTGATCGCCGACATTAATAAACTAAAATATCGATCGCCGACAGAATCCTTAGTGTTTGTAAAAGAACTGTCGAAATATGTGCCGATGTGCCACACATTGATGTTTGCTGAAAGAAGCAGCTGTTAATGTATGGATTATTTACTACCAAACTAAGTTGCACCTTATTTAAGACAACTACACTATACCTGTGACGTATAGACGGACGGGCATGACGAAACTATAAGGGTTCCGATTTTGGCTCTGAACCCTGAAAAAAAAAATTCTCCAACGATATATTTTGAACAAATCAACCAATGTATATGGCAGTCGATGAAACTGGGGAAAAGATGTGATTAAATTTTGGTATCGATCGGTATAGTCTAAAAGTTACTTCAAAAACTTTTTTGAAATTCTTCAAAATTTAGCAGGCGAAACTAGTTAGAAGTTTCGGGAACTTGTAAGTTAAGTGGCCCACTATCGAATGTCGAAAACTGTTTCGATCAGTCAATCCGTTCAAAAGTTGAGAGGTTTACATACACAAATACAGACGTTCTGAAAATGGTCGAGATAGATTCCTAAGACCCTAAAACGTTAAGATCTGGCTTTCGAAAATCGGGGTGAAAAATGGCAACTTCCTTGTTTTCGTAACAGGAAGTTAAAAAGACATACTGTCAAAAAGCATAATAAAATAACAATTTTATAACAAAACAATTCTGTCCTCTGATTTATTAATATTATTTGTATATGAATCATGAAAACTAACCATTACGCGTCATGGAAACCGTCCACTTTTAACTTAACTAAGACCAGTAAGGTTTCCACCTCAAAGGAATGACGCACTTAAGTTCTGCTTTGATAATACGACCCTAAATTTTATATGAATGTGTAGTTGAAATATTTGAATATCTAAATCTAAGATAGTTAAAATGTTCTATTATGGAAAAAGGTTTGGTAGTAAATAAAACAATTTTTAACATAATCCTATAATATTCTAGTATTGAGAGGATCAACCACTTTACCAGCCATGAGCGCCACATGTATGTTTGCGTCCATCACAAAGTATACGAATGGATATGTAGCGGCGAAGGTAACTGCCGGACTGCCAGCTACGTACTCTGGAAATATAATACATATTATTAGCTTTCTTACTGATTACAAAGTAAGAAATGCTGAAACAATGTTTAATGTCTTGGAATTGAATCAGACCGTATGCGTGTTTGTATGTATATATGACGTACTAACTCTACTGATGATCAATTATTAAAAGTTGTCAAAAAACATGCAGGTATTCACAAATGCTTATGCACTGATGTTTTTTTGTAAATTTATCAAGACAAAATGTTCCTTCGTTTGTTAATTACTTAAAAATATATATTCGTTCTGTTGTGTGTTCCGACGCCAGGCAGCCGCCTATGGCCCGTGGACGCGCGCACAAAGGGTTTATTTCCCACTAAACCTATGAATTATTATCAATGAAAAATAAAAAAAAAAACATTTTAAATTTTTTGATATTTGACTGTTATTGTTAGTAGTCACGGTAATTAACGCAAAACGTCTTAACACGTTATATATTTAAATTACTTCGATCGGTTTCTGTATTCTTTTTTTAACTACATTGGGCGACAATATCAGTTATTTTTTGTAGTTTATTTTGAAAGCGAACACACCTTTTTTCTTTTCTTTCATTAAATAAAAACTTCTGACAGAGATTGAGTTTGACTGCAATTTTATACATGGCAAGTATATATTATATTTATTTACGTATATTTGAGTGTATATGTTCGTGCGTGCGTGTGTGTGTATTATCTGTATATATTCTCTACAGTATGCTTGCTTATATATTTTATATAGTACTTATTATTTAAACATGATTTTATCTTTTCTTAACAACTTGTTATTAGATATTTAATTAATCAGAGGGTCATCTGTAATTGGCTGTAAAAGTTATAATCAGTCAAAACAAGAATTGTCTATATTCATCGCGTAATTTTTTTATATATGTTCACCGGTTTCTCCGAAACGACTTTAACACGTTTACTGTATTAATTTTTATATATTGATACTGAATTAACGCAGATCACGAAGTGCCCTTATATTAAGCTATTGCATAGCTTCTATCGCGGGCCTTGAGCGTGGAGACCGAATCCAGAAATTCCGTAATGAAAATAACCTAACACCCCCCACTCCGACCGGCACAGTGGTGATACTTTTTACTTTTGCCATCTATTGATGAATAGCAGAATTTTTAATGACTTTTTTGAAATATCACGCTTGTCTCTCTAGTTCAGCAACTCGCCTCTAGGTGGCATTGGTTGTATCGGCGTTACTGCGCATGCGTAATCCCCCTATTCGCCCCGCAATCTGGTGACTCATACCTGCTTAGAGTTTCGGCGTTAGGGCACCTCCTCAAAAAAAATACTACATAAATAAAATATTTTTTTTTTCTGCGACTTAAAACATACCGTCATCGGCAAAAATCATGTTTATAAGAATGACATTAATAGATACTTATATGTTTTTGAAAGGCTTTGATAGTTAGTAGACGCCTCACAAATTAATGTCATCTATGATTTCACAGTTCAGTGATAATCAACTCTCAACAAAACTCGTTTCTATTTTTTTTATTACTTTATACGCAGTCACGTATTAGTTTTCTATTATGAATTTTACCTCGCAACTACAATGGAAATGCATTATTATCGTTATCTTGATCTAATTCTGCATTCCTGAGATGCAGCATTTCTCCTAGTGTAGGAACACAGGCTCATTATTTTGTAATAACGTCATATACATTGTAACCTTATCTGACTGAGGTATGGGTATCATTAAAGTTTATTATTATTCTAAACGTGAGATTTGAGTCAATTGTATTTTATGAATTGAGTGTATCTATTCCATGTTGGAGGTCAATATTGCAACATGATTTAAACCAAAAGCCACAACTAACGTAAAAAGAGAACTATTTAGTATATTACGGTACATACAATGTGTTAGGGTGAGGCCTTTAAAGCTTAGTTTTTGTTGACAGTCGCTATCTTGTTTGACGGGCCAATAACAGCGACAATTGTTTTGATTTGGGTGTTGTAGACGCTATACACGCAATGTACATAATAATGAACGGTCAACGATCAATATGCAAATTTATTTTAACAATTAGCCATAGTTAGATATGTTATACCGCATTCGGGCTTGTTGCTCATTAAGGTTATCTTACAGTTGCTTAAAAAATATTTTAACATTACTGGATGGAAAAACATATAGGAACTTTTTCGAATTTAAGTGGTAAATAGGGCAACAAACAAACGGTATGAGCTTCGTGTGCTTGCCTTACAGTGCCAGTGCTGACAACACATCAATATTACGAGCGTGACTATTCTGCCCTCATTATATCTAATGACAATGTTGATATCTAATCCCCATAATATGACTGCATTAAGTCTGTGACTTGTCTGGTCCGTATTCATCTATCTCGTTGACGTGGCTATGAATTAATATTTATGTTCTGTAGTTAAATTTTTTGGAAGTCTTTAACATTATATATTTTGTATATGAACTCATTCAATTTTTATCTTGTATTGGATAAATAGATATATGTGGGTAGTATTTTGGAAGAAACTAGAATTATTGACAGTATCAAATACTGTCGAATAGAGTATTATTAATGACGAGATTAATAGAAAAAAATGGCCAAGAGCATTTCGAACCTTGCTCATTATGAGGTTCCACAGCCATTATTACAAAGAAATGCACTTCAGATGAAAAAAGTAGGTTGTTACACTTTTTCCATGTTTCCCGCACTGAATAGTTATAATCACTTTAGTTACTTGTAACTAGAAAAACAAGTAGGTATATCGGCTATTACTATTAGTGGTGTAAACTAAAGTGCATGTGCATAAGAGCGTATCTTCATGGCACTTACGTCCTTTTGTTCAGAAGCGCAGTTTTTCGGCAATAACTCAAAAACTTTATATCCGACCATGTTAAAAATAATTTCGTATAAAGTATTTATTAAGCGTTACCATCATTATTTATTTCATATTTTCTGGACATAAGGTTTAGAAAATAGAAGGGGGTGGAAACAGAATTTGTGCAATTTTCGGAACGAATATTTTCGAAATTATTCACGTAATCAGAAAAATTGCTTAGAAACCTTAGTGTTTTTGGAAAAACTGTCGAAATATGTACCACACGTTGATGTTTGCTAAAAAAAAAATTCAGCTTTTGTTACGTGCATATAGGTAGTGCACCTCCTAGAAATAGGTATTTTTGATATTTAACCATCAAACTAAGAAGGAGCTTGCACAAGACACCTACACTATAAATTTCATCAATATGTCTTCTAGTTTATGAATAAAATGCCTGTGATATACGGACAGACGGGCATTAGGAAACTATAAGGGTTCCGTTTTTGCCATTTTGGCTCGGGACCCTAAAATACTACATTATTGCACTTTTTTCCGTGTCTCCCGCACAGAATAGGTATAAGCACTTTAGTCATCTATAACTAGCGAAACAATTAGATATGTCGACTATTACTCTGAAACTAGTGTATATTAAGCTGCACCAGCAAAAGAGCATATCCTCATAGCACTTACGTCCTTTTGTTGAGAAGCGCAGTTTTGCGGAAATAATTCAAAAACGGTATATCCGATGATCTTCCAAATAATTTTCATTGAAAGTATTTATTAAATATTATCTTTATATTTTTTTTTTCATAAAGTTTAAAAAATAGAGGAGTGGACATAATTTCAGCTACTTTCGGAGTAATATTTCCGACAACGTTCAATTTGTCAAAAAAGTGATTAGAAACCTTAAAGCGTTTGCTGAAAAAAATTTTTTTGCGCTTCTGTTACATGTGTGGAGTGCCTCCCATAGAAATATTTATTATTATTATTCAACTAATAAACTAAGTAGCGGCTTATGCAAGACACTTGTATTCCGAATTTAATCAATATACATCTCATAGTTTTTGAGCAAAAGATCTATTACATACAGACGGACGGACAAGACGAAACTATAAGTAAGGGTTCCCATTTTGCCATTTTGGCTCAAAACCGTAAAAGGAGATGTTTCATATCCGGTCTATACTTTTTGCATATCTGACAAAATTGAATAAAAATCTATAAGTAGATCATTGGAAAATAACAAAATTGAAATTTTTCAAGTACTTTTTTTTTTAAGAAATCATTATTTAATAATAAGTTCGTCCCAAAAGTTGTTAGCTATCAATTACAAATGAAATGTAACGTAAAAGGTAACTTGATAACAAAATAAGAATAGAAAACCTTGTTATCCTAGATAAGTTTAGGAGTTAAAAATATACAAGTACTTATAAACACAGATTCTTATTATCTTTTTTTTGTTTTGTTTAATGTGTTGAGCTTTGTAGTTGCGGTTTTCGAATATTCCTGAAAACTTCAATATGCTATTAATCAACATAAAGCCTACATTCACAGGCGATCATGTCCGGCGGACAGAAATGGATGCAATTATACAAAGAAAAAGAATGCACTGGTATCTTCTTTTTCACTCTTAAGACTGTATCCTTTTCTAGTCGCCGGACATGCTCGCCCGTGATTATTTATTATTTTACTGACGCCATCTTTATTTTTTAAGTTAAGTATTGCTTGTGTCCAATAGCTTTATACAAAAAAAAAAATAAGCTAAAATACGCCAAAGTGATAGTCAAAACATTACAGTTTATTAATGTCATTTTAAAATTAGTTATGTATAAGGTGTAGTTAGTATTAAAGTTATGTATAAGGTATAGGCCGGAGCTCCATACATTCATAAAAGTACTCCTTTCATACTTAAGTATATTTCAGTTGATCATATGTTATAAATATTTTTTTTTCTATAAGTAGTATAAATATAGAACTTACAATATATAGATTCAATTATTGTTGTATACTGTGAACCTCAATTCTTTTTTATTTATGCAGGATTTTTACAAAAAACTTACCTTTAGGCGCGATTCCCAAACAAATGCTTATTTGATACAGTATGTGCATAATTTTATGTTCATTACCCATGAAAAAATTGTTTCGCCGAGGACCAAGGTTATTTTTAAATGACGTTCGCATTGGAAGTTTAATTCGTTGCGTGATCACAGCGCCGCATTAGGCAAAATAGTGACCGGAAACAATCATGTAAGTAATGATATTTCGAATTAAGTTTGTTTTCGTAATTGAATAGAACACTATCGACGCATAGCCATTATTCATCTAGCTATTAGTTATTCAGGTCGCCATAATGACGGTGCAACCAGCATCGGCCGATTTGTCTGATTGTGGTGGCGCGCCAGGGCCGTACGTCAATGCACGTAAATGCGCGTGTCGCCGTACGTTGCGACACCGCCAGAAACAATAGCATATGGCGCAGTTGCACACGCGCCCACTGCTTCGCACCTCGAATTATCTGATTTATCTACATTTATCTCAGTATACGGACCAGTAAAACGAGAACGACTCGTTTCTTAATCCCTTTAGGTATTTCTTAACTCGTAACAAAACTTGTGCATATTTTAGAATAGTTCTCAAGGTATATCTCTGTATTGAGTGGATGATGATAACTAAATATTATATATATTATAGAGTCCGTTTCATTCAAGCGAAATTAATTATTTGACCTTTAATGTACCCCTTTGATATTTGTACCTACCACATTGGTAGATACAGATTTGTAAGTATATGACAAATTATCGATGCAAGACAATTATCTTGCACGAATAATTTATCATGTGCAATATTAATATATATATATATATATGTTTTATATTTAATAGTTGTACTGATTGGACGAACTGAAGAGGAGTCATGAGGAGAAAATGCATTACATGCTGCCTTTAAAACATTCATCTCGACGGTCGTTCGTAGATGTATTTACCTACGGCCGGCACGCGACTAGCTGTGCGCCCTTCACGGTTGTCAAATGAACTAATTGTTAAAAAAAATCAATTTTGTAAATTTTCGGAGCGCATCGATGTCATCCAAGGATACGCCGGTGGGTCCGGCGGTGCGTGACATAACCCGTCGGCGGTGGCTCCGGTGACCCCCGGCCCAGGCGTCGGCCGCGCGCTGGCGCACACGCGTCGTAATTAAGTGGAGCACACCGGAACAGGACTATAAGTATCGCCGTAGTCTCGCCGAGGTGTCTTTATTTTGCATAACAAATTATACGGTCAAAGTACTCTCCTGAACTTGATGGTCGTTACAGATAGCGCGGTATACTGTGTAGTCGTGTAGGAGTGTAATCACCCCAATTAAAGATGTATATAATGTATCGTTTGTAACTAGTACTGAACGAGCATGAAGGGCTTTAGGTCTAAGCTCAACAATAAATCGAGTATCAAGCCTTTGTTATAAATACATTTGCAATTATAAATAGAATTTTATCTCAGGCACGTCTAAGAGTCTATGGAAATTCTATCGTATCGATATGCTGTACAATTAATCTTGGTTGATATGACCTAGACGTACCTATACACAAAATATTTCAATTAATTTGGAATGCGAAAATAAATACTACTGCGGTTTGATCTGTTAAACGTACAATGTTAATAATATAATTTAACAAAACGAAAAAAAACTGACGACTCACAAAAATCCATCTCAAGATGACATAATTAAAGAAACATGAATGTTACTGCGATGAGCGTTCGGAAGAAAAGTGTAAGGATAGGGTCATTATATTTTAAATATTTCGTAGGCATAAATTGTTTACCTTTATTTTAAAAACACATTTAGCACAACGAATTATCTAAATAAATCTCCGTACTCTATATCATAATATTTTATATATCCTTCATAATTTGCAAATATGAGCTACAAGAAGAAATTTTGCGACGCGTCACGGCCATTTTTAAGCTGTGCAATACGTAAGAAAAACCTCTCCGAATCCTTAACAGTACATGCTCGTATATGGTTATGGTTAAGTAATTAAAAACACTAAAAAATACAACGTAAAGAAAGATTGACCGAAATGCACCTAATAAAATACCTTGAATTTAACGATAACTTGGGGAAACACCGTCTATACCAAACGTATAGACAGGTGTTTGTTTTATTGTCAAATGATTTTCATTTTCGTCAATCGGGGAGTTGAGTAATATCAGAAATCTGCCTAAGGAAGTTTTATATAATTCTATTCTTAGAGAATTTGATTCCTCTAACGTAATGTGAAACCATATACTTTGTTTATATAGGATGTTGCTTTTATAACATTTAAAATAAGACGGATTTAATCAAACTTTAAAATAAATTGAGGTTGTAATCTAGATTATTTTCATGAGAGTTGCAATAAAAATTATTTAATTTTACTTGATTTCATTGGAAACCGTTGTGAATGTCGACTTTTGCAAGCAAGTTTATTTAATCTCCACGGTTATGAACATATTATAATAAAGAGACTGTATCCGGTTGAAATATATTATTTTACGATGAATTGGAAAGAAAAAATTGCTTACTGTCATTTTGGTAGTAGGCGCGCGCCTTGTACTTGCGTATAGTGACGCTGACCGCTTGCTCCACGCTGCGCACGTAGACGCCGACCTGGTCCGTCATGGGGCCGAAGTCGCGCTGCCGGGGCTCGAAAACATTACGGATTCCTAACTGGACGAAATGGAATAAGGCAGTCAATGGAAAACGTTGTAAGGTCGTCTATGAGGTAGGTTTGTGCTTAATCACAAATCGTATCAAAGTTCACATTACAATGGAATATGATTTGGCAAAAACGAAATAATGCTTCTTTTTTGCAATACAAGTGGCGAATGAAATTAAATAGTAAATAATCCTTCGCTATTTGATTTCATTTAGTACTGGTACAGCCAGTACTAGAGGTAAAAGTTGGATAAGCAGTTTAAAGCTGTGAGTTATTTATGTATTTGAAGTTAGCTATGAATTATCGAGGTGCTTATTCTGATTCCGTTATAATAAGTACTCGACGACAAAAAGTGATAAAGACTCAAATTTTCAGAATAAAAATGTAATATGCCTTTCCTATATTGCAGTAATTAGCATAAATAAGATACTTGAAGATGATGAGCTAATCGATCTGAAAAATCGAATATGGAGTTACACATATAATATATAAATCGACACGTAAACGAGGTAATGATAAAAGACCTCGTTTAAAAACTTTTATTTTTAAAATAATTATTCCCATTTATCTTACTCGGTCTTTTTAGTAGCAAGTTTTATATGTATTTTAATGTTTTTATTCCATTCGAAGTGAGTAGTTATCAAAATTATAGAAAAACCTTCTGCAAATCCGTAGTCAGCGAAACGTGTCCTTTGACCGTGAAACTGGGCACAACCGCTCGTACTCGGCGCGGACGCAGCGCACCGTACACATCGCGCAGGTCCGATTCTCTGGCCAGCCTCGCCAACAGTAGAGACACTTCCCTGTTCCCCGAGCGTGTTGGGAGAATTACAAGTAAGTAGTACCGTGGACTATCCAGGGGCAGTCGTAACGCCGAAGCTTGAAGGTGCGGCAGGAATGCGTGCTCTAATATTGTTTCATAGTACATGAACGTCACCTGAATTAAAATGCAAAATTATTGTTTTACAAGTCCACGAATACAAAGACAGTTTTATTATTAATTGAGGTAATTTAGAGAAAATCACGACTTCAAGGTCACGAGGGATGCGACTTAGTAACAACTGGCTTTGGCTGCGGCTTCGCCAGCGCATATACAAAATGAATTCTTTTATCTTTTATATCGACCGATCACGTTATCAACCATGAGCCCGATGCCAACCCTAGTTCAGGTCTTATTTCCAATCCCGGTTCCCCCTAGATTCCACTTCTGGTTTCTATCTAGATTCTGGTCCTGTTCCCATTTTCGATACCGATTTTGTTTCTACTCTCGATTCAATTCCGAGAAAATTATCCCAAAGAAATACCTACAACTACATTGATATTTTATGATTAAACCATCTTGCTATCTCTCTTGATCCTTATCTCGTTACTGCTCGTGATTCCAATTCCGGGCCGGTGAAGATTTAGAGCCTCTTTTAAGTTGCATTTTAAATTTTGGTTGTTATGTCCTTTTACAACTTGCAAGACTGAACTGATTTTTGCAAGAATAAACAAAATCGAATAATGTTTAACTCTAAATCATTACTAATTCTATACTATAGTTATTGACGCAGATATACGTAAACTAATAAAGGATTGGGGTAGTTGGATACTAATTAAAAATCGAAAGTTATAAATAATTAAAGGTGACTATTCAAAAACTGTCATTAAATATAGCCCTGTTAAAATATTTACAAAATCATATTTTGTTACAACTTAATAAACAATAATGTATATTTCAAGCTTTAGTTTGTTTTATATGATAGATTCTTCCGAAATTGTTGCCCATATATTAGCAATATGTACAATTTGGTTAAAAGAAATAAAGATTATTCGCGAATGTAAATATGCAAGTGGAATATAATTTATGTATTTCACAGTTCCGTTAAAACGTCAAATATAATTATCGTTAGCTTTTAATCTTATTCTAATGAAATATAGATGTATATTTTTAAATGCATTTACCTGGACGCTTTTTACACCATTCGCCAGAAACAAGTCATTTCTATACTGTTCAGCATACTCTGTATCTAAATTCATCGTTCCGTAATACCCATAGTCATCGATGTAACTTGGGTTTGTATATATGAAATCGACAATAGATTTTTTCTTACGTTCTAAAGTCTCTAAATTAGATTCATTTAAAGGAGGTACGGTTTCAGCAAGGGTCGTTATTTGCCCCATGGTGGGCATGGTTTCTGCGACCGAACCAGCATCAGTGGCCATTGTATTTTCCGTTGCTGTAATACCACTAATTGGTGTTTCCGTATCGGCCATGCTCGTATTTTCGGTCATTGTGATCGTTGTTGAACCCATGTCAGTTGATAAAGATTCAGCCGTTGGTGTCTGGGTGATTATTTCTACTTCATTATTGATCGTCGGTTCATCTAGTGCTGATGTAGTTTGTGTTTCCGTCATTGTTGTACTAATCAGAGCATTCGACGTAGATGTCATATCATCTACAGATGCAACAGTGGTTGTCGTTGATGGTGAATTTTCCGTTTCTGTAGTCGGTGACGCTGTTACATCTGGGGAGTTAGTTATGAATTCTGTTGGCTGAAGGGCAGTAGTCGCTGCATTTTCACTGTTCGGTGCTGATGAGGGTCCAGGCATAGTAATCGGTTGTCTTATATCTACACCAATAGTTGTGGTTTCTTCTGTCCCTGGCGAACCATTATCTTCTGGAGGAGGAGTGGTACTACTAGTCTCTTCTCCTTTTTTATTTTCTTCTGTACTTTCAATTGGATTTACTGTGGTAGGATTTTGGTCTGTAGACGTATGATCATCATCTTTTGCTGTGGTATCATTCTTCGGTGGCAAAGTAGGCAATTGATCATTACTCAGATCGAATCCGTAGAAACGTAATACGTTTTTGTATGTATCTTTAAACGTAACATTTTCGTTGCTTAAGGCTAAACCAGCCAGAAAACCGCTTTCTGGAACAAAATAAGTTTTCAATGTGCGGTGTATATCGCGAAAACCGATCCGCATTGCTTTCCTTTCCCAGGGTAGTTGCATACTTCTCTGGATCTCGTACGAAGACTCGCCGTCGACACCTTCGTACAGAGCCACCATGATCCCGGTTAGGCCGTAAGGTGAGAAAGCTATGTTGTTGTCGTTCAAAAAGTTGTGTTCGGCCAACACCTTCAAGCCGAACTCGTTGACGACGTCGACCATTTGTTCCAAAGGCTTTGCGTACTTGCCCCACAATTGCGCTTCCACGGGAATCCCGTAAGGTGACCACACACCGTTCGCGTATTGATAAGCCGGTCCCGTATGCGCCGCAACATTGCTGACGCAAGCCAAAAAAGCTACAGCGACGGTATATACGCGTTCGGGTGCCCGCATCGTGGCGAGCGTCTGCGACGGACCGCGACCGCATCAACCTGCGGAGTCAAGCCTCGCTGACTGACTAAACGCTGCCAAAACACACGGAGCTTAAAATTAATCTTTGCGATATGTTTATTATACACACCCGTAACTTGGCGATGCGATGCCGGTGAATGCCCTCTGTTATAATTTTGGGAGTTGATACTCATATTTTATTCATGGCACGTATGTACCTGCATGAAATTTATGTGAAAGATAGAAACGGTACTGACGAGAGTCGCTACTATTTAAGTTAACTTATTTATTCTGCAAAATTTATTTCACATTGTTTGGACTTTTGTACATTTCGAAATGATACACACGAGTCAAATTTATAAAGCAGTTTACTAAATTTCATCGTCTTATGACAAACATTCCTTTAATATGTAATAGGAGGTCGTCCAAATTTTTATGAGATACGGGTAGATTCGCTTTTCATAATTTCTATTTAGAATATTATAAATCATTTGAAACTAATGAAAATCTTATTAAAGTATCTTTTAATGTTATCCTTCTAGTGAAATTCTCTTTTTCCAAAAGTTCATTTTATGGTGTTTTTTTAGTATATAATAATTTAAATAAAATACAATAGGTGTGGAAGAAGAAACATGACAGTAAAATCATTACCTTTGACATGCTATCCCTGCGTAGTGTGAGTGTGCGGAGTGAAACATGAAGTTAGTGAAACATGGAATTTAGGTTTTTCTTTTCATATAAATAAACACGTATTTGAAATACTTATTATTATTCTAAAATCATGGAACTTAGGCTTTTCTTTTCATACAAATAAACACGTATTTGAAATACTTATTATTATTCTAAAATCATGCCTATTTTCCTGTAGAGTAAAGAGAGATCTTAAATTTCCATGTGGTATCTTTGCATATCTTTCTAGTTTCGCTGACATCCATCAATCGTTTCTCGTCGTCTCGTCGGTTCACGGTGCCTAAAATTTGATCCTTCTTTAATGTGTTTCCAATTTGACCTGTATAAGGTTTTCTAGGACGACCCTTGCCTACCTTTCCATCACATCACACGTGTCCGATTTGTAGAATTGTTTTGTCAGTGTACTTTTTTTTCTTCCTTTCTAGATACCCAAAATAACACAACGTACCTTTTCCTACTGTACTCACTACGGACGTCGTGAGGGGGGTGCAAGGAGGTGCATTCATTGCTTTTTCTTCATCTATCTATCTATCTTTTTAATCAAATTTAAATTGAAAATTCCTAAATATCTCGTATTGCATACTTTATGTCCTCATAATAGCACGATACATTTATACATTATGTATTAGTATACTACAATAATTACCAACATCCTCTAAGTATCTCTAAACAAGTTATATCTAAATAAGTAAAAATATATCGCAATTCCTCTTATCCTGCCGTTTCTTCACGTTCTATAAACAAGCGGTAAATCGTTTCTATTTCTACAAACATTAACGCTTTACGGTATTCGATATTCTACTAAAATTGAATTTCGGTTCTCTAGATGTAAGAATAATACTTGAATGGGATTGACATAAAATTATTAAATGTCTATTAAACTTGAAAAGTGAAATTTTTTTTTGATGTGAAACGTCTATAGCCGCAGGATAAACCGGATTGCTGGCATGGCGACACTTACCGTGGCGAAGGGTCACCACGCTATTCTAGGGTATATATACAGTCTATTTATAGTAGAGTACACTATGTGGCGACGGGTCGCCACGCTATTCTATGGTATATATATAGTCCAAATGTATACCGTAGTAAACAGCACCATCGAATCGCACCGAGTGAGAAGGAAGTCGCACAGTTGCTTGCGCATGGCTACTCGTCGCCACATCGTACACACTACCTGTGGACTGTATATATCTATAATATACATTACTATATTTTGATTAATATGATTGTCTTTTTGATTAATAATTGATTGATTATAATAATAATAGATTATTAATGATTACTGGAACAAGCAATTGTCACAGTAACACAGTCAAAGTCAGAGAAAACATCGAATATAACTATTACTGAAGTCAAAGATGAAATGAATTAAGTTGTGGCAACTTGAAATTAATATTGAATTTTTGTATTTAATGAAAATAAATGTTTATTAAATAAATAGTCACCATTTTCTATAAAAAAATTGTCATATTTAATTTTTCCATTATTCCATTATGCTATATTTAGTTCCTGTCGTAATCTTGTCTTTAATGCATATTACTTGTACAAACTCGATGTTTCACATCTGCCTGGCGTCCCGTGACAGCTCACATTTTTTTAGGCAAGTCTCGGACACCTTAAAACGTTTGAATTTTTAGGAATAGAAAAGATTTGCCGCTTGTCTCGGTCTGCCGGACTGATGACAAAAAAACGCCACCTGATGAGAGGTGTAGTAAGTGTTCTATATAGTGATAGAGTTAATAAGCTCGAGTTTATAGCTATTGCATATTGCGGAAATAGGTGGGAGGTTTGTATTACAGTACAACGCACAAAACTTTGCCGCTCTGAATTGCCTGCGAATGATCTAATGCGCAGGTTTAACACTGCCCGACTCTCCTTCTACCCCGCATGACAATTTTATGCCATTGCGACGCTTTCGTGACTAACTTCACAGCTGTAGTGTTTCGTGCGTTGTTCATGTAATATGTATCTTATTATTTATCTCCTGTTGATACAGGTTATAGCTAAATAATATTATAATTAAATCACAATAAAAAGCCCGAAATAAATAAAATAGATAAAGCAAATAATGCAATTGTAACGGCGATTTCAGCTATCGCCGCGTAAGCCCGCACCTCGGGTTGCTTCTCTTCACGAGTGCACGCTTCTGGTTCAACGGATTTCTTTCGGTGTGGCGGCGATTAAATGATGGACAGCGTTTTCTTTCAGACTTAACTTCTTTATTCAGCCGAGCTTCACATGGTATGACGGTTGGCTAGCAATTGTACCGGATGCACCACTCCACTGCATTTTATAGGTGGTGCATCCATTGCACATGTGAGTTGCATACATTTTAATTGGGGAGGCGTGGATGCACTTCCTTATGCATATGCATTGGCGCCACTAGCGCCCAAGACACCGATTAGCGGCCGTACCGTAATGACGGCCGCTTTCAAGGCCTATCGTTGGTCCTCCTCACCAAAGCACAATTTCGTATGCAATTCACACGCACATTACATTTCAAATGTTTAATTTATCAAACACAAATACTTAAATAAAAAACAAACAAATATTTCTTCTTAAAACTAGTCCCTACCCGGGTAATAAAAAACTATACAAAAAAACTCTTTAATAAAACATCAATAATAAAACCCACATAAACATAAACATTAATTACAAAATAATCCTTATCAAGCCCGTATAAGACACAATACAATATTTTAATTGACATTAATTGCGCGGCTGTCCGTAACAGCAATTGTACTGACAGCTTTACCCATCAAAAAAAGTCTATTTATATAAAGAAGTACGGTTGTATTCATGCCGTATAAAAGCAGTCAATGCATGATGGGAAGTAATGGCAAACTGAGAACAGATCCTCAACAAAAAGTTTAATTCGTCAAATTTGTGTATTACAAAGTACACAATATAGAATTCGTGTATGATTAGCGAATTCAATTATTTAAAACATTCAAGGTGACTTGATACTTTTTATTTCAGATAATCAATAAGGTAAATTTATTCTTCACTTATAATTTTTGATCCCCGTGCTTATTTCAAAAAATCACTTTCATATATTAATATTTTATGTATGTCCTTTACAAATTTTCTCTTTCCACATTACATAAGGATTCTGTATATCTTTGGTTCCTACTTATATAATAAAACTACATATCGAAATTTTAAAGGCAAAAAGAAAGCCACTTGTTTTTTACAATATAATGACACTGAAGACTTCACAAAAATGGTAAATACCCACATTAATTCAAATCCGAACACTATGTACACACACCCACATGCATGCCCACGCCCACAGATGAATATGAATATATAGAGCCCACGCCCATGGCGCATACTAGGTGTGGATCATTTTCAAGAAACGTAACGAAACCAGTGACTTGGTCGGCGTCACCTGTTTTAAAACTAGTGATTTTTGTAACTAGCTATTTTCATTCAGCTACTGTGATTGTTTGCATAAATACGCCCACCAACTATACAGTTACACACGAAACGAAAATAAATTAAATCACTGTTTTGTAATTGTAGCTATACAGTTAAATCAATAAATTAACTTTCCTTCATACTTTATTCAGGCTTAGCACTGACTGCATTAAATATATTTATGATTGATTAGTGTTTACTATGAAACTACGATTTTAATAAAATTATTAATGCAGGCGCATTTAAAAGTTAATTTGATTGTATATACAATGATTATTAATATTTACAGGATTGAAGCGATATATCGCTTATATATATAGATATTTTCTTAAATATCGATTTATATCGCCCACTACTAGTTCGGTGTGATGCGTGATATGACGTCACGCGTTTGAGATTATCGCATTTACAAAAATCACTACTTATAAGTTGACTCGAAACTAGTGATGCAGTTACATATCGCGTCACTGGTTATTGTGTCTAATGACGTGAAATAACGCCCACGTCTAGCGCATACACTCATCCTTCTTCCCCAAACATACATTGCGTAGTAATGAATTTTTCTCTTATTTTTCATTTTAAATTTCACATAAGTTAAGATTAAAATTGTGTCAAGTCAGTTGGATGGTTCCTAAACACGTGTAATACAGGCTCGAGCAAACAGAAGTTCTAATCTCACACCTGTATTTAAAATTATTATCTACCCTAACAACAGCGCTTGTAGAAATGTGATTCTTTTAAGTCTCTTTTTAATATACGATAGGACCTAATAAGAAGATATCAATTGTTGTCTGGTCCCAACTAACCGATATTCTTTTTATCGTGGCATTTAAATGAATTAGAGCATTTGTTTTAAGCTGTTTCTAACTGAGTAGAGGTAGATATATGGCATTTGAATATGTTAGGAAAACTTACAAAGATGAGGGAAGGAATATGAGTTACCTTAATTTATTCTGTCATATTATAAATTACTATCAAATGATGGGTTTACATAAAGTGAAGTTCTTGTTACACGTATTAAAATGTGTATATGGCTATATGAACCAGTTACCTACTGTTCTTATTTTCACAACTGCTTTTACTTGCATAAGTACAATATCGCGTTCTTAACGTAATGAATAATAATTTGATAATATATAACATATATTTTTGGACATATTTGCATATCTTAATAATAGGTACACAATCATATTTGTACGTAGGTACCTATCTACTTATCAGTACGCAAAACACGCGTGCTTAAAATGGAAATAAATATTAGGAGCACAAATAAGTTTCCGCCGTTTTCTGTCAATAAAATAATATTTATTGTGAAAGAACGGTAATTTAATTTTAATCGAAGTATTGTCCATCACTAGCAACTACTTTTTTCCATCTTTCAGGCAGCGTTCGGATTCCAAATCTAAAGAACTCCTTGTCTTTTGAGGCTATCCACGAATCAACCCAATTTTTGGTATCTTCGTATGATTTCAATCGCTGCTCTGACGAGCATGTGCCATTGACCGTAACAGATGATAGTCGGACGGCGCAGTCTGGTGAATACGGCGGGTGGGGTAGTACTTCCCAATCAAGTGCTTTCAAATAGTTTTTCACCGGAACCGTTACATGCGGACGAGCATTATCATGTAGAAGAATAATTTTGTCGTGTCTAGAGTAGTATTGAGGACGTTTTTCCTTCAGAGCTCGGTTCAATCTCATCAATTATGTTCAGTACAGAGTTCCAGTGATTATTTCGCTTGGATTAAGCAACTCATAATACACCATACCCAGCTGATCCCTCCAAATACACAGCATAAGTTTTTTCCATGAATATTTGGTTTTACTGTAGATGTTGACGCGTAGTCAGGTAGTCCCCATGATTTTCTTCTTTTTGGATTATCATAATGTATCTACTTTTCACCACCAGTGACGATTCGATGTAAAAACCTCTTTTTTTGTGCCTAACTTGGCAGCATTTGATTCATGCATAAACAACATTCAACATCTCTCGGCTTTAATTCGAATGGAACCCAATTACCTTGTTTATGAATCATTCCTAACGATTTTAAATGATGCGAGACTGCTTGCTGAGTGACTTTTAAAATAAGTGCAAGTTCGTTTTGTGTTTGAAACGAATCTTCCCCCAATAATTCCTCCGATTCTGCATCCTCATAAATTTTTGGTCTTTCACTGCGATCTTTGTCTTTTAAAATCACTGTTTTTAAACTTTTGAAACCACTCACGACATTTTCTCTCACTCAAGGCAGCCTCATTATATGCTTCTATGAGCAATCGATGTGCCTCAGCTGCAGATTTTTTTAAATTAAAGAAATAAATTAAAAATTCCCGTAAATGACGCTTATTTGGCTCAAATTCAGACATTATTCCAAAAAAATATATATGATGCTAATATGAAGTTAATAATATAATAGGGTTATGTTGTTCTTGAATGAGCAACCTAATTTTCAAGTATTTTTATGTATTTCTTTCAATTTACGTTTTTACATTTACATTTATTGTACTACTTTGCAAATCGCTTTTCTTTGATGTAAGAAAACTTATTAACTGTGTCATGAAAATAAGAAATATTGCATAGAGTTAATTTAATATGTTAAACACAAATATGAAAAAATGTTTCTGCAAGAGAAGCATGTTTACAGGACAACCCGCTGCGCTAATCTGAAGACTTCCTGAAAGCTGTATTAAAGCTAGTGCAGCCGTTTTTGAGACTAGTGAATACATACAATATATTTGAATGCTTTAAAATGCGTGCGTGTGCGTGTGTGTGACATACACACGCACACGCATACGCACAAATCCTCACACTTTCACCCACACCCGCGGGTGCGGGTGCGAAATTGAAATTAATTATTTTAAAACACTGAAATATATTTTTATATGTACTCTTGTATTCCTTTAATTAGTATAATTAACATACAAAACGTAAACACCATGTGTACATGGTACTCTACCACATCAACCGATGAACTAAATTGGGCCCTTATGTAAAGGCCCGCTGACCACTATAAGCCATTCCTTTTGATCTATGCATGAGAAACCGACAACGGAGCCATCATGCTCCATTGTCGGCCATATGGACGCCATTAACACACCACTACGTATTGCATCACACACTATATTTTGTGTCTACACCTTCTACATAATGGACGATCATATTGGACCAATGTAAATAGCCCATTATTATGAGTGGCTACATGAAATTTAAAATTTAATGACAGTAATAGATGAAAAACGCTAATGACGTGTTTATACACTCGCAGCTAACTTAGATGTAATCACTGAGGATGTAATGTGTGAAAATGCATAGAGAACGATATGTTACAAGTAAACTGAGTTCTAAATGTTAGAAGTTGTAGTATTGTACAAAGAATCCAGACGTGAGAGCATAAAGTATGACGAATAGAAACTTCAAATAAAGAACAAAAAAAATGTTTCCGTAATTTTTTTAATCGGTAACACTAAAGCTCGTCAATAACTATTAAAAAAAAAATGATGCGTGTACTTACGTATGCTCGTGAGAAGTTACTTCTTTGACGTAATTTAAAAAAAATTGGTTTTAATTGCTTGCAAATAATTAATTACAATAGAGGATTAAAAGGACAGGAGAGGGATAGTCAATATGGTCGATAAAGTTTGATTTCAATTTATGAAATTAATTTATTTATTATTTATAATCATATTATACAAAGAGTAATATCAATTTTTTGGTTTTAATTGAAATTTAACAATTATTAAGTAAAAAACTGGATTATTTAACATTATTTTGTTGCACATTAGTCGGTAGTACTTACCGACTAATACCACTATCGTATTTACTAATTCCACCTGTCTTACAGTCATATCAATATTCTGAGTATTCATGATATTAGTAGTATCGTCCATATTTTGATAAATGGTAACTTCTCTAGCTCGAACGTTTGATACATCCTATCATTACTAGTTTGAAGTTGCTCGTTAAATCGCTTGCGAGCATCTTCAAACTGTAGTTTTCGTGTCACCACGATAAAATATTTTATTGTGTAAGGTGTTAATTCGCGGAAATTCTCGGTAAAATCCTAATAAAAATTAATTCTCATATTTTTTTCATAATGCGCCAAAAGAAGTATGACAACTTCAAAATAAGGCAGCTGGTTGACATACAGTGGAGTAAAAAGTAACTAACTGTTTTGTTTTCTCATACCTAGATAATTATTAACTAATATGAAAACTCTGAATATTGATTTTGGTAGTTAAACGCATGTGTCCTTTTATGTTTGTTACACATACAAATCAGTTTAAATGTCGCCATTACGTTAATTTTGTCTCGTACCCCGTACGATTAAAAGCTGTTCCCCAATAGGTACTTCACTTTGAGAAACCCTAACTATAGAAAACGCTAAATTTAGATGATCGAATCATACGAAGCATTCATCCATTTTCACTGTGATTACTTGTGTCTGCAATAATAATAACGCGTCTCTTTATAAAACATTGTTATATATGTTTATATTTGGGGAGGTGGGGTTTGCAAGAATGTGCACACCTCCAGGTTTTACGGATGTGGAAAAAGATATTGAAATAAAGTATTGATAATTAATATGCCCCTCACCCAAAAAAAGTGATGATTCTCGTGCTGTTATAAACGTGTATTAAACGTAGTCTCTATGAGGATAACCACCCAGATAATTACAAAGGTTGTAACGCTTATCCCTCGAAATCAAAAGAAACCACGTCTAAACCAAACAAACCACTTATAAAACCAATGGTACTCAGATTTATCCTGAAGCACTCCATATCAAACAAGCTTCTAATAATTCCATTGACATACTAAATGCTGAAGTCTCTACATTTAAATGGAATGAAACAGTGTAAATAATAATGCGTCTCTTGTTGTTCTTCACAAGATAATGATTCAATTTATGTCCAAAATACCATTACATTGCGAGCACTGAAAATTTGCCTATAAAATGCTAATGTATTGTCAAATCTCGCCGAGGAGGTAAAACTGTTTTTGAAAATTCATGAAATTGATGTGATGTTGATTGATGTTATCTGACAGATGGTACAATGATGCTTTTTGAGAAATAATTTTACTTAATTAAATGATAAAGTCTATTGCAATATTGAGTTGTTTATTATTTAAAATTTAACTTTTCTGATTACTTTATACAGTGCTAAATATATATTCATCATGAACGCATTTAAACACTTTTATTCAGGTTCAACATTAAATGTTTCTGAAAAATAAATATCAAACGTTCTTGAAAACAATAAGCCATCAAAAGTTTTGTTATCGATATGTCTAATAAATAATCGAAGTCCACTTTTTAATTACAAGTTTTAAGATTGTGAGGTTTTTACTTTCTTTTGATACAAGAACGCGACAAAAGGTCTACTTTAGTGGCTCTTTGTCTTATTTAAATTATATTATTCATTTTATTTAGTGGTACATTCCACAGAGAAGAAAATTATATTCAGTTCATAACCAAAAATTAATTGTCTTTAATCTATGTTTTTAAATAAGATGGAAGATTTGTGCAAGCTTGTTAATGTCAAGCTTGTCGTAAAAATTTATCGTCATATTAATGTGCATCAAGGTTTCCTGTGAAACTCATTAAGCAGTTTGTTCCATAAGAAATTGGATATGTATTTATACAAAAGGACAATGTATTCCATTGATTTTCAAGGATTTCGTCGAATGACAAGGTAAGCGCAATGACTTAATTGTTTTACCTTACCTGTAATTTTTTAATATATCATTTGAGAAAATGCTAAGGAATGAACTGACTTTCAATTCCTTTCGTTCATGAAAACAGACTAAGAATTCTTATATATAATATAATATTATAAGAATAAAATGTTTACATGTCATATATTCTTTGTTTATTCATTTATTTTTAATGGATACTGATAGATTTATAAATTTATTTACTAAATCGGTATATATAGGAAATTGACAATGGCAATAGTTTTTTGTCATTCGGTTTTTTCTTTACTCCATTTAGTAAATGTGTAGATATTAAATTTTAGATAGTATTGGTACAAAACAAAATTGGTTAGTCCATTATGATTCTCTAGTAATGTTTGAAAACGGAAGCGACATTTACGGATGCAACTTAAGTAAGTATTAAATATTTTTCTGTAATTGTATAAGGTTTTTTTCTACAAAGGAAATAAATATTTACCTTGTGACATTACTTGTCGTATATTTTCAGTTAAGAAGCAGATATAGAAGGTTAATCAGTTGAAGATTAATAAAGTGCTTAACACATTGCGTGTTATCCACAAGTGTAGTGTTCAAGTGACATTTACTTAGTGTAGTGAAAGAAGATGGAACTCCCAGACTGCCCTCCAGGGACAGAAGGTTATCAAGATTCCATTATTGAAGTTCCTAAGAAACAAGATTTGACTTGTACGAAGGTAAATATAACTTTATTTTATTTTCAATATGAAAATAATGAATAACATTAAAAAAATGGATGATAACATATTAGATTATATACAGTCTCAAATCATAGTAAAAAGTATATATAGTATAATACTTTGGTTAAGGTCCATTAATTCATTAAATTTTGAGTTTTAGTTATCTATGTTTTACTTTATCACAGTTTTTTGTCAATGTTTGTTTCTTACACCAGTATTTTTTTCAATTATAAATATGCAATTTTTTGTAAGTGCATCAAAAACTAGATTGCCTTATGTGGCTATTTATGAATACACCTATAACTACGCAGAATATTCTAATAGATTTACGATAATTATTAAAATATTTAAGAAATTTATGATGGCTCACAACCAAAAAGTTACAAGTGTCTGAATAGTTAATTACATATGCTGTGTTTATAGTAATTTGTAATTGTTATTGTTTATATATCAGTAGTTATTGTTGTAAATAGGCTTATTCCATTTTCTTCAATTAAATGCATAGAAGCTTGTTTGTTTGTCTTCTTGCATAGAAAGATTTATAAAAAGTATTTTTTTGTTTAACACTGAAATTAT
This sequence comes from Eumeta japonica, assembly GCA_005406025.1. NCBI lineage: Eukaryota > Metazoa > Arthropoda > Insecta > Lepidoptera > Psychidae > Eumeta > Eumeta japonica. Next base: position 212,678 of record BGZK01000368.1, read on the forward strand.
ATTCTATAGAACTTTAATTTAGAAGAACAGCAAGTAAGAAGGCGCAGAGGTGCAGATTAATACTGTAGTATATACTATATCTACAAGAAAAAAGAGCTATTACCATATTTGTATTTCATTCTTATGAAAATTTTAGAGATCTTTTTTTGGCACTACCATTCTTTAGAATTCAAATTCAACTCTGTACAAAATTTTTTTATTGTAAAATTACACATCCAAAAATTATGTATAATTTGAACTGTCTATTTCATATGGTCTGCAAAAATGTCTTGAATGTGCTACCTTATTTGTCAGCACACGTGAAAAATTAAAAAAAATAAATATTTAACATAATTCCAGCAATTGAAGAACAAAATTCTTTCTATATAAGCTTATATGGAGTCTCACGTAATTCATTTTTTCTAGAATGTATAGCCAGGAAGAAAAGTACTTTTAGTACTCAAGACGTCGTAGTGTTATTTTTGCTTGCCTTGCCAGGGTGTTCAATGCCCTATGTCAGCTTATAGGCATTGCACATCAAGGTGTAGGTCTTACTGCAGATATGAGATAATCTACATCTACAACTACTCTCTCCACTATTCAATATGGCTTAGTGGAGGCATATATTTGTAAAGCTAGTAATTATTGACAGATGTACTCAAGATGTTCTATGAGTTCTGATTTGGCTTTACAATATCCACCATAATAAACTCTTTAATATGTCTACATAACTAGTAGAGGTGTTTAAGAGTGATATAATTGCATTGGAACTGCCATCCATTTTACTCCCATTCCGTATATGTGTAACATATTTTCAATCTCAGTAGTGCTATTGGACTGTTAACATCATACAACCACAATTTAATTATATTGTGATACATTTTCAGGGATAGACGTTTTTATAATTCTTATGTATTTATATCATAGTATCTTGCAAAACTATCATGATGTCTTTGCACAAAACGAAAGGGTTATGATGTGTTTACATAAACTTACCACTAAACCACAATTCTTTTTAGTGTTTTGGGTTAATCATATGTAAAGGTAATAATATATAATTGAAGGAGTTGTATTGTTAATGAAATTAAAACAAGATTTAGGGTGTACAAATAGGATTTTAAGAAGAAATGGTATATGTGGATCTAATTTTTCCTTATAATATGTTATTGTAAAATTTTCCATCTGGAAATAAAATGCTATCTATACTTTCACATATTTCGCAATAGCTTATCAAACCATAGTGAGGAATGTTTGACGGAAGACCCTATCCATGAGTGGTGTGGGTAGGTCACTGCAATCTCTGTATATATTACTGCCTGCATTTGAGTAAATGGACATAACCAAAGCTATACAACAACTCGTTTGTTTGAACGAACAACTTAGTTAGTTTGAATGGTTTCAAAGAATTGGAATATAGACTAAATGTAAGTTAGTCGTCAAATTGCACCTATATGCTGAGATGACCTACTAATTTTGAATGTGTGAGTTACCAGAAATGAAATGAAATGAATACCTTACTTAATTCTGTCAAGAAGAGGAAAACGAAAATAATTGTAAGGATGCTCAAGGTCATGGTGTTCAAAACAGCCAAAAGCACAGTGAGAGCATCAAACAAGTGAAAATGTTAATGTATCTGGGCTGTTTATCTAAAAGTACTAGTAAGCACAATAAAGATACAAGAAAAAACTGGCTAAGTGCAAGTTGGACTCCCACACCAAGGGTGCTGTAACAACACAGTATATTTTGGTTAAATACTTAAAAGACATTATTTTCATTTTTACATTTGCAGGATTTTAGTATGAACCCCACTCACACTTGGCTGATTTTTATTTATTCTTTTCCTTAAGTTTGCGTTATGATCATGCCCAGTTTGATGCTTGTGTATATTACTGCTTTTATGACAAAAATAAAAACAGCCTAATATGCACAAGTATGCACTCACATACTTAGTGAGTGTCAGTTTATACTGGACATTGAACAAACCAAAACAGAGCAAGTTATAGAATTCTTGGTTTTCCTGTAATCTTCAAGTAAAAAACTACTTTCTGTATTTTTTTCGAAATTTAGATGCAGTAGTTTTGAAGATAAGGGGGTAATGATCAATTGTCATACATTTTCTCAAATAATTTTAAAACTGTATACTATAAAATTCAAAATAAGCGCTTTCACTTGATATGTCTTTGCAATTTTTTTTTAATTTTCTTATTTCAGTCCCAAAACTAAGACTCATAGTCATTTACTTATGTTAGATGTCCATGTTTGGGTCACAGACATACATATTCAGAGTAAATTGGCTGTGACAGACAGACAAACATGTAAGAGCTTCTTTAAGAGTTTTGTTTTTTGATTAGAGCTATGGAATGGGGTTTTGCTCCTGTTATCAATAGTCAAAGTCTCTCAGAGTAAACATTTTATGTCCAGCATTGACAAATGTGTTTCTTCTTGGGCATGAAACATGAAAACAAACTTAACACACTGGTGACGCGATCCTATGTAACATGTATGTAATATGATTTTTATTCCAAAGCTGTCCATCAGCTTGACATGCTTACAAATGATAGCTTGTTTATTACGAGATTTTTATTTGTAACTTACATTCTGTGCAGTTGGTCAAAATCTGTGCCTGTGCTACCATAATTAAATTATTTTATTTCTAAATTATTATTGTATATAGTATTTTTATCCCTTAAACAATTTTGAAGTTGTGTCATAGACAGAAATAATAGTTTCAGTTCTGATTATTATGAATTTGAAAATCCTAACCACCTGTAAGTTTCTTTTGTAGTTTTCCATCAGCAGTCTCTTTTCTAGAACATTCTTTAATAATTTTGATCTTGTGTTTGTATTTCATCAACAAAACAAATTTCTATATAGCTTTGGTAATTGTAATTTTGTTTAAAATTTTTTATAGTTTTTAGTAAATTAAATTATAGCCAGAAGCTTAAATGTTAACCTGTTTATCATCTTTATGTAATAAGAAAATAACAATCTAATTATAATTATATAAATTTTGCATCGGCCAGCTACCAATATATATAGCTTATCATGGATTGTATTTAAGAATAAAGTAGCAGGCTAGTGTAATGCCCCTGAAACAAGGGATTCACTTTCAAGTTGACTGACACTGAGCTAACTGTAAACACCTTAATTGCAAGCAGCATTCTGAGAATTATAGCAGGAGATAGGTGCCTCATTTTAAAGCAAACGAGTTCAATTTGTCCAACAGGTATCAATCTGTTCAATGTGATTGTTCTAATTTTTTTCATTTTACCTATGTGGTATTATCAATCAATTCGTCTCATATCGTATTTAATTTTCACGTATAAACTTATGAATTGATGTAAGTAAGTAAATTGTTAGTGCTGCACAGTTTAGTTTTCATTCCTATTTTGTGATTTCGACTCCCTAAGTCTCTTAATATTTAAACCTTTTATAAGTGTTAAATGATTTTTAGTATTCATCATTATAAATAATTTCATAAATATTTAATTTAAAATTATGATTCTAAGCACAAACATTATTTCAGGTTGGGGAAAAAGTTTTCTCATATTTTATAAATAAAAAGTTATAGCTCGTTGTGCTGTTTGTATCTGGCTAGTTTTGATGTTATTAAATAGATGACATTTAAAAAAAAAGAAAAAAGTACAAACTTGTTCTATCATTTATATTATTTTTCTGTCCACCAAAATAAGTGAGTCTAATATAGAAATTTTATATATTTTGAAGTTTTATTACAAAAAAAGGAAAAAGCGACACAAACTGTGAAAAAAATATGATGTTTATGGATCTAATGCAGTGTCAGTAAGAGTATTACAAAACTGGTTCATGTGTTCAAGTCTGGTAATTTTGATGTCAAAGATGAACCTCGCTCTGGTCAACCTGTTACAAATAAACTTGATGCCATTATGGAAAAAGTAGAGCAAGATTGGCATATTAATTCTTACAACATGGCTGAAGAGGTGGGGATTTCCACAGAACAGTTTTGACACTTTTATAAAAAGCTGAATATATGAAAAAGCTTGATACTTGGTGTCCCACACAAGCTCATTGAAAGAAATCTAACGAATTGTGTACTTGTTTGCGAATCTCTATTGAAACATAATGAAACTGAATCACTCTTGAAAAGATTGATCACTGCTGATGAAAAATAGATTAACTAGGACAAGAATATGTTAAAAAGATCATGGTCAAAAGGCAAGCAAGCTCCACAGACAATAGCGAAACCTGGATTAACTCTCAATATATTGATGCTATGTGTATGGTGTGATTGGAAAAGCATTATTCATTATGAGCTTTTACTGCTGGGCAAAACCATCAATCCCATCTCTATTCCCAACAACTGATAAGACTTAAGCAAGAAATAAAGAAGAAATGGCCATAATGAGCAATAGGAAGCATGTGGTTTTTCACCACGATAATGCCAAACCACTCACATGTTTAGCCACTCAGTATGTAATGAGAGGGTTTGGTTAGGAAGTGTCAATACATCTAATACATCCACAATGTAACCCTGACCTTGCATCCTCAGATTTTTACCTGTTTCAGAATATTTTAGGTAGTGTTATGTTAATAATATCAAGAGAGGACTTTCAAAACCATGAGTTTCAGTTTTTTTACCAGAAGTCCCAAAATTTTTACAGAATTGGATTTTTGTCACTAGTACAAAATGGCAACAAGCTGTCGAACAAAATGACATATAGGTACATACATCTATTATAATTGATTGTAAATAAAATGTGATGTTAGATTATCTTGAATTTGTATAAACAAAATGAAAAAACTTTTTCCCTGACCTCATACAACCACACAGGTACGGATTATACCAGTAATGAATAATGTTGCCTATGTTTTTTTGCCTATATAAAAAATTTGCCTGTATTGATGTGAGTCAGTTTTTACATCTCCTATGCAACCCCATTACAAGTCCTAGCATGGTCCTAATTCTTTTTTTAATCCTGATATCGTTATCGGTCCCTCTCAGTTTCGATCTCAATCCCAATAAGTTTTTTATCACATCCCAACCTTTAACTCAATCCAAGTACCATTTGTGATTCCAATTATACTTAATCGCTGGTACTTGTCCTGATCGTGCTCTCTCTCTCCATTCTGCCTTTATTAGCAGGCTCGATGAGCTTATATTATTTAACTTTACTATCTTGTTTGGAACAAAAATGCGTTTGCAGACCCAATCCCGATTTTTAGTGACTACTGTGAGTGCTCATTAATAATTGTTTATTGTCAATATGTCTCAGTGCATGCCATCCTGTGGTTATCCTTTTGCTAACTTGTTTCTAATGTTGATGCAGATTTTTTATTTATTTAAAGCTTTTGTAAAAAGTCCAGTATATGCGTTGTTTTAATTGAAGTTCTAATTTATTGTTCAGACTTTACATACCATAGCATTATAATATATAGTCTATGTTTTGGTCAGAGGTATTCTAACCATTGTATGCAAAATTTGAAAATGATTTGCTGAGTATTTTTCTTGTGAAAGAAAATTACACAAATGTATTTTAGTTTTATTTCATATATGACATAAATTCTTTTATTGGAACTTTAAATGCTTAGTACTGCATATTTATAGAAGCATATATACTACTGAATTATAATAAAATAAAGATGAGAGATTAAAGTTCTGAAATAATTTAAATTTTGCTACTAATGTCATTTTTACCATCAATATTTATGATTTTTTTGCTAATGTTCTACTCTGCCATGTACTAGATTTAATACATAATACTAAAAATTAAATATTTAAAATGACAATTTCAATATATTATTAATCATTGTGGTTATTTTTGTTTACATCAATTCGATTTTGATTATTAGATTACCAATAATAATTACTATTAATATCAAATATTGTGTTCCTTTAATTTTAACTAATTGAGACATTGTGTAACAATATTTTGAGATTTTTGCATTTTGCTATAAATACCTTAATAAATATAATTATGGTATCATAGCATTAAAACCACAATTTAATATCCAAGTAAAGTTAAAAAGTTAGTTATTTACAGATTATACAATGTAACTGATATATGGTTATGTATCAATCACATGGTGTACGATTGCTCATGCCCCTCAATCTATGGATAAAAAAAAATGATTGCGGGAAGGAGTTCAGCAGTGGACTGATTAAAAACCTGGCAGCATAGATTGCTAGTGTATTTAATAATTTAGGCTTGTGGTATTCAGGTCAACATTTTCCAAGTGCTAACCTTTTTTCTAAAAAAAAAACGAGAATGCTTATTAAGAATTATTAGTTCAAGTCTGGTAATTACTGTTGTTCACATTTAAAACAGTGAATGTCCTTAGTGTTAAAGGTGAGTAAAAAATATTTTTTTCTAATAGAGTTTGATAAGAAATAAAGAGATGATTATGTATACTGTTTTATTTGTATCCAGACCTTTTTAATGAGTGTTTAACCTTGAGCGAATCTTAATATTTAATAAATTTTATGTTGTTTTATATGTATTACAATTTCACAAAATGACAAAGCCTGTGTAATGTTGTCTATGATAAAATAAATCCATATAATGTTGTGCATTATATGGCATGGGTTTCCTCCAAAAGCTGTAATAGCTCTGTGACTCCAGTTACGTCTTAACTATATACCTCATAGCCATTTTCCCTTGACACCTTTTTTTGGTATGATCATATAAATTGTGAGTTTTAATGATTTCACATATTTCTTATTAGGGCAAATAAAATTAGGTCTTCAAGATGTAATGAAAGAAATGCTGTACTACTTTGCTAGTATTGACCTAAGTTTATTTTGGTCTGTTGTATATGTATATGTAATCAGATGGTGAAGGCCATATATAATGGAACTAATATAGACTAGAAGCATTAATGATTTCTTTGGGAAATCTAAGAAATGTTTAGTACATAATGAAGTAATCAAGTTTTTTTATATTGTTTTTTTTTTCTTTTATACATATACATGGTATATTCTATCATTTGGCTTATTGTAATATTACTACAAGTATTTGAGAAGCTGTTGATACATGAAGATGTGACAATGTTATGGGAATATCATTTTAAATAGAGACAGTAATAAGATGAAATGTTCATTTTGCAACTAGGTAAATAAAAAAAAATAAAGTACAATTCATTGTTTATTTATTGCATTGTTTTGTCACTTATCAATTTTTGTATGTGATTATTAATGATTTTTTAATATAGTTATTGTTGGTAATAAGATAAATTATATTATCTGATGTCCTATGGCAGTTACTCAAGAAGATCTAAGGAACTTCATATTTTCAGTTTGTGATATGAACAAGAGTAAGTTGTGATTCAGAACTATGAGTCCAAGCATAAAGTAGTGTAAGTGTACAACAAGTGCTATGGAAATTGGTATCCGCATATTATATCATATCATACTTACACATTAGGTGATTTATAGGTTAATCGGTTACTGTACAAGTATGAATGCATGATTTGCAGGTCTCAACTTATATGCTGCTGATCGTAAACCCCTTGGATTGAAGTTGAAAAATAAAAATGTACATATTACTCATAAAACTGATTAGACTTTTTGTGCTGTAATGAATAATAACATTAAACTTCATAAGAGTTTAATTTAATATGTAATTGATATTTGCAAACTACATTAATAAAATGGACAGTTTGATAAGTCAAATAAAATGATAAATGACTTGATTCATATGTGGATAAATTTAATTTTTCTGAAAGACTTTTATAAAATATCTTTTGATATCATAATATGTAGTTATTGTCACAAAAAGATATACCAAATGTTATGATAAATGTGTTTATTCTCTGCTAGGCGGAAGCAGAATTCTACGAGCATCTTAAGAGTCTTCATATACACACGGAAAATGGTTTGCGATGCCTCTGCGATCGACAGGAACGTGACGCTGGCGGGCAGTGGGTCTACCTTTGTTACCCGTGTGGAGTCCAGTGTGCTGGAGAGACCATTATGCAGGTGAATCAGTTTTAATAAATGCATTTTGAAGTAGTGAAGATTTTGAGTGTCATTTAAATATTAAATGCAATTATTAAATTCTATGATATCTCATGGATGAGCAAAAAAATTAATGAATGTTGACATTTGAGAAATATTCCAACCAAATATTTAAGCTTGGTTGTTATCATTACACTTGCAGAGCAAAAAACAAAAATTATAGGAATTAAAAGTACTAAGTGTAATACAATAGTATGAAACTTCAGTAAAGAAAGTATGAGAAACTAAAGAGTATATCATAAAATAGGAGTGTACTATAAGCAAAAGCAGCAATATTAGTTCGTAATAGCCTTTTGTTTTATATGACACTATATTAACTGTATGGAGTAACTTACATTAATTTTTAGATGCTAGGTTTAAAAACTACATTCTATTAATATATCAATACATGTTTTCATTTTTTTTTGTGCTATGTAAACTTATCTTTATAAAATATATGATTAATGTTTCTAAGGGAAAATGACATATGATCACCAATGTCATTTTGAGTTTGCAGTTAGGCAATGGATTAATTATAATTATTGTTTTCTTAACAATTTCTTAAGATTCAGAAATCAATTTCCATCACTTTCATGGGTTTCAATGATAAATCTTTTAAGCAATAACATCTTTATATTGTGATTTTATCTGTATATTTAGTGTGTATAGTGAATTTTACTTTATTAAAAATTATAAACAATTAACTTGACTTTATACTATTAAAACATATTCAAAGAAACCTAATTACTTAGAAATATATGTATACGGGCTATAGCTGAATGTTAGGTCTGTTTCATAATACAAACGAAAGCGTGAGATTATACGCCATCTGACCATATGAAGGGTTTTAAATTAGCAAGATGAAAAATATTGGAACAGGTCAGAGAGGTTTAAAAGTTGAGACTGCTGTACTCCATTTTACGAAAATCTTGGAAATGGCTATAAGTCTGGTTTTTGTTTGTTTTCTGATCAAATAATAAAGTGTTAAGTTTGTACTTGGTTTGTCTAAGCAAACTCGACTGGCTCGAATAGGATGCATACAAAACAAAATCAACACATCAAAATGAATATCTGACGGCAACGCCTTAAGAGGGAACCACTATCGACTCCCGGGAAGCTATTCACAATGAACAATCGACAAAAGCAGCTCAAGTTACCTTACCTTCTGCTACTAAGAAAATCATGATTTCGCAGTTCAACATAATTTGTATTATAATTCCGACTGGACTTGTGCATGAAAAAGTTCGGTATTTTAAAATTCAAAATATTAATACAATTATAAAAAAAATTTTTGGAAAATAACATAACTGTGATGTTTCTTCAACATGAGAATATCTCATTAATTTCGCACTGAAAAATTGATAAATCTAAGTTTATTTTGTTGAATTTTAATATTTTTAATCAAAAAACAGAAACTGCATATTTCGATTTTTTCATTTTTTCAAGACCTCCAAATATACGAATTTATGGCTTCAAAAAAATCGTAACCAACATAGATTTTTAGGAAATTTTATGCTCTACAAGAATCCGCGATGTAAAAAATTTTAGCTCATATGGTTCAAAAGTTATGATACTTTTAATGAAAAAAGATTTTTTTATATGTTATTTAAATGGGAAACTTTGACTGCCCACCGCCACCTTTTAAAATTGAGTTAAAAATTCTGCCTTCCACAGATATTTTTTTCTTGGCAAATAGGTTCATTTAAGCCTATAAATTCGATAGGTTAGATTTTTGGCTCACCCTAATATATATATAATCTAATTTAATAATATAGCGTATGATAAGGGAAGTCAGAACAACTTTGCAAAGGTTGTTCTGATTTCCAACTGACTTCCAGAAAGTAACTTTTTTGCTTCTCTGCCCTCAATTTAAAGATATCTACCAAGTTTTATCTCAGTAGTTATATAGGATAAAATATTGCTACTATAAAAATGGAATGCTGGTTTCGAAAAACTTGAAGTTTGAAGGTTTTTGGTTAATTATGAGCTTCTTAAAAAACTTTATTTAAAATAGTTATATACTAATATAATATGGTAATATTTTCCGACACATACACTGCACCATCTGTTCCTAAACTAAGCAACAAAGCTTGTACTATGGGTATCAGATAGTTGATAGAATACATTATACTTTTTTTTGTAAATATATATACATAATGCATAGAAACACTAGACTCAAGATAAATGTTAATTTTTTATTAAATAAATTATTGTCTTGTGCGGGAATCAAATCAAATCAACTAGGATCACTACCACTGCACTAATAAGGCAATCTAAATGTTTATGTTATTTAATTATAATTATTTAATATTGGAATGTAATATAAAACTTCTAAGGAAAGCAGTACTCTTTTCTGTACAATTTAAATGTAATATAAATTAACATTTTTCCATTTTTGTGGGACTATATAATATTTTATATAAGATCGATATATTTATTATATTTCACACCATTTTTTTCTCCCACAGGCTCACCTGCTAGGAAAGAAACATAAAAATAAAATATCATCAATTAAGGTGTGGCCATTGAGTATATTTACTAACCATCCATACTTTGATAAAGCATCAAGAGCTCCAAAAAGAGAAGGTATGAGTCATCTATAGTTATATTTTATTATACGTGGTTGGGAACTATTTTAATGATATCGATTTTTTTAGCTCTGAAAGGCTCTGATCCAAATGAAAGATATTTGCGCTTCAAGGAGAGAGAATGTGCTATACAAAAAACTTTAGATGAAGTCAAGTGAGTCACAATTAATTTTCGATATTTGAAAGTTTAAAATAATTAAAGTAAAATAAAGTAATATTAAATTTATGCAGAAATGAAACCTACAGCAGTGTTCATTTTTTGATACTATATGAATTGTTTGCATTTGTGCCACTCATTAAATATTTAGTAAACAATATAATAGCTATTAGAATATAACAGTATTATCAAGCAAACTTTGTTCATGATTAATAGTTTTATTTTATTATAGGGCTCCAATGATAGGGTTGGAATATTTAATAGAATTCCCATCTGATAATGACAAATGCAATTCATATATGTGCACGCTGTGTCACATCCAAGGTCATCCGCGCACAATCATCGACCACTACACTTCATTTCGGCATAGACTTACTTATTTTGTGAGTACATATGGATGATGTTATTTGTTAATATTGAACAATATATTTTAGATACTTTTGTGGTTCAATGTATACTAATATGATCACATTATGAATAGTATGATTAATGATTACATGAATTTGAATATTTGTTCAATTAATAAACATTAATTAGTAGGAATTGTGAACAAACATGAAATGTTCAAAATGTGATTGTCAATCCATAACTAAGTATTCTAGTCATAATTTTCATTTTGTTAACCATTAAAAGGATTATGTAATTAAATTCTTCTGAACTATTAATGAACACATTTGCAAGTCTGTTTATGAGAATCCAAAAAATTGGCCAATATAATGTTTCTAAAATATTTTACTTTTATGAATTCAATGAAATTACAATGTTTCAAGATATTCTCATTAACCAAAGCACTAAAAATAAAGAGTAGTGGTGAATGTTTACATATATATATTATAGTTTTATTTGAAGAATATTTCATGTTATTTTGTTATTCTTTAGAGATATCATTTCACAAAAGCAATTCAAATGCTAGGCCCTTACAACTATCAGCGATGTTACCATGAGGGTGTCGGGGTGGTAATACATAGGCTAGCATTACGTATTGAGGACAAATATGGCAGGCAGCGCCCTATCTGCATTGATAAGGAGGTCTTTGATGCTGAAAAGTATGTAATTTTTTTTTTAAATCTATTAATTAAAACCGAAATAAATTTCGTATGCAAGGATATAAGTAATTATTGAAAAATTTGCAATAGTATATACATTATCTCAAATTAGATTCTTTATTCAAATTAAATGTGTTTTGATGTAAAAATAATTACGAACAATTTTTTGAAATCACTATAGAAAAGTTTAATTTCTTTATACTACCAAAAATTCTACTTCATTAATTATCAGTTGGTGGAATATTTTTGCTTGTCTTTTCCAATGTTTTATTTTTTCATTAGCAACACATCCATAGATACACACCTTGTATTTGCCCAACTGATTACTTTCTGTAGTAATTTTTAGGGTTCTGTATGTCCAGATGTAAAAAGAAACGGAACCCTTACAGGATTATTCATGTGTCTGTCTGTCTATCTGTAACAGCAATTTGTTTCAAATCTACTGAACTGATTAAGTTGAAAAGTTGATATAAATGTGAATTCCGTGACCCAAACGTGGACATGTGACATAAATAAAATAAAATTAAATATTTTAAAACCCGTGTTTTGCAAACTGTACCATATGACATATTAAATGAAAAGACGGGAAGGATCTCAAATATATATATTGTATTTTATAATTTCAAAATAAATACTTTTATTATAGGAAATAATTGAAAATGAATGATTATCTCTGAGAGTACTAAACCTAAAATTTTGAAAAAATAATACAGTAAATAATTTTTTACTTATAGATTACAGGCAAAACTATAAGAAGTCTATGATTATAAAATATGCAGCTGGTACGGTAATAATTATTGTCCATATAATATTATATTTGCAGTTATTTCAATTATTATTCAAACAAATGACATTAAAATTATCTTGATGACTTCTAAATCCAAATATAGTATATTGAAACATAGCACAGATATTAGGCCCATAGATTAAGTGATATAACAATACCATGAAGTTCAGTTTATTGATTTTAATCAATATAAGAATAACAAACTCTTAACTTGAAATAGCGAATAGTTCATATTCACTATTTTACAAATATACTTTGACATTTATTTTTGCTCCTACTCTTTTCTTTGTTTAAATCTTGATCCAGGTAATGGTCTGATTCTTAGATCCTGATCCCATTATTGATAGGTGAAATAAAAACACTTATTTTACATTTTTTGAGTAGAACTTAGTGAGTTCTTACCATGATTCTTGCATATTTTCTGTGTTCATCTCCATAATAATATGGTATATATTTTAGAGACAAAATATGCCAATGGATTGCTAAGGGTTATCATGTCTCTGAAAGGGAGGGACCCACATTTGAAGAGGTTATAGATATAAATCTAATTACATCATTAATTACAGCAGGTAAAAAATAAACTCTCAGTTTAATTATCCATATTAAATCAAATTATTTAATAATTTTGTTTTATATTTATTTTCAGACAAAACAAATCTCAAATCAAGGTAAATGAAATCACTTTTTCTTTGCCTCCATTTATATACAAAGTTTTAGATAATTTCTACATCACTTTAAATACCCTTGTATAAAATTTATACTGTCTTATCCATTCTATACTCTAATGTCAATGTTATTCATCATGTGGTTCATAATTTTTTTAGAATCTATTCCTACAAGATTTTTTTGTTAAGGCAAGTATTAAATGTAAATACACAAAAAAAGTATGGTAAATTCAATGACAAATAAACATACTGAAAACTAACACTTGCAAAGCTATCTGTTGCCAGTCGTGACTTTGAGCACAAACATAAAATGCTAGTAGTAAAAAATTTTTTTGCAAAATTTCACATAGATACTACTTATGCATCATACAAGTTAAAGGTGATTTTATAACATGCAATAAGGTGTTTTGCAGTATATGTGGTTGCAGTAACTAAATGCCCATTGGAAAGCACTTAAATAAACAGATATGATTTTTTTTTATTGTGTAAGTTGAATTATGAGATTCTAAGCACTAAATATTAAATAAAGAGATCTTAATTTATAGTAAATGTCCTTAATTTGTCAGATATGACTTTTCATCTTAGAAAGGTCATATAGTAAAAAAAAAAAGATTTTAATACTTAGAATATAATGTGAAATAGATAACGTTGAGAATAAAAAAATTGTTTTATAGAATTGATCTTACAAAGCGAGACCCTTCACCTCCCATAGTTGCTGCTCCAACACGGCCCAAATTACAGGTAAATAACATTTTTCTTTATATGAATTAATATTGTCAAAATTTATTATTTCATAGAATTCAACACCTAAAAAATAAAAATAATAGTTTACAATAAGCTTCTTTTATTTTTAAAATTATATTACTTAGATAAATTTTCAAGTAACTGGGAAGTATTTGGGAAGTATATTATCTGAATTCTTGTAATATAGTTGTGTGTTGTGTTAAATTCTGTCTAAAACTTAATCATTCCAGTTTATTCTACCAATGAAAATATAACACCAATAGCGTAATAATGTAGTGTGTTACTAATAGGAATTGAACACATTATTGAAGTATAATTTGCTTCTGGCTTTATTAATGACACAGAACGAGATATGATATTGTCATCTTCAGTTGATGTGACTGATTGTAGGTGGGTCAAATAGAAAAGTCAGATTTCAAAGATCATATGACACGATATATGATATAAACTGTATAGATGAGATTGAGCAAAAGAATGCCTCCGGTGTTAAAAATTGTTTTTTGTGCAAAGGTAGATAAAGTTGAAGGCTGATATGGGTATAATCATAACTTGTAATATATATCCCACACTACTCATCATTCGACACCGTGCTCAACGGCGTCGGCATCACCAAATTTTTTAATAATACATCTTATTTGATGAAAAGCGAAACTATTATAAATGCAGCAAAAGGCAATTAGTGCGGTTGGACGCGAGTACGCAAAAATCGACGAATTATGTTAGTTGTACAATCGAAAATCTGGAGAAGACTTGAGCTTGGAAGATGTTCAGGTTTCACATTATGTTCTGGCTACTCGTCTACCATAAATGAAATGGTAGTTTTATGATATTTGCTAGGATTCATTTAAAAATTAGAGTTGGAATATTTTACTTTTTACTTTCTAATTATAATAAAATTTTGAGAACAAACTCAGTTTCATTTTAATAAAAATAATATTCCCCAATGCTCTACCGTAATTAATCTAAAACCACATTCAATGACTAATGCAGATTTACAAACAAGTCTTTGAAAAACTTAATGTTTGATATTGGCACTGATAAATTGTGTTTTATTCAGAATTGGATGCAGTTTTGGGTATTGATAAGAAAATATAAAATAATTTAATAGTAATAAACGAAATAGTAAAATTAGATCTGTGTGCTTATTTTTTTGAATGTTTTTATTTTATTCAAAAAATAATAACTTATTGGCTTATCTGTAAGATTGCTATGATCTTAATATTAGGGTTGGTTACATTTTGTGCATATATTCAATGCATTAGTGCAGTTATGGTGAAATTGTATATTGTTTGATTTTTTTCAAACAGCGAGATGTTCGCCCTGAATCTATTGATTCGTTGTCGGATATCAGTGGCGATGAAAAGGATTCCCGTCAACCACATCCAACACACAGGTATATTTGCTAATTCTTAGAGTAGGTACCTACAGTATAGGCATAAAGTGCCTGCATAATTTTGCATATTTTTGCTGCATTTTTACATATATTAGTTAAGATATATCAGCAGTCTCATCCTTGTAATTCATTATAAAGGTGCAATAATAATGTATCTGGAAGATTATTTCTCACAATATTAGAAGATTATTGATTTTATCATTTCATTCTCTATTTTTGAAAGCATATTCTTCTATTCGCTCTATTTAGAAAACATATCCATGGATTCAAATGAGTTTAAACAATTATTGAGTATATGTCCTTATCGGTACTAAATATCAGAGACTGACTGTAATAATTCTAAACTTATAAGTAATTCTTTAGGAGCCTGAGATCTCCATATTCGAGGTCATCACGGTATAACCCGTACTATGATGTCCGCAACGCCAGTCCTTCTAGACATCATTATGCTGCAAAAGGACCTCAGCTAGAAGTGAAGGTGATTTTTTATTTACCTACTTTTGATTTTAAATACAGTTTAATATTAGATAAAAACTAGTATTATATATGTTACAAATAAATTCAAGTCTATGCACAAGATGGTTATTAAGAACTTGGAATTCATATGCTCTACATAGCATTAAAGTTATCAGGTAATATGGAGTTGTAAATATTAATGATGGAATCTCAAAAGTTTTATTATAATTTAGTGTTATGTTTTTAACAAAAAAATTGCATATGTCTTCCCTTCATAATAGTGTGTTATTATGCTAATTTCAACATCCCTATGCACATATAAAAACAAATGTTTAAATTCATTAGATGAAACTTTTATTATTTACTCGCTTTTGCCCGCAGCTTCGTCCTCATGGACTACATTATTTAGACCATTTTAGAAGCGCTCATGTGGTTAATTCATATTTTTCCCACATGACCATTTTAAATGACGTCCCTAATGTATGAAAGGCAGTACTACGGAGAGTTCAAGTTGTATCTCTTGTTCTACCCAACCGAATTAGATGAAACATAGCTTAGATGTTAAGTTGGACCCCAAACTACCAAATTGTGAAAACCTCATCAAAATCCATTTAGCGGTTTTTGCATAATGTGGTAACAAAGATAAAAGACAGACAAATTAAAATTCTAAAAGCTGTTGTTTTGGCTTCTGTTGCTTTAATAAAAACCCCTCATATCAGTTTTTTTTAAATATTGATAATGTACAGATATCTGCCTATTACAATTTTATTATATGTATAGACATGTAATGTTTAATACTAATTTCATGTTGTTTTATAATTTGTTTCTACAGTTTTCAATGGCTATAAAACATTTACCTTAAGTTTTAATCACTTTGAGTTTTTAAGAATAGAATTTTAATTTTTTTTTCCAGAAAGATGATCCAAAACTTAAATTCAAGCAGAAAATGGCAGAAGAAAAAACAACAGTTGCTGAAGAAGCTGCAAAGAAGATATTAGCCTATCACGAGAAAAATCCTGAAAAACATCCTCAGTATCCAGAAGAATGGAAGAAATTTTGGAACAGGAGATACAAAGAATTGCAAACGGGTCAGTATAAACAGTTTATTCTAACATTGTACACATATTATTGTTAGTTGTTTAATCCACCCATAGCCATTTTTCTGAATGATTTGAAAGATTTGGACTAAGTCTGGATTATATTTCCATGAAATGTTTCGTGTACGCCAAGGACAATTTATTTTTACACAGTTGCACTTGCGAATAGTAGAGCGTAAACAGTGGCAGCGATTCATTAGTTGTCATTTAATTGTATAAACAAAGTAAACGAGGATATAATTCAATTATAAATGTAAATCTACCTTAATCTGTAATTTTGTAACCAATGAAATACACTAAAAATGTAAACAACTGTGTAAATTTTCTTTGACAAAAATGGAGTACTATTCTCTAATTTTTTAATAGAGGAGTTATCTGTTATTTTTATTATGTTGTTTATAAGTGTAGTTTGCAAAATGAGAAGTAATTGAGTAGTAACTTTGATGAGTTTTTTATATAGGGACAAATTTAACAAAACATTCAGATTTACAATATGTATGTATATAGATCAAATATGTAAATTTTATATTTTATGATAGTAGAATTTTTGAAGTGAAGACTTCCATATTCCATAGACATAGGAAGCAACTGTTCCTTAAAACAGTTAATTTTAATTTTTCAGAAGGCAAAGATCCTTCAAAATATGATTTCAAACCTGAATGGATAGTATTTTGGACGAATCGGATGAAAGAACTGCACGAGGAAGAACTGCGGGTCAACATCAATGAAATCTATCGAAAATTCGGGTTGTCGCCACCGCCTAGACATAAAGATCCTACTCGACGAACACCGGAGCCGCAACCTCGACAGTTAGAACATCGACGTCGAACACCGGAACCCAGACGTCGAACACCGGAACCTAGACATCGATCTCCTGAACCACGGCGAAGGACCCCGGAACCTCGACGTCGATCTCCGGAACCTCGTCGACGATCTCCAGAACCGCGCCGACGATCTCCAGAGCCTCGCCGTCGATCTCCAGAACCTCGCCGACGGTCTCCAGAACCCCGTCGATCCCCGAATGTCCAACATTCGTCATCTATGCCCCGCCGTCGATCACCCCCAAGTATTGACAAGCAAATGCCTGTTAGGACACGTTCTCGTAGTCCAATCAGGCCTAAGAAACCGGTGTATAATCCGCGCATAGAACTGCAGTCGCTGAACAGACGCAGTCAGAGTCCGCTGAGTCGGCGCGACGCGCATCGCAACCGCAGCCCCCAGCCAAGTACTCACGACCTTAACACCGTCGTCATTAGTGATGAGGAGCTTAAACCAGATGATGGCTTATCTCCGTGGGATGACTCAGACCACAGTTTCGGTTCATTGGGTTCTTTACCAGATGCCAATTCACCCATTCTCCGGCCTCATTCTCGTACAAATAGCACAATGTCCCGAAATTCATATCGGCATAACACGACTCGTAATGTCCATCGTTCAGACAAAAACTCCACTGAATATGAGATTCCAAAAATAGGTGAACCTTCAGATGAAGTGGTACCAACACTGAGGCTGCTGGTAGCTTTGGAAGACCATTTGGGTAGCTTAGGACCAAAAATTGTAGAACTGCTCACTGAAGCATTGAAGTTGGAAAAGGAAAAACCGAATTCATCAGAAGAGTTATTAGAACGCGAGGGAGCAGTCGCTCTGATGGAGACTGCGAAAGAGAAATTGAAAGGAGTGACACAAGCTGGATTAGTAAGTGGTGCGGCGGCGACCGCGCTGCGCTCGGCCGTGGTCCGCGTTGCCGCGCTATTGCACGAGGCCGATCGACGTGCCAAGCGGACTCAAGATAAACAGAAATCTGCCGGTGTCGTCAACACGTCCGGCGCTAAAGTGGGCGAGGCGGTGAGTGTGGTCGGCGTGGGGGCGGTGGACAAGGCGGAGATCGCGGCGCAGATGGCCGCCGCGCTCGTGGCGCAGGGCAAGACCGATGTGTCTGCCGAAGAACTCGCACAGCTCGTCGATGCTGTGGTGGGGATGGCGGAAGCAAAAAAAAACGTGAAGTAGAGGCAACACAGCGCCTTGCGACCGCCGCTGCCGCCGCCGCCGCTGCTGCTGCTGCAGCACCTGCGCTAATGCCCGTGTCCGTGAGCGCGCCCGCGCCCGTCACGCCCACACCGGCTATGAGCGTTTCATCAGCTTCAGCAGCAGCTAGTGCATTGCAATTATTGCAAACAGCTTATAACGAGAATGAAAAGAAAGCTGAAATGGAGGCTGTCGCCGCTGATCCTATAGACGGCCTTTCCGATTCCGACTTGGAGACGCTTCTCAAGAATTTTAATGAGCTGTCGGCCGAAGAACAGCACAGCCTCATCGCTTATCTTAAAAAGTTAGAGGCGAAAGATCCGCGACGAGTGGAGCGTTTGCGCGAATACGTGGACGCTGCCGCCGCCAATGCACCGATGCCTGAGACGACACACGCACCTCTCGAATCTGAGCCATCTTCCCTCGCCGCCAATCCGCCTGCGCCCGTGGCGACGTCGGACATCGCTTCTCCTCCGCTCGAAGTTTCTCGTATTTCCGTAACGGCTAAATCTGACATAAGTAAATCTCCACAAATGACACAACAAACTACTACCTCTGGTTCACTGACTACAGTTAACATAGACAGCGATGATGATGACTACACTGTTGAAGAGGTCAGTTGGTTTATTTGGTATAATAAAATGTAAGATTAACAAGAAATAATTGAAAAAAAATTATATATTTGCCTTTTCCAATACAAAAGTTTGTGTAATTTTGAAACAGGATTAATAGAGAAAGAATATATCATGCACATAAGTTTGCCTCGTTTTCGTCAAGCGAGAGAGATGAATAAATAATTTCCCACATAAGAAGAAACTACTGCATAGGTCTATTTGTAAATGTAATTATCTATTATTTTTTTAAAGAAGGATTTTTTATTAAAATTGTCTAAATGACCTATGCATTTTGATGCTTGTTTTCATTGTTTCTCCTATTTATTAGATGCAAAATATTGCAAATAGGTTTGAGAATATTTCTGTACATATGCATTTTTAAAAATTTTTTTAATATCGTTTCTCTTGAAAAAAATTTAAAATGTTTATACATGTATAAGAAAAGTTGTTTACCTCTTAAGGTATTGACACAGTAAATATTATTGGTTAATCCCAGAGTATTAAATAATTTGGTCTTAGTTTAGTGGTTTCCCATGCAATGAATGCTTAGATTGGTGGGTGGGAAGACTAGGATTTAAAAAATATATATTTTTGCATTTTATTCAGCCAACATTCAGAAAAATATGTTTTTCATATCACATGCATTGAAACAGCGAGTTTTGATCTCTGTTTTTCCAGTCGAAATAAGACAATTTCAGACCAATGCGACTGTGCCGGGTAGAAACAACGTTGTTTCTGCCCGGCACATTCATCTATTTATGTCTTTATTTCAAGTCTGTCAGTATCGCATTTGTTTATTTTAAACAAAAATGAATGAAATCATAATCGTCTGACAACTGTCGTCAAATCGTTGTCATAGATTTTAATCAATTAAAAATAAAATGAGTACCCCAAAATAGTAAAAGATATTACTGCGCTGTTTGTCTGAAATAGTTTTACTTCGACTGACAACAGATATCAAAACTCATTTCATTGCATGTGATATGAAAAATACAGTGTGTGGCGCGGGATGTAACAAAGACCATTTCAGACCAGGGGATGACAGCCCTCATCAGAAATCGTCTTGTTTCACCTCTTGCCACACAATATACTATTGTTTTATTAAAAATATCTGCCATATTGTATTAGTTTTCATGACAGTACAAAGTATGACTATTATTCAGATATTTTAAACATCAATGAATGTCATACTTATGAAAGAAAATGCCAGTATGTATAAGTAGCTAAATAATTGTTAGTATGTAAATCGCTTTAACTTAAAATATTGATGAAATATAGTTATGCGATGGGGTTTTACATTTTATGATTAATACAATAATTAGGTATTGTCGTAATTTACAGGTCCTTCAGTCTGCAAAACAGAATGAAATTGTGAATACAAAGATGACAATTGAGAAAAAGAATGCACTGATGAATAATCCATCGATAAATTTAAAGAATTTCAACTTTTCTACAAGTCTGTCGTCTTCTGCTGATTTGCTGGCTTTAGTGCAGGCGGCTGTGCAGGCAAAGCCACAGAACACAGCCGTGTCGTCAGCCACCGCCTCCATCAATACCAATACGAAACCAATATCGTTTGGAGACGTACAAGAAGCGCCCGTATTGTCTGCACCGCCAATGATACCGGTCACGCCTCCTGTGGAATCCAGGCAGTTCATTAGTGTAGTACCTCAACGACGGTACCCTGCTCCTCAGAGCTTACCGGCTGCATATCCTCCGCCATCGCGGCCCATGCCACAATGGACTCCCGGCCCTCAGACGCCGCCCCAATTTTATCCAGACACACAAGCTAGGCCTTGGTTTGAGCAAGGGACCAACATGAATCAGAATAACGTTAGACCTCAACTGATGAATGGAAGGGGTCCACAGGCCCTCTTCAGACCAAGGCACGATATGAATTATGGAAATAATATTTATAATCCTAATAATCCTGGGAGAGGTCGTGGACGTGGTTATTGAAATTTTCAATCAAATTTTATAGTATTATCAAATATGGAAGTCAGTGATATGATTTTTTCGAAATATCTTCTCAAGGAAATCATTTTAAATATATACATAGTATTGATTATAAGTTGTGACTTTTATTTAATAATATCAACCTGTAGAAATTTCTCAGATCTATTTATCTCAGATTTATCTATTGTTAAAGTTTCTTGCCTTATTGTAATTTGTCGAACACACGTCATTAAAAAAGCTTTTTTCTATGGCTTTATAAGCAAGAATTTCACGATTGCATGGTATAGCTTCTGTCTGCAATGACTTCTAGTTTATCAGAAAGGGAAGGATTTTAATAAATCCTATAACTATTAAACGAGATTCTTATATACATGTTACGATGATTTGATTTCATAAATAATTGTAACGATTTGATGAAAATTCTTATTTTAGTTAATAAATACTGCTTTTCAAATTATTCATGTGTCCTCCTTGGCAAAACGCGAAAAAAAACTGCCCTATTTAGTGACACTGAAGTAATTACATTCTTACTATGTTATTGGTACTCGACAACAAATGACTACACAATATGGACTACAGCTATTTCAATAAAATAATTGGGTGAATTTTCCAATCTAACTACTTATTTTTGGAAATGAATGTCGGAAAGTTATCATATTGCGGCATCGCGTCACTTGTTTCCCTAATAGAACATAATACCCCTATTTAATATCTATTATATATATATATATATTTTTAAGTAGCCTAGTGCATAAAATACTTCATAAACAATTTAGTATGAAAAATAAATTAAGCACTCTGTAATCAATGCCACCTTATTGGGCGTTGTGATTTGGCAACAATGCGTAACTAAGTCGTATGCGTATCAATGACCTTCGGCGTCAAATCAACAAAAGTGCAACTTTAGTACTAAGATTTATGTCACCTATAACTGCATGATGTTCACACTGATCCGTTCACTAATGCCATATTCGAGTCTTGTCACGCCCGTATTCACCATACTGGCACAAAATAAACTCGTTTATTATTCACGTCGCATTCAGATATTAGTAAACGTAATGCGCTTGTGCTTTCGCGTCGGGTTAGGTTTGGACTGAAGTAAACCGGAGATTACTTTAACAACGGGAAAAAGTGGCACGCTGCTGTTCATTTACATATTGTAAGTATGCGTATTAAAAAAAAAATTGGGAACCATTCTAAGGCGGATTTACTTTTAAAATACATTCGCACTATAAGGTTTACTTATAGTGCGAATGTATTTTAAACAGGGAACCGGTTTATACAATATTAAAAACAAATCCCTCCATCATAATGCGACAAAGGTATCGGATGTTAAAAGGTTATTCATGAATTATGTATCGTGCTTGAATAGATGAAAAATAAGGTGTTTCGGTTTTTGGCTATTACTCAAAAACTATTAATATTTAAGAAATTTCAAAAAAAGAGATTCATAAAGAGGAGAATATTTCCAAGAAAAAAGTCCTAACTCCCGGAACTCTACCTCCATTATTCATAATTTTAATTTTAATTAATTTTTTTTATAGTATTAAATATCAATATTAAAATAAAAAAAAAATAGGGTTCACCAGAACGCTTCAAAGAATAAAGACCCGGTGGAAAATTTTTTTTTGTTGATTTTTTAAAAAGCTTTCATTATTACAAAAGACGGTATAAAATTAAACAATTGACCTATAAATTTTTGGCTTTTTGGAGCTCTTATATATATATATATATATATATATATATATATATATATACACAACAAGACCACATATAAAAGTATCTTAAATTTGTGTATTAAGTTAACAAAAATTAAAATCTTCAATAATGTTCAATTTTTTTTTAATCAAATGTTGAGTTATGGCTATTTTTGCATTTTATAGAGGCATTAACCAACATTGAAAAAAATTTTTTTATGGTATTTGTTAATAAACAAATGGACTTTTTTAATATTGTGAAAAAAATTAATTTACTTTTTTGTTGTCATGGAAATATAGTCATTTTTAATAAGAAAATTTTCCTTAAAAATTTTTTTTAATTGTTTAAAACCATTTTTTTTAATCGTTTTTATGGTATAAATAATTAATTTAGTAATGATTTTTTCTCTAAAAATCATGATTGCTGTTTCTCAATAGCGTAACTAAAAAGTGTTTTTTTATATAAATAATTTGTTTATTAAGTTAACAATTTGTTATAAAAAAATTCAGATAACCATTATATTTTTTTCGAAAACTAAAGAAAAATATAAAAACAACCATATGTAACAAAAGGATAAAAAAAAAATTTTTGTATTTTTTACTTAATGTTAAATTTTACTGAGTGAGTAATTGTTAAAAACGATTTTCATATTCATTGAGATAAATAATTAATTTATCAACTGAAATAAGTGACTACCCTTCCCACTTCACCTTAAAGGGCGGCGCGGGGGCAGGAGGCGAAGCCGACTGAACAAACCTAGCGCATATTGTTACTCAATAGTTGCATGAATAGTTATTTGTGTGCAGCTCGAGTTAAAATCGTTTTATTTCGTTCCTGACTTCTTTGTTTATTCATTTACTACCTATTTGTATTGCGAAAAGTCAGACGAAGTTGCATCAGTGAATGAGATAGTTGTATTGTTAGTTGGTGTTGATGTGGAAAACCAAGTGTACGTATACCAAAAGTATCAGGAACCAAAGAACGAACCAAACACAGCACAGAAGGGTGTTTCTACAATTCATTATCATCGCGGATACCTTGTAACATAACTATTTTAACAATAGTAAAAAAATATGTAACGTTGCGCTGTACTGTTTAAAAATTAATAAACAAGTATTTTACTACAATTTATTTTTGTTTTAATTTATCTAAAATTTGTCACATATGTCAGTTACTAAATAATAATGAATATTATTTTTAAGATTTAAATTTTGACTAGAAATTAATTTTTTTAAATGTGATGTTTTATTGTGAATTGTTTATAAGCTGTAATAATTTGAACATAAATAGGTTTTACTTCAAGTTTCTTCTTATAGCATTAACATCAACTTTGGTTTTCTATAATTGCTGATAGATAAAATATAGCACAGCACACGGCCGTGCCAACTACAATCGAGGCTGGTTTCGGGCGGAGCAGAATGACATGCTAACACTAATTTTTAAAGTGATTTAATATCTTAGGCCTGTATTGATAAATCGTACTCAACTTTGAGACTACGTTTGAGCTAGCACTGGAGGTGCTGTCCTAATTAATGTCGTACTTCAGTTCATTCTTAAATGTGGAACATGTCAACTATCAATCATGCGTTACAGGTGATTAAGAGTGAACTTTAGGATAACCCCTCATATGTGAACTCATAGGCATTCTCAGAGTTGAGGGCGATTAATTAATGCGGACCTTAGTCATAAAAAATATGTTAGCCTTTTCTACCATCTCCTTTTAACAAAAAATCATTTTTAAAATTAGTTTTGCGTTCCGCGTCCTACTTTTAAGTTTTTCAGTCATAACAACTATTAAAAAGAGAATGGGGTAAATAAAACTAAATTTAAGTGACTTTTTGTTAAATGAGTAAAATGATATGTTGGGAAAAAAAACCCTTAGTCGATTTAAACAAGAATAATTTAGTTGTCATTATAATGTTACCAATTAATATTAAACAAGTTTCATAGTTGAGACAAGTAAATGAATTTGATCATGATAAACATATGGTTCAAATGTAACAAGTTCTAAATTGAATTTATTAAAGTGAATTAGTTATTATAATAATTTTCTTGTTAATATTGACTAAGTATTAATTGAATTTGTTAAGATAAGTTAGTTAGTATAGCCATTTTGCATATTCACTTATTTGAAGTGTCTAAGATTTTGTTAGGCTCGTATGGAATCAAGATACTTGATCATGCGAATCAAAATTATTTACCAAAATATTGAAATGTGTAGCCGCAAACTTACATGTTTTACTATCAATTCCACTATTTATTTCTTACGTATGGGGGGAAAAGCTAAAAATTGTTTTACGTAATTTATAAGTCGTCTCTAAGCTCAATTATAGGCTATTAAATGAATATTTTAATAAAAATTACATTGACTTAAATACAACGGGCAAAGGCGTGTCAGGTAGGGTTACATAGTTATCCACCACAATGTAGGCATTTGAAAGGGGGAATTTTGTTTAATGTTAAGAACATATTGAGTTTATGGTTTAACATCTAAAATGGGTCCACATAGCACAAACGTTAAGGTTACGATTTTATATTTCCATAATGGTACATGGCTCAATCTTATATTTACTACCTGTTTTATTTAACTAATAACTTCATCTAAGTAATTTCTAACGGAAATTGTACTAAATTTTACCTTTAACTTCTCCAAGTGAATTTTAAAAGTTGGTCGACTATTATTCTTAACTTGTAAATCGTACTTGGCCGTGATAGTTTTCCTTTAATTTTATGTCCCATAAATTTTTTCATACTCAAAAACAATCATTTAGCTGCCGGGCGGAAGGGTGGAGCCAAACGGACTGAACTCTAACAAGATTAGCATATTTAAATATTTCACAAACGGATCTCTACATGAAGAATGGTTTTCATACACCTGCAATGTTTTTGGGTGTAGGAAACTATCCAATGATATCCCACACAAAGGAGTAGTCGATGAAAAAATGTCATTATAGGGGTGTACCTTAGAAAGAAATATATTTAAAGATCTTATGTCACCACTGTTGGCGTGAATATTGTATACCCATGTCAAACAGTTCTCCAATACTAAGTCTCTGAGTTAAGTCGCAGACAGACAACAGCACGAGACGTGACATGCGACTGTCACGCGTTGACTCATACAGGTTTTACCCATCCGAATATCCCGTAACATGCCTATAGAAGGTTTTTCACTTCAAAAACTAAAATCTAATGCATATCATAATCGTTACATACATTATTAAAACCGATAACTGATTTTAAATGACATATTTTGTTGTTATGTTACAATAGCAAAAATATGACCATTCTCCATACATGTTTAAATATGTTCCTATCATTTTCTAATTACCAGAGAACGTAACCATACATGTCCGTGCATGTACTGCCAACATCTATTGAAGTAGAGTACAACGCACGAAGTTTTGCAGCTGTGAAGCTGATCACGAAGGCGTCGCAATGGCGTAAAATAAGAATACAAGGGGCAAGGGAGTGTGGGAGAGCCTCGAACATGCGCATCGTATCATTTGCGGGCAATTCAGAGCGGCAGTTTCGTGCGTTGTACTGTAAAGGGTCCGTCCATTGCGAAATGCGACTAAAGCATCAACAGTAGCGTGTTCTTGACTTGCATGCATTTACGCCCACCTGTCGGACTAAAATGCGCTTAAGGCGGCGTGGTTGGAAATATCACATTGACGATAATCGAAATTAAACTATGTAAAACAATAGTTATTAAATTTTACGCAGTACAAAAATATATTTGGTGTATTAAATTATACTATACTCCCTAACATCTCAGTATTACCAACATTTATGCTTTTGATTTTTCATTGTTACATTTCATTTTCCGTTACAGTCAATGCAGAAAAGAAACCTAAAGTTTAAGCGTGTGCTTAAATTTTAGGTTCAGTGTATGGATGCATTAGTTCGGGGGCCCGTCACCATTTTGTCGTCAATATTGGTGCAACATCCGGCACCAATGGCTTGATGTGCTCTCCAAAACAGAGTGATTTTATTTTAAGGACAGACAAATAAAATGGCTTTTAAATTCTTTAATAATTAAGTTCTTACTGGGACTGAATTGATGAGGCTCAATCACATCTTACCAGATAGTAAACTTAATAAAACATGGTTTCTATAAAATGACAAATATTATGTCATTTAAAAATATATTCAATGTTAGTTTGCATAATTAATATTTCACAATTTAAAATAAAATAAATTTAATAAACACCCATTTCCATTAAAGCATCAATGTGTTCAGTTTCAGGTAGTATATCAATTTCTATTGGCAATGATTTGGTCTTTTCTATTTTATTATCAAGACAAAAGAATCTGAACAATTTCGACAAGTTCATGATGGAATATGAGGAGTGTGCCAGCCAGTCTTCTACTAATTCTTTCAGGACTTGATAACCAAGTGAGATCTGCTGCGGTATTTTTATCTCTGAAAATAATATTTTGAATATTAGTACAATTTGTAAATGAACTTATTTAATTAAAATTGTAGATTTTCTTTTTAATATTTTTGGTGAAGATATTCAATAAAGCATTTATGATTTTGTTTATAGAATTTTGAATTGTAACACTGATTTAACATCTGCTATGTTCATCCATTGGAGATTAAAATAGTGTTTTAATTTATATCTATGAATACTGTGAAGGAGGCTATTTAGGTGCAAAAATGCAATATTATATTGCATAATAATAATTATGTAATATTTGTAAAGGATATATATATATATTCTTTTAGATATGATAAATCATGATTTTAGCGCAATGAGTTCACTCAAAGATTTCGCTCTACAACAATATGTTTTCGCTAATCAAAAGATCTTTAAACAACTCAAACACAATAGGGCACCAGGTGAGATCAGAGTTTTGACTGAACCTCAAAGGGGTTTAGAAGACTGTTAGTTATATTTTTTTAAGACATTAGTATATTCCCATCTACTTCAAGATACAATGCTTGAAACATGGAGCAAGAACAAAACATCTGTTTTCAATCAATAACTCATTGATTGAAAATAGACTCATAATGTTCTTGATTTGTGTATATAAGTAGTTCTCTAGATTTACCACAAACCATCTTATTTGCAGGTTTGATGCCTTTCTGCCAAGTGAACAATTTGTGTGGCGATTGCATCATTAATAAAGAGATTTATGGAGACGAGGATGGCGAATGGCCATAGAATGACTACATTGAACATTAAACATCCAATGATATCACCAATTTAGGGGTTCTAAATTAATGGGGATTGACGACATTGAAATTCACTTAAATTTTTTTTTCCTATGTCGGCTCTAAAATATATGAAAACATACTGCCATCTAAAAAATTATATTAAAATAAAAAGAATCTTACTTGCATTGTGCTTGTTTAGATCAAAAAGGAAGAGGAAGTAATTCATTTGCAAATACAGGTCCTTCTCAGTGTATTCCCTGAACATGACTCCTTTTTCACAGAGTCGACACAAAGGATACCCTCCTGCAAAAGTTTGCGGTAATCGCGCAGTACGATACGTACAAGCTGGATCTTCGCAGGACATCCACCCGCTGTAATACAGAGAATGCAAATGCCTTAGTTGTAGACTTAATTGATTCTGAATCTGCATTAGGTAATCAACAGGACGCGCTGAACATTTGGTATTTTGACAATGCTCTAAAAAGGTTACATTTTCTTTGTCCAACTTCATAAACGTTTCCTTTATCACGTTTTCAGTGGAACAGGTTTCATTTGCACAAATAAATGTGAACGGTTTACAATTTCGATATTTTTCTCGGTCATCTTCTATTTCATAGGTATCAGTATTTGTCACTTCTCTTTTAACAGCTTGCTTATACCCCGATGGGTCTAAACCTAGGCAGTCGGCGACGCGCGCTGCGTCCATACCATCAATCGGTTCACAGATTCTAGATATAACAGGATGCAGTTGGTGCGCTAGATAATAATTGTAATCTACTTTAATTTTGTCACTGTTTTTCAACTCCTCGATATGGTAGGCCCTTTGTGTGGCCGTATTATTTGTGCCATCTTCACAGATTATATAAGGCACAATATCCCCCTTCTTGAATCTCCTCCCATTGTTAGTATTCAGTCGTAATGCCACTTGAACGTGTGGTTGCAAATTTTTATCCGCGTATTCATTGGGATGCTTTGTTAGTTGTTTGGTTATTGTCAATACAGATAACGGCATTCTGTTATTCGTTAAATCATCTTTTAATTTCATCAGATGTGTTTGAATGCTTTCAAGTCTCTCGTCTTGCGTCTGTTCTGATAGGATCTGACTGAGAATGAATTTTCCTGCTTCTGCAGCCAATTGAGACCAATCGCGCCGTACTATATCCAAACCTTTATGTTCTTGTGTGAATGTGAATTCGCCATTTTTAGTTTTGCTTATCAATACTGCAGCATATTTTTTCTTTTTGAGAAGTAGCAAATATCTAAAAACTCCATCTATATCTAATTCAATTTGCCTATATTTCTTGTTAATCTCCTTTTTAAGATCATTCCCTATCTTGAAAACCTGGTCATAATCTAAGCAATTAGTGTTTATCATAAGACTGTCTGTATCACCATAGACAACTTCATAGTTTTGTTTTTGTACTATTTCTTTGGTATCCATGAGAATCTCTCTTCCTTTCATGGTGACGAGAGCCGCTAGTGGCTTAGCATAAAACCTAGAATGTGTGAAGCCTAAACAGCCATACATTGAATTTGCAGTAAGTTTCAGAGCCATTTGACGAATATTATACTGTGTGTGAAGTTCTGGCGACAGGTCTGGTGTTTTCATAAGTTTTTTAACTTCTCTTCTACTTTCTACAAGTTTTCTGATCTGAGTGGGTAAAATTCCAAATTCAATGTTAGATCCTGGAAGCACGAGATTGGCTATATCATCATCTGTGGTTGCAGTAGTCTTCCTTTTAATGGTTGTAAAACATATGTTATATTCCTGAATAATGCTTGGATATAAAGAATTGAAATCCATAAGTAAAACAAGTTTGTCATAAAATCCTTTTTTTGGATCTAGAACCAAACCACCTGAATAAGCTGCTTTCTTCTTTGCTCCTTGTTTCTTGGTGACATTGCCGCCTTCCTCTTGTTCATCTAAATCATCTTCACGTAATTTCTTACCATAAACTTTGTCAGGCACGATATAGTCTTTGTCTGTAAAAGCATGTAAGAGAAGGAATTCATTCCTTTCAGATCTGCCTCCCATGAGAGTTCTCGACATAACATTGCCAGCTATTTGTGTTATTTGCAACGCAAGTGGAATAGCATTCAATTCACACATTATTTTTAGTATATAAGAACAGTCTTGCATACTTAATGATACTAATTGTAACAAATCTCTACTATTCTCATAATATCTTGGTAGATCTTCAGGGATTATCTCTACACGTTCTCCTTCTTTGAGTTTAATAACTGCCGTGCATAATGTGTCTAAATCAAAACTTCTTGCTCTTATTAATTCCATTGCTGATAGTTTAATATCGCAAACTAATCGTCCTAAAAAGGCATCTTTAGCAGCAAATTTTTTTAAAGGAGCTGTAGACCTCTTTAATCTTCCTAGACGAGACCAATTTGGTATATTTAAGTCTAAAACATTTCCAATAAGCAAATCTTGTTGGTAGCCTTGTAAATCATGCCCTACAACTAAATCTGGATCGACTTTCCAAAGTTGAGCCATAAAACAACTGAGCAGTTCTCTTTCAGTATCACATTTTGTCAATTTTGTGGCTTTGAATTGTGCCAGACTTTGCTTAAGGTCTATTGGCCATAGTTCATTGCATTTTGTCATCACTGAAAACAAAAATGATATAAGTGTATAATGATGTATAAAAAAAATATTAATTATAATTATAAATAAAAAAAAGCAACAATATCCAAGAGAAAATTGAGACTAACACCACTGCAGAGTTCAGAGCATAATCGGTTGGCATAAAAGAGAGTAAGACATGTTATATAATATACCTTACTCTCTTGCATAATATATTAAGCATGGTAGACAAATTAAAATAAAATTAATGACTTTTGAATTTTCTATATATAAATAGTTATACAGATAAACAAACAAAGAAGTAAACAGTAACCTATATTTTTATGTAATAATGAATTCTATTACTTTTCTAAATTTCACCAAATTGGTTGTCATTGTCGAGTTATAAACAGTTACAGATAAACAGAGAAAAAAATAAACAAACAGTGATCTATATATGTAAAGATAATGTGCTTTGTTAGTACACTTAATTTAATTAAGATCAGTTTCACTATTGTTGTTATGAAAAATACATATAACAGACAGACAGACACACAAAAAGTAGGCTGTCTTTCCATGGGACTCAAACTATCTGCATACAGATTTCATCTAAATTAATTAAGCGGTTTAAGCGTGAAAGGGTAACAGACAGGCAGACGGTTACTTTCACATTTACAATATTAGTAACGATATGCTAGGTATTTTAAAACATGTCTAATATGTTCTAAAATTTCCCTAGTCCTAGAAAGTAGTCTTCAATGAATATCTATAGAAAGATGTAAGAAGAGCATAGCAGAAATGGGAAAATTATGCTCCATTTTGTAAGAAATGCTTATTATTTGTCAATAAAAATTTGTGTCAACTAACCACAAAAATGTTGTTGAAAAGGTGGATTTGAAGGTGGCTTGTGTATTGGAAATGAATTATTTACTAGACAACTCAGCATTACAATTTTAGTTTTTCTCGTCTTCGGATCAATTGTGGTTCTCATATTTATCTAAAAGGTAATTAAACAAATTATTGATTATTTCTCTTTATCATCTCGGCATAAGTATTGAATCTGGCCACAAATTCGTTTAGCACATACATACAAAAATTAGGCATACAGAGCACTGCTAAGTAACAACTGAAACTGAAGGATTGGATGATGGTATGTTACTTATATTCGAGTGGACGGAAGATGACCATGTAAGAAAATACCGAACTCTCAAAATAATATGCTATTATTATAATAAAATTTATGGCAGCTATCACCTTCCGAAATGAGTACATTAAAAAAAATAGGCATATATTCACACAGCATCAACCCAAATCGAGAAAACAACAGTATGAGGACAATCAGTAGATATACTTAGGTGTCTTGAAGTGCTCGGTCCAGCTATTTTATATGTCTATGAGTTAATTATTATATATTATTTATGAAATTGTATAGATACATAAACTTGAACATAAAGGCATTCACTGTGATATATTGACACGTCAAGCAAGTGCATTAACTTCACTTTGTAACAAAATGTGTCAAAATCACCCAATGCGGTGCATGAACACGATATGCACAGCATGTGCCTCAGTGAAGAAGAGCCTTAATAATTTAATTTCTGCATGTAACAACATTGAAACTATCCATGATGGCAACTAGTTACTCTCATGCAAAGAAATGTGTATTCGCATTTTAATGAATCCAAATTGTACTAAAATAGAGAAAATATTAACACATATCTAACATTAATTAAAATAATCTTTTGCATATAAAGTACTTCCAAATAGAATATATAGACTCTTACCGCAGCCATCACAATCGGCGGTGGTTCCAAGTCATCATCGTTTCTGATCACTGTAACATGTTCTACTCTTTCGCAAGCTGCTTCTATCTTGCACCAGGATATCTTAGTCTGCACTTGTTCGGGACATTTCACTTCCAGCCAACACGGGCCTTTGATTTTTCTCTCTAAGAGCACTGTCTCCAATGATGACGTGTTGGCACCAAATATATGTGCAATTGTTTTGAATTTTTTACCTGCCGTAGCAGGCGGTGGAAATGATGCCTGTAATTATAAAAAAAAAAATATTAAATTAAAATACATCTATTTTCAGGAAGAGCTGAAATGTCATAATTTACAATGAATTGATTTCCTTATTTGAGTATTAAATACTGATGGTGTTAACATGTAATAAAAAAGAAATTAGTAACATGCACAAATTAAGTTTCATTGGTAAAGCCAAAGAACTGCTTTAGTAAATGGAGAATCTAAATTAAAATTATGCATAAATTGGTTGTAAGAGGGTTTAAATGAAACTTAGGAGAAAAAAAAAAAATTAAACTACACTATAAAATCAGATTTTTAAATAAAATGTCATTCTATATATCATAAATTTGGTTTACTTTAAGAGATAAGTCTTCGGTTTTCAAAAATGTGTCTATTTTTTTAAATTTTATTGGTTATTCACATTATTAAATATTACTAATAAACATATATTTTGATTGATTTTATATACCCACAGAATATTTTACTTCAAGATATTCTGACTGTGCTGGTATGTCAGGTAAATTGAATGCGTAATTCTTAGTGACTTTCCTGGATTTAAATTCTTTGAGGCCTAATTCTGTTGCAATTTGGGTATTAAATTCCTCATAAACATCCATTATGGTCACCTCTTCATCTGTGTTCTCTAATGTCACTGCATCCAACTTCTATAAATAAAAAATGTTTATATTGTAAAAATAAACATAAAACTTTTACTTCTCAGTCATCAATAAATTGTTCAATTCATACTGTATACGAAAAAAAAAAAGATTTGTCTGAATAATATACCAAACCGTTCTTCAAAATCTTTCTGTAAAATAATTAGGTTTATTACAAGAGTTAAACCTGTAACAAATCTAATTTATCTATCTAATTTTACATTTTGTTATTATCTATTCTAATTTTACATTTTGTTATTTCTAAACTGTTACATTATTATAATTGTATCTGAACATAAAATCACAATTTATAAGCCTGGAATGTAAAAGTTTATTTTTCTCTCAATCACTGTAGTAGAGATATTAATGATTTTAAAGATCACTATGCATCTTGAACACAGGCATATGCCTGAAGGTGACGAGGGCGTGCGGCCCAGAACCTTAACACCTCTTTTCATGGCAAGGTCGCCATGATGATGTCAGTGATGTATGGGAAAGGAAAGCGATGAGTAAGACACATGTGCACTGTTCTGATTTATATTTGAGACCACCTGTACCATTCAATGACTAATAAATTATTCCCCCTATAATATAAAAAATGTAATCAACAACTTTAACTTGAGAACTTTCTTAAAATCAAATGGATATTATTATCTATTTGACTTTAAGAAAGTGCAACGGTTTATAATTTTTCATAATTCAACTTCTAATAAACTGCTATTGGAAAGAAGACGGGATACTTGACAGGTCATAAATCGTTATTCAATTATTGGTGTAATGGCATGTCCAAACAAATAGGGTGAGCAAGACTAATGAGACAAGCTAACAGTTTAGAGATAAAGGAGTAGGGTATGTGTACATGGTGTAGCAATTCTCGATTGATCATAGATTGTCAGTATTGAGCAATCAACCTAGTCACAATTTTTTTTTTTATTTCATGTGATGTATTTTTTATATTTATTTATATTTTTACATTTCATGTAATATAGACAAAATTATGTAATTTGAAACATGAAACATTTCATGTTTCAAGTTACATAATTTTGTTAAAGTAAACACATTTTTTCTTTTTGGTTTTGCTGTATTTTTGTGAACATTATTGTAAACTAGTATATATTTCTGTACGTACATGGGAGACTACTATAAGGAAATTGTTGAAAAACTATAGGATTTTACAGATATTTTCTGAATAAAGGAGTGAAGACAGGGAAATATAAATAAATTAATTTTAATACAGTTCATTGCATCAATGTGTTTTTAGGCATTTAACATTGGGCAAGCTAATGTCGATTAACAGCAATTTGGGTGCATCATTAAAAATTTGAGGTATGGACATATTTATAATTATCCATACCTCATATTGTTTTAATTTAATATACTCTTGCATTTTTAAATATATAAAAATTTGATTTTCATTAAATCAAAGTATATTTTAATTAAAAATTGAGTGATTATTATCTAGTTTCACTCATATTACAAGAAAAGCATTTTATGCTTGTCATCATTACAATTGCATTGAAAGTGATTCTGTCAATAATGACTTGACATAACCGAGCCTTTATTAATAGTACTAAATCCAATATAAATATTATCACTAATCAAAAAATTACAACATTATCAAGTAGTGTTAAGCTACATAAATATTTTAGTAATGAATATAGAAAAACTTACATATTCTCTCGGCAATAAAAAGAGTTTCCTGTTGACATTTTTAAGTATTAAACAACAAGATACACAGCCAGCTTTCTTATTCAATGGGTTGACATACACTTTGCCGAACATATAAACTACCCCTGGTTTCACAAATCTATCTTCCCACGCATCTAACCAGTAGAATTTCAATACCTTCTCACCACTTTCATTAGTCTGCAATGGCAAGCCATCTATCTGAATATTAACTGTATTACATTCATTTACATTTTTTTCCGACCATGTACTAGACAATGGTTTTAGTTCTTTGGTATCTTGTTTAGGTTTGGAGAATATATCAAAGTCGTCATCTAAAAATTCAGCAGCTACATCGGTGATTGTGTTTATTGAACTCGATACCACAGGCTCTTCTTTCACAGTTTTAAGATTAAAGCTGTCATTACTAAAATCGTCATCGAAATCTATGTCATTTGTCTGATAATCATTACTCTGAGATTGGAACTCGTCAATTTGTTGCGTTTCTGTATTATGAGACTCACTTTTCAAATCGTCATCTATTTTCCATTTTGAGCTTATAGCTATGTTCTTTTTAGCGTTGCTGTCTATAGCCTTCTCATCATTTATCTGAAATTTTTGAAAATGAGTAATTTTAAATTACACAATATTACACATAATTACAGTAGAACTGCTGCTCCATTGCTGCACACTGACAACAACACATGTGTGTTTGTGTTTGATTTTATATAAAATGTAGATAAGATCATGCACTGCCCCAGATAAAGAAGTTGCACACTATATAATTTCACAGATCTATGAAATGTGTGGCCTATGTTGAGCAGGGGAGGGAGTCACAACATGCACTGCAGTGAATCATTAACATACGCAACAGACATTGTCAAACTTCACAGTGTTCATGTGCAGTGTAGCAATAGTGGAGCGGCTGCTTTAGTGTGGATTGGTTCTTAATTCCATTCATAATGATTTTATGTTTTTCCATAACCCGTCCATTTAATTAATTTTTGCATTCATGACCATGGCATTGTTAAATTTAATTACGATCAGAGAAGAATAGAAAATGTAACATCAAAGTAAATCAATTTCATGTATATATTTAATATACTTTTTGATCACATACAATTCCAGATAATATCCAAATTTTACCTATATCTGTTAAGAAATATACGACTATTAAAACACTACTTTCATCATTCATGTTCAGTAAAAACTAAAACAAATCAAAATACCTGTTTCCCCATTTCTATAATTTGGGGTTTCTCAATTTCTAACGTTTCTCTGGTGAGTGTCGCTGGAGTTTCTTTCACTTGCTGAACTTGTGTTTTCTTTATATTAGCTGTCAAATTCTTAAAGTAATTCTGAGCATCCCTTTTACTTGACTCAATATATGTCGTTTTGGTAGCAACAGGTTTTGGTTTCACTATAACATTTGTTGCATTAGAGTCTAGATCTGACATGATATCTGATAAAATGTTGTCTTCAGATGTTTTTACATCCTAAAAAAAATATAATCGATTTGTCCTTCTTTATTAGGGATAACAAATAGTTACAATATTAGTAATGCAATATCTAATGTAATTTTTAATTATAATAATTATATATTACTAGGGCTGTCTTTAATCATGCACGGGATCACCTTTGGCATACAGTTTGGGCCCCTTTATCAAAATAATAACATATAATACAAATAAAATAACTGATAGACTATGTTAAATCATATATTCACTTTGTATGCAATAAAGTATTAAAGTTGATATGAAATAAGCTCTGAATTGTGTTCTCAAGAACATATATGCATAAATATATTCTCAGTATTGTATATTGATATGGAGAATGCAAGATTACATATTATATATGCACTGAAAATAATATTTAAGAAGCTATTTTGTACTTTACTGACATGCTCTACTGTGAAAAAGGAATTCTTTCTATTTGCAAAGAGCGCACTAATTATATGTGTGCTATGACACACACTAAGTCTGTGAAAAACGAATATGATGATTTGCAGTAAAAATGCCTTTAATAATAAATAATGTCAAGGTGCAGTCCCAAGCACACCATAAAGGCAAACAGCCTTTGCCTGCCTTCATGTATTGATAAAAAATCAAATAGGTATACATTAGGTATATAAAAAATACAAAAATCAATAGCAAAAACAAACTATTATTTAATAGAATGCCCTCTGTGGTTATGGTTAAACATCTCTAGTTTTATAGGTGGTACAATATAATCAATCACCATAAGGAGGCACTGTTCAATGGCTAGGCAATGGGTTCAAGCATCTATTTTCACAAATATGTGTCGTAAGATGTACAACATACATTCTTTTTTTATGCATGATAATCTATTAGCAGTCAGATTCAATTTTGGCGGGACTATTTTGAGTAACCAAAAATTTAATTGCTTTTTAATTCGAATGCTTTAGTGATTTCAGATAGCATTTTGCAATTAATATGCATATACATATTAGTTGCAAAATGTACTCATAGTAGTTCACAATGCTGTTGTTTTCGCAGAACATCATAATTTCAATAGTTTTATATTGTGTTATTATTCTGTTGTGCAAGCAGTTAAAATGTTTAGTTATAGTTATGAAATTTGTGATAGAAATGTTTGCTTATTAAAATTAAATAGTGTAAACATATTTAATCAGTCTCCTTATGCAGAAAAATTCTTTAAGCTCACTGGCCTTTATTAAATTTAAACTTGATTAAAAAAATAGGAAATGAAAGTAGAAAATTAAATAGTAAATATTTGGAAATGTTTCATTTTTCTTATGTTTCTTACATATATGATGTGCCCAAAGAAGATTCAAAAATAATCTGCAGTAGAACATTATTAGTATTTTATTTGAATAGTTTTTTTTTAATATAATGTAAGCAATATTTGAAGCGTTGATGCCTTCCTTGGCTCAAATTTCTACGATCGCCACTGTCAACGTGCCTACCTCAGTAAATAATGCATTTAGTCAACATTTTAGAAGTTTCATATATCCTTACACATGTACATATATTCTATACCTTACACGTGTAGATATTTACAATTATAAAATGGCAATTACGTATAACATATGACTATGTAATATCGAACTAGCTAAGTCAATAATATTCAAGTGATTAATTAGATATACATATAACAAAGCTGAATCTATATTGTTGGTGCTTAATAATGGAAATATATCTTATTACACCTGAATACTGCATATGTGTATGTATGTATCTATACATACTTATATAAGGGCATTGGTTAGATACAGAATGTACATTGTAAAAAGAACTGATTTACAGTTTCAACTTCTGTTTTAGTATCAAGGCTAACAAATGTACTAAAGATAATTGTTACATGTCATCGGAAAGGGAATTGGGGATATTCTTTAGTTTGATATTTAATGAAATGCATTACAGATCATGAGTGTGAATTTGCTAGGTGGTGAACTTGCAAAACCAATATTAAAAATTAGTCGATACCTACTTCTTTCTTTTTGGAGGGCATAGATCCCAGAAGATTACGAATGTTACTTTTCGAAGAAGGATGTGCAGATACACGGGCTTTCCGTTTTTGTCCTCTACCACTTTCTTTATTAGATATAACATATGAATCTTCTTCCTCGTCATCAAATATTTCTCGACCATCTTCAACATAACCAGCTCCATCTGTACCCAGATTTGGATTCATTGAGTTCTTTTGCAACACATTTAATATTATCCTTTGAATTTTCTACATAAAAATTAAAAAGTACTATTGATTTGAAAAACTAATTTATATGAACTGCCCAAATTTAAACAATTTCATTTGTTTTAGTATTAGTAGCATTGCTCTTGACTAACATATGTATTTCATAAAAATGAACCCAACCTATAATGGTTAATTGACTTATTTTCTAAGAATTCCTAAAATAAAAATATTTTTTTTACATTAACATATTAGCCTTTTGGTTTGTAATGTATAAGCTTTTGAAGAAAATTCCTATTGTAATTTCAAATAGACAGTATAGGTATATAAACTAGTCATTAAGTAAAAATAAATTGATGCCCCTCAATCTTTAGTGTTCTATGTTTGGACTTAATAGGATTAAGGGTTAGATACAGGCAAAGGAGGACTATGAAAAAAATATTTTAATCCATACTATATATTTTTTCTACAACCCAATGAAGTACAGCACATAAATAGTACCAATAAAACATAAATTTCATCCATTCCTTAGTGTAGTAATAAAGTATTTTAGTATAAGACCAATCCCTTCCGATCTTTTGATCTCTAGGGTGACTTTTTATATTTTGTTATTAAATATCATCTAATCTTTTTATGGTTCCATCGGATGCAGCACACTCACCTTATCATTCAATAGTGCATAATTAGGTGATTTGACTTCAAAATCAACTTTCAATCATTTATGGGACAAAAATGGACCAAAGTATTTGTTGGTTTTCAAGTTCTTTTTACTCAAAAATTAACTTGTTCTAGATCTGATCGGGCCTAAATCTAAATCCGCGACTGCCTACAAGTTTGAAGATGGGCAAAAGATTAAAAATAGATAAATACCATCGTCTTCAATCCAGTCTTCTTGTTGTCTTTGCAAAACTCGATCTGAATATTCATTTTCATCTACGGTTTCATACACGTTTTGAAGTTCTTCAACTGAATACTTATTTTTACATCCTTTCAATTGCTTCAACTTTTCTAAAGCCGATAAACGCCCATGTTTGTCGACTTTTTGCCTTTTCGCTCTTTGTATAGCTAAAACAAAACGAGTTATCTATTACTGTTTAATAAAAAATTAAATAGCAACAATTATTAAATTCATGTTATACTAACCCACAGAATCGCCCATTTTAGATTAACTTGAAAACAACTTAAAAAATAAATTTAAACAAAAAAATTCATGCGAAACTTATAAATACGCATTTGACATTTTATTGATGACAGTTACAAAATTTGGCGGGAATTTGCTTAATTTATTCTTTGAGTTCCATTCTGAACAACATTAGTGACAAAGATATATGAAAACAGATATTTACTAAATCTTGCCAAATTTACTTTACTTAGCAATCTTCTGTTTATTTATTAAGCATTAAGTTCATTTATAAATACTAAAATTTTGTTTCTGTATTTTAATCAATGCTATTTACAAAAAAACATAATTACATATTTTAAGTAAAAAAAAATATAGTGATGAAGTACTAGCGAACTGCAGTCAAACAAAGCTGCAGATATAGTAATATTTAAAAAAAAGTGTTTATTATTTATATTCCAAGGCATTTTCAATAACGTATATCTTAAAAGTCATTATTTAGCCACATGATGGAGGTGTTCTAAGAAAATGTGACGTTTCCAGTGTTCTAATGCGTATATTTAAATTTTCTCTTACCTTATTTTTTTGTATAATATTAATTTTTGTCTGGAATAATAATTTATATAATTGTAAAAGAACAACATTATTATACTTTCATTAATTACAAAAATAGAAGGAAGAAAAATAAAACATTTGTAAAGGGGGAGGACTAGCTTTTGTAGGTTTAGCGTTAACGACTCTTATAAAATAGACCATGAGTGCGATTACATGTATTTTAATATGTATGTTCATGATGTAATAGTCAAACAAACTAAATTATTGTAATTTTCTCTTGTGTCATCCAGTGCTTGTTTCGATGAAATTTGTTACAGTAAATTACACATTATTCGTCCCTAATATATAGGATTAACCTCATATCAGTGTTATAACATACACGATATTCTTAAATCTTACAGTTCTTGTTTAATTTCTTTCTCGCTGTGAAATTAGCACTATAATGTTTGCGTAATTAAATTTTAAAGTGAAACTTTTATTACATCGTCTCAAACTTTTTCGTCTGCGTTTGCATGTCGCGTGACGGTCGGCCGCATAGTAGGGGTAAAGTGAAAGACGCTCGTCAGGGTAGCCGAGGCCAATATGGCGGCACCTATAGTTCGTATCAGCTGACCGTGTAGTGTATAGACTATTACTAGTTTGTGCCAATGCTCCACGCTCTTTTGTTTGTTTTTGTCAGTGTAAATATTGTTATTCATTTGCTTTTGGTAAACAACAACACAGCTAGTGAGTCCAAAAAACTGATCAACGAGAAAAAAGCAAAGAATAGTGCAAAAATGAATGACAATCAATTAATTTATTACATCTATATATTGTTTTCAGTTTTTTAAAATGTGTATATCATCTAAATAATTGTTAAGTATTGTGTATGTCGTACTCTAAGACATAGAGTGCAATAAAAATATTAGTTGAAGACCTAGTCTACTTTTATCATTTCCCATTATCATTCACATTTTCCAAGTATAAAATTAAGATTGATGAAGCGATTTTTATACCTTTAATGAAATATTATTCCGAAATTTTTTAGTTAAATGTCTGTAATGTGAAAAAAGTTTCACTTTTACCGTGGTTTCATAAAACCACACAGTCCTTTTTTTTATTTTCATCAAAGCTTTTTTAGGCTATACATACCAGTATCTATGTAGTTATTCAAATCCGACTAATATCACATTAGAAACCTTTGGCAGTTTCTGTAGACATTAATCACTTCTTAGAATTAATAATAATAGTAATATAAAATCACGCCTATTTTCCAAAAGAGTAAGTAGATACAAGATATTTCCACATGGTACGATTTTTGCTTCACTGGTATCCGTCAATCTTTTCATGCAAACTCCATGGTTTCGGGTGCTTAAAATTTAGCCCTTTTTTAGTATACCACCAATATAGTCAACATAGGATTTTTTAGGATGACCCTTGCCGACCTTTCTATCACACACATTTGTTCTAAAGACTAATTTTGTCAGTCTGATTTCATTCATTCTTTTCAGAATAACTTTCTATATAATAAAGTTTTCACAGCTGTATTTGCTGTATTTTACTTGTATATTTGAAGAACCTGAATCCCTTACTGAATCCAACAATCATAATGCATTCAAAAAAAAATATATTTCACATAAACCTACTTGAGAAGTTAAATATATACAATTATGTAGGTATAGTAAAAGGATGCCAAAAACACAGCTCAATAAGGTTGATTAAAATTGGATTTTGATTTTCAATACAACTGGTGAAATTGAATAATAGTTTACCTTGATTTAAAAAAAAATGTTTGAGAAAAGAATTTTTATGTTGTATTTTCATAATTATCAAGAGGCTGTATTAAATACCCATTGCTTTCTATTCTCCAATGAATACTTTTAAGAATAACATTTTCGCGCCTTTTCCTTTGTACTTGACAACTGAGCATGTTGTGGTTTGTTGAAAGGTACTGATTATAAATAAAAGGAAAAAAACGAGGTACTCTCAAATTTTATTGCGTTTCTGTGTAGGATTACAAAAGTGACGAAGTGTAACAATGGCAATGCGTGATTATGCTTCTGATAAAGGTAAATATGCTTTCATTTTTTTTACATTAATTTGAAATTAGTTAAACTGTCTTATTGTACTTTTAGAGGTCTTCAAGACTTTCTTAGTGGAATTTTGTCAAAAAGGCGATGAGGGCACTAAATTATTTAAATATGCAGAGCAACTCACGCGTGTCGCTCACAGAGAACAGGTAAATACTATTTATATGATATATTTTCACAAAGATCACTGGAACCACTTGCATCATATAAGTCTTTTCACATAGTAAGGTGCAGCGACTCATGTTATGAATTATCATTTAATTATTTTAATTTTAAGTATGAAAGAAATTTATTATGCGAGATTTGTTTTTGAATCTAGAAAAATCTTAAATCTATCAGTCATAGAAAGTATTTGTTTAATGTGTACAAAACATGCTAAGATTTTTAATATGCTTAAACAGTAATGTTTTGTATAGTAAATTGTGAACCTAAGTATATTGAATTTGAGTGAGCTGGCACAAAAACAATGTTAGGATGAAACAAGCTCTTAATTTCATATACATTCCCATTGTATTTTTATGGGTTACAGATTGCATTTATTGTGGAATTGGATGATCTGCATGAGTACAATGAAGAATTAGCTAATGCAGTGATTCAAAACACCCGTCGTTACACTAATATGGTATCTGATGTTGTGTATGAAATGTTGCCTGATTATAAACATAAAGAGGTGATCATACAAAATTTCAACATTTTAAAATGTGTCTTCTAGTGACTTACTTTAGGATGTTTGTAGATAACCGCGAAGGATGCTCTAGATGTATATATAGAGCATAGGATTTTATTGGAAGCAAGAAATCACCGGATTCCTGGTGAGATGAGAGATCCAAGGAACAGATATCCTCCAGAGCTCATCCGAAGATTGTATGTATATTGTTGATTTTTGACACTTTTTCACAAATATAACACGAAATTATATTATGACTAATATTATAAAGGCGAAAGTTTGTTTGGATGGATGTATGGATGGATGTTTGTTCCTCTTTCACGCAAAAACTACTGAATGGATTTCGATGACGCGGTACAATAATATATAGCTTACACATCAGAATAACACATAGGCTATAATTTATAAAGATATAGTGGGAATTAACCAAAATAACGAGAAGTGTCAAGTAAGCAGGAGAAAATCTGCCATCTGCGAGGTATTCTGGCGCGCGCGCAAAACCGTTGGAATTACATTATATAATGTACAATGGAAATGTTTATCTTAAATAGTCCTACAAAAAGCTCACGACAGCATATAACTATCTTTTATGTGTAAGCCATTATCGCCAAAATAGTGAACCATAAATGCAATAATAATAGATAATTTATTTCTAATGCACATTTTTAGTAACAAATTGATCCTTATATCAAAATATATAATTTTATCGCATCTGGTGTTTAAAGTAGATAAACTTTGTCTTTACACTCCATCATTTGGACAAATATTTGAATAGTTATGACGAATGACAAGCGAAAGCGCGATATTACGGTGCGGTCCGGCGGCAGGGTCAGACCATAAAGGTAGCAGGCATACATTTGAGCGCGCAATGTTTTCCCACGGCCAGCTCTATGTGACTTGCTCACGCGTTTCTTAATCGCAAAATCTGCATGTT
Source organism: Eumeta japonica (assembly GCA_005406025.1). NCBI lineage: Eukaryota > Metazoa > Arthropoda > Insecta > Lepidoptera > Psychidae > Eumeta > Eumeta japonica. The sequence goes on from BGZK01000368.1 coordinate 256,956, forward strand.
TATACAGACCAAAATAAATCGTTTAACATAGTTTATAGGAGTATATTGCAGTAGCCACCTATAACTTTTGCACTACCATCAATCATTATATACTTCCGTACCTATCCATCCTTACAAACTATAGCATTTATAATACCTATAATACATATTAGCGAGTTCATCTTATAAAATACTTAGTTCCAATTTAAATAAATTACACAATATAACTGTTCGAACACTTATAACTGGAGAATAGCTGGACCGATTTTCATTTTAATTAATAGTGATGAAATGTACAAAAATCAGTAGGTATGAATTATGTTTAACTTCCAACAATTTTAAGTTGTCGCTTTATATTGCTTTAAAAACATCAGCCATGTAAACGAAATAGCTACGAATATATAGGGGCTGTGGTTATATCACAATATGTATAAATTGGCCCTATAAAAAAATTTCCATATGAACAAGATGAAAGAATACATTTTATGCCTACGCGGGCGGAGCCGCGGGCAAAAGCTAGTTATGATATAGTTAGCACAAACCATGAATCGCCAGTAGATCCAGGGAGGTCATTAGTGACAAGACTTCTCCCTGGACTGGGTCTGTTTTATTATTGTAATTGTATTAAAACATGTCCCAATTGGACTTAGATTATGTGACCCCCTTCCCAACCAGGAAGACTGGGTCTGGGCCCTCGCCACTAATTTTCTTTGTTATATTTCCAGTGAAGTATATTTTATGGATCTGTCTACATCTAAATCTGTGCCCATACGTAAAGTTAAAGCTGAGCATATTGGAAAGTTGGTTACGGTTAGAGGTAAGATATGTGTGAAATGTTCTCTATTTTTGTTAAACTAGTTTAAAAAAGATAAAGGTTGTAGATTTGATTGGATTTTAACTGCAACTAATTAATAACATTTTTACTTGTTATAAACACAATACACTGTATTATAGTACATAGTTACAAAGAGTTTAATTATCATTTTCAATAATAAAATTCTTGTTTGTGTTGCAGGAATTGTTACTCGCTGTACAGAAGTAAAGCCGTTACTCACAGTGGCAACTTATTCTTGTGCGGCTTGTGGTGCTGAAACTTATCAACCAGTGCGTGGTTTACAATTTACTCCACCACCTGCCTGTTCAGCAGATGAATGTCGTTTGAACAAAGCAGCTGGTCAGTTGCATTTACAGACCCGAGGTTCAAGGTTCCAGAAGTTTCAGGAGTTGAAAATACAGGAGCATGTGTGTAGATAATATTGCCATGATATAAAATACTCAATTTATTAAATGTGCGAAGGTTCATTATTCCCAACATTACATTTTTAGTCAGATCAAGTACCAGTAGGTCGAATACCTCGTCAGCTATCGGTATACTGTCGTGGAGAGACTACCAGGCGTGCACAACCTGGTGACCATGTGGCCATCACAGGAGTTTTCTTACCACTACTCAACACAGGATTCAAGCAGTTACTTCAAGGGCTATTATCGGATGCATACTTAGAAGCACATGTAAGTAATTTATGACTTCTTAATTATGATTGAAACATTAACAAAACATATTTAAATTGAAAATGTTGTTAGATTTAATTTTTGTTACTCTTACTAAATTTTAATTAACTCAAATAAATGGTAGTTAATCGAAAGGTGTAGTGATTTATAAAGAAACTAATGTTCCTCTGCATATTTGTTCTTATGCACTTAAAATAGATTCCTTTGTATTTTATATTGGCTAATTAAGATGTCAACTATTATCTCGATTTCAATGTTGCTCTTGGTTTTTTTTCCACTCCCATTTTTATTTTCGATCCTAATAACTTTTTCAGTTCTGATGCTGGTTTGATTTGATCCCGTTTCTGTCCTCAATTCAATTTTGATCAAATTATTCGAGAGGATGCATACTCTTACACCGAAATATACTATTGCTACTAGAGTAGAGTAAAATCATTATGAAATGACTTTTACTCCTGATAAATTATTTTATTATGAAATGATTTTTTTAATGCTTTTGGTTTTGTTTTTCCCTGCGATTTGTTGTTATTAATAACCAATTACTATAATAATCTAAGGAATTAGTTCTATGTTCACATAAGCAAAATGTGCACTGAAGTTGTATTTATTTGTATTAAAAATATGTTTAGTTATATTTTATGGATTTTTTTTCACTAATTATAATTTTTTAAATATATTTAGTGTATACATTTTGGTTTATTACAGTTTTATTTTTAATATAGATATAAAACTTATAATTTATATTAATTTATAAATGTCACATATTTTAGATGGTTTCCTGTTTGAATCAAAATGATGAAGGGGAAATGGCAGAAGCATTAACTGAAGAAGAATTGTCTGAGTTGTCAGAGGAAGATCTGTATTCCCGAATGGCACGCAGTCTTGCACCTGAAATTTATGGTCATGAAGATGTAAAAAAAGCTTTGCTGTTATTACTTGTTGGTGGGCTGGATAGGTTTGTTTTTCATTTTAGTTTTTTTAATTTTTTGTTTTATTTGTCAATAAAGATAGTTGAGCTTGACACACATATTCAAAATTTTAGGCATTATAGTTTTGGCAATAAGAAGAGTTGGTCAATTTTCATTTATTTTCTTAAGTAACTTTAAATCTATTTATTTTAAAATTATAAAAATTATATAATTGAGACCTTCACAATAAGTGCTTTCTTAGATATGACCCATGGTACAGTTGGTATTTTTTTTAATTTACCCCCAAAAGTTACTTTCATTATTATATTATATTACACATCTGCGTTTGGGTCACAGATATATATGTGTGTGTACCAAATGTCAACTTAATCCAATAAATTCAGAGCTAATTGTCTGTGATAGATGGACAGACAGACACGGGTGTCCTATGAGAGTTAAAAATAAATTGTATCATATTTAAATGTAATAATAGATTTCTATATCGTACATTGATGTGTTTTCTGAAGTATAATTATCACCAAATATTTCATAGCGACTGGAAGCTTGGCAGCACTATGGTAAACAAAACTAGAGTTTAAACTTGTCGTTAGTTTGCTTTGATTTTTTTTGACATGACTGATACATAATAGATTCATATGGTAACAACTTGAAATACATATCATAATTACAAAATAAACCAGTGTAAAAAATTCTTAAAAATTTGATAACATTTATATATTTTACAGGCGTCCCAATGGAATGAAGATTCGTGGCAACATCAACATATGCTTAATGGGTGACCCGGGAGTTGCTAAATCTCAGCTGCTGAATTACATCCACCGTTTGGCGCCGCGCGGACAGTACACTACAGGCCGGGGATCTTCAGGCGTCGGTCTCACAGCTGCTGTTATGAAGGTATTATCGTAATTTTTATTATAATCATTAAAATAATGTTGCGTAAATATAAAAAGAATTTTGATAATCAAATTTAAAATCTATTTGTAATTTTTATGGCGATGTTGCCATAAAAGAGTGCTAAGAGACTATCAAAAATTAATTTCTACAGAGGTGACCATAGGGATTTTCAAAAAAAAGTTTTAATCAATAGCAGAACTGTAATGTGGTTACTAAACTTGACTTAGTTGTGTGTTACTCTAGTTCTAGTTCTATGTGACACTAGTTGTATATATATTTTTGAGTTAAGACCACCTTGGCATTATGGTTGTGTGTTAGTCTGCTCAATGCGGCTCTTAAAAAATGCTTTCATACTTTGGGATATGGTTATTGTACATGTATACAGATTTTGTTCATTATGTGCTTATAAGTCAATAAAGCTAATGGTTTTACTGTTGCAACTATAATTAAAAAAAATCGAAGATTGTGTGAAATGTTGAAAGTTCATAATAAATATTACAGTTAGTCATGATCATTCACCCATTTGTACCAGGATCCATTTACTGGTGAGATGATGCTAGAGGGCGGTGCACTAGTTTTGGCTGATCAAGGAGTGTGCTGCATTGACGAATTTGATAAAATGGCGGATGCAGACCGTACTGCAATACATGAAGTTATGGAACAGCAGACCATATCTATTGCTAAGGTGATTAAAATATAATTAATTTTTGATAATATTGAACAGTAATTATGTCTATGCCCATGCGTTTTAATTTTTTTGGATGGTTTCATGTAATTTTTCAGTAAAATAAATTGATAAATTTTAATATCTCTGTAGATTGAGTGTATGGTATTCGATATAAGCAAAATAATTTCAATTTGTTAAGATGCAATCTTCTATATTGAGATGAAATCAATTTTCATTTTACAAGAGAGGTCATTATATATTATTTTTCTAAGGTGTTTTTTTGTCAGTATGAAATATCTCCCTTGAGACATCATCAAACTTGATGTTTGATATGCTATTTAGAAGATTATTTTTCCCTCTAAGGACGAAAAATAAGTTTAAATTAGTTTTAGTTTATTTTTGTTAACGATTGCAATTTCAATATTTACATTTAAAATTAACATTTTAAAAAGTTTATTAAAGCCATCTGTTGGCATCTTTATATATTATTTCTCTAAGATGTTTTTTATTAGTATGAAATATCTCTTTTAATACATTATTAAATATAATGTTTGATACGCCATTTAGAAGATTATTCTTTCATCTTAATCACAATATACAATTCATTATCTGTTTCTTATAGTTTGTAAGATAAGCCTATTGGTGTGATTAGAAAGAGGGAAAGGCATTGTAGGTATAACAATGTAATAGTTGGTTTTAGGATCATAGCAACTAGAATTCTAGAAAGAATCCTTTTTCATTAAAGCGCTACACATACACATCAAAATTGAGAAGTACTGTAATATGTTGTATAATTTGTTTATGTGACATTTTGCAGGCGGGCATCATGACGTGTCTGAATGCTCGCGTGTCGATCCTGGCCGCTGCCAATCCGGCGTATGGTCGATATAACCCTAAAAGATCCATCGAGCACAACATCCAGCTGCCAGCAGCTTTGCTGTCGCGTTTCGACTTGCTGTGGCTGATACAGGACAAACCTAACAGGCAAGTATGAAAATGCAGATAAAGACTGCTGACATGAAAAATAATATTTGAAAAAAAAAAGTCTTGCTCATATGGAAAAAATAAAATAGACAATTATAGAAATTTTATGAATAAATTCAAAGATTTTACTACACTTTTTAATAACAGTTATGATAGAGAACCACATAAATAGGTTAATGTAGATTATTAATGTCTTTAGTTTGTTATACTTTCACCTTGAACCAACGCTCTTAATCTATTAAATTCCAAATGAGATATGTAAATAAAAAACTTACTTACATATTTCAGTTTTACTTACATATTTTATAGTAAACAGTGAACATTTTTACTTGAACCATAAGATAATTGGTTTTGATCCCAACCGAGAAGAGCAATTTTACCAGTGAGTTTTGAACTTCAAGTTGAGTTTGCTTGATTGTTCAGTGAGAAGCCATCAGAGGTTTTGGATGTTGTCATTGCACTAGCACTAATAATTGATAAGGGCCCCTAGCCCACACATCCCACACACGGGGTCTTGAAATATAAGCCCAAATATAAAATATAAGTCTGAAATAAAAGAATTATGTGTTGTGTATACCTCAGTAGTGCAGAGTAAAAAACAAATCTGATTTAATGCAGTAGAAAATTTATATAGTTTTTGTGGTTAATCTAAACAACCTTAGATATATTACATATACTAGTAATATAAAAGACTAAGTAACTAATAAACGGAAAAATATTTATATATAGGTCGAAATAAGAAGCTGTTCTAAATAGTACTAAAGATAACCAATAATTCATTTACCAATTATGTTGGTAATATTGGTATGTTTATGTATCATGTATCAAATGCATCAATTGTAGACATATGACAAAAAGGGTTTGTTTGAGTGATGTATGCCTGTGAATTAATAGTTGTCATGCAATAAGAATAAGATTATTTAAATTCATCTCTTTAATAAATACTATTTAACAATCAGGTAAATACTAAGTTACTATTGTCATGCAAATTGGACACATGCTTAGAAAACCAATAGGTATGGCATGTATGTGTGTCAAATACTGGTAAAGATTGAAAAATTCATATTAAAAAAGATGTTCGTATATACAACTATAAATTGAGTGTCTTAATGCGGGTACATGTTACGAACAAGCGTCTTGAAATTACCTAAAAGTTGGAAGTGTCAACTAATAGATCAATGTCAATTATGATTCCAATCACCCTACTATTTGCCTTGATCTTTTTTAGGATTCCAAAGAAATATCAATCTGAGATGCCAAAGATTTTCATAATGGTAAAATGTTAATTATAACTTTAAATTTAGAGAGAAAGATCTAGAACTAGCCAAGCACATTGCTTACGTACACCGTTGCTCCGCGCAACCACAGCCCGAGGGTGCTGCGCGGGCGCTCCCCATGCGTCTCATTCGGCGCTACGTGGCCTTAACTAAGCGAAAACAACCCTCGGTCCCCACCGAACTTTCACAGTATATAGTTTGTAAGTACCTTTTGCACTTACTTTGCATATTATGTGACATTTTTCATGTAATGACTCAAATTAGAATAATTTGGTTTTTAGATTTATTATGATGATTTATTTTTAGTACCCCTAAAATTTTACCAACAAATCTATAAACATACTAACATCTTTTTATATATTTTTTGCAGTTGCAAAATGCATAAAATTTAATATCTCTAATTTCAAGTTGTACTACTATTACACTTCTCCATTTGGAATTGTTTCAGATATTAGTTAAAATATGTTATAACTTCATTTTAGACTTTTTTGTCTTCTTATTATATTATACTAAAATTCAAAACCATTTATTTTATGTTAATTTTTGCCCCTTTTTTTATACAAAGTATTTTGTGAATCACATAATCAAGGGGTGTTTTTGTGAAATGTAAATGCTATCTTTAAGAGGTTTGGTAAGTAATTACTTGTATGTTGTAGCGTCATACGTGGAGCTGCGGCGCGAGGCGCGCAACGCCCGCGACACCACGTTCACGTCAGCACGCAACCTCCTCGCTATACTGCGGTTGTCCACTGCGCTTGCACGGCTCAGGTTAGATCGACATGAATCAAGCAAGCATTCTCTTATTTTGTACGATGCAACAAAAATATCCTCTCCTTATTAAAGAAACTGGAACTAATAACTTTTACAATAATTAATGAATTCGGCTTTTGGGGCAGGGTTTCGCATCATTTAGATAATGTGTTTTCCACAAAATATGTTATATTTTTATAGTAAGCTTATGCGATAATGATAATTAAGGGTGCTAGTAACTTAGTGGTTATAACATTTGACTTCAACAGAAGATACCGAAGTTTGAATCCTGATGACAATCAGTTGATCAACATGCTTTTAACTTAGTCAGTTATTACATTACTCTCTCTTTTCGCCAGAGAGCACATAAAGCTGTCAATTTTAGATGCAACTACCGCATCAGTGGCAATGATTTTTAACAGTTTCCAACCCCTACTGGATCAGCACAGAGGGCTTTTGGTTTCAAATTGGGGGTCTTGCCTAGTCTTTACAACCTTAATAAAAATACTTTAGAAGAGTATGTTCTAATGGTGGGATGATAACTATCTGACACAATTCACAAATAATGGTCACAAGTGTAACCGGATTTTTCAAATACTCTATGAACATACACAATACATAACAATATCAATGATATATATTGAGATTCAATGATTGGGTTTTCTTAAGATGCACAATAATCATTGAAAGGTTATCTCAAATGTTTTTTTTTTAAATTATAGTAGTACAAGTCAAAAAGGTTTCATCTTGTGACCATTGCAAGACCTATTTGAGGGACCTAACAATTTTATATTAATAAAAATTCTTTAATACTAAAATTGTCTCAAGTTTGTTATTGGTGATATGTGATGTACTACAATGAAAGCGTTTAAATTGTGATTTTTAATTATATGATCAGGTTATCAGACATGGTGGAGAAGGAAGACGTAGCAGAAGCAATACGGCTTGTAGACATGTCGAAACAATCGTTGCAGCCCAGTGAAGATATGAATATACAAAGGTTTTTTTATTTTCGTTTTCATTTCTTATTTTATCTCATACTGGTATTTCGTCTTTTCTTCTAAAAAAAATCACTATTTAAAATGTTAATTAAAAAGTTGTTGGGCTTATTATGGAAAAATCTGCCTCAAATGCAAAACCATATCTACGTTGTGATATGAATCTAATAAGTATAATTCACTATTCTAACTATAAGGCTAGAAATGCAAGAAAGGATTTGATATTTGTACAATTAATTTATTTGTGTATTTAAAACATTAATAATATTTGCTTATGTCGGAAACCAATACTCAATCTAGTCAAAATTAATCTGATGGGAGGAAAAAAGATAGGGTATGGGTACTAAATTTGCACCTACAATCTTAAATCTTTAAAGTATTGAAGATATATCTTCTAATTGTGCTCTATCGAAAATGCCAAGTGCCAACAAAGAATTTGATATAATAAATTTCGATTTTATTGTGGATGTGCAATGCTCATTAGTTGTTATAATAACTATGGAAATTATAATGTAACTTAGAGTTTTTCCGCAGGTAGGCTACACCAATGCAAAGTATTATTATAATTTGCAAAATCACTACTTATAATACACTTAATTTAGCTAGATGTAATAGAATTAAGAATGAGATGAATCAATTCAGGGAACTATCCGTATCAATACCAACTTCTGCCTACAGATTTCCAATTTGTGAAGTCGGGTTACAAATAAGGCACTCAATGAAAGTGGTGTACAGTTTCTGGTTGTTTCTGGAAGTTGCTTATTCATAATTCTTACAACTTGGATAATATTTGAAGTGGTATGAGAAGTCAATAAATTCGCAGGATGATGTAAATGGGAACCAGGGATATTACTACTATGTTTGACTTACAGCGCAGTTCATCGCTTATATACGCATCGCGTACCGATTTAATGCGCTCAGTCCTTTGTGAGTTACTGCATGGACAACACGTCGATTCCCACATAACACACTTATGGATAAAATTGAGCATCGCGCCATTATTAAGTTCCACATTAAACAAGGAAAACCACCACATATTATTATGCAGGAGATGATATAAGTTTACGAAGATCACTGTCCTAAAAAAATTATGATTTACAATTGGCACGCTTTATTAAACAAGGGAGACAGTCGATTGAAGACAGCCCTAAGAGCATCCTATAGAGACTACCTCTCCAGAAGTTGTCAAAAAGTAGAAAAATAATATTGGAGGACCCGCGTTTGAAGAAGAAAGAACTGGCAAAAATAGTTAAAGTATCATCTTCAACTATTTGACCATTTTACACAACCATCTTAATATGACAAAAGTCAGCACAAGATGGGTGATGAATTTGCTCACGATACTTTAATAGAAGTATTGAGTTGGCGAAAAGTTTCTTGACGTTGTGTCGTAAAAATCCAACTGCAGTTTTTGGACGAACCATTACTGAATATGAAATTGGGTTTGTTATTATGGTCCCGAGTCGAAGCAAGAGTCTGTGCAATGGCATAAAAATGATACACTTTATCCTATGAAATTTAAGTGTCATAATCTGTGGGAAAACTTATGGCTTCTATTTTTTGGGATGTGGAAGAAATAATTTTGATAGATTACAAAGCCAAAGGTGTTAATATAACCAGATAATATTATGTTACCTTAATTGTGAAGTTAAGAGTAGCCATTAAATATAAAAGAAGAAGAAAATTGACGAAAGATGTGCTGCTTCTACATGACAATGCATCGGTTCACACCAATTATGTTGTGCAGATCTTTTTAAATTAATAGACTTCCCACCTTGTAGCCCAAATTTGACCTCTAGTGATTACTTTTTATTTTCAAATTTAAAGAAAGACTTAAATGGAAAAAAATTTGAAAGTGGAATTCTTGGTGTATTTTGGCTCAAAAGAGAAATCTTTTTTTTATGAGGGTATGCATAAATTAATTCACCGGTCTGAAAAGTGTATTGCGATAAAAGATGAATACATCGAGGAGTAATATTTTTATTGTGTTTTTTAACATCCAAGTCCTTCAGTCCCCAAATATATTTGTCTCTTCTTGTATACATCATAAAATTTTTGATAGTGCCCACTGGCGTGTGTCTGCCAATGATATATGTTAACCCTTAGCCACCTAACGTGTATTCTAGTAACACATCCACCTAACGTCAGTCATGGTGACCGCTTGCGTTTAAGTATTATTATAATGGTAAAAAGCGCAAAAATTGCTGTAAATCAAAACTACATCATGTTTTTCAATTGTTTTTATTTCAAATTGTTTTAATAAACTTTTCAAATTAACACTTTTACTTTTTACTATCGTTAATAAAAGTTGACTTACAAATATTTTAACAAATTATAGGTTTTTTAATTAAGCTGAGATCTAAGCAATAACAATCAATGAGACTTCTTAATTTTTAATTATTTTAGTAACTTAAACATATAATCTCTTATACAAAACTATCATTGGCACAATCAAATCACAATCATGAAAAAATTACAGCTCCCTAACATTTACAATTTTTCGCGGCAGTCTACACGCATTTTTTGAGAACACTCAACGCAAATTGGATTTTTGCACTGAAAACACAAATGGAATGTTTTACGTTTCTTCTTTGGGTCACACGTTGAGCAAGTTTTTCGTGATTCTAATTTGTCAGAACTGCCTGCCGAAGATGTGCTTGGCTGTTCATCTATTTTGAGAACCCGGCGAATAGCATTTTGAAGTTCTCTTTGCAATCCAAACTGGTTTACTCGACGTCTTAAATGGGGTTCGATAAGATCTTCAGCCAGTCGTTTCATGAAATTCAGTATGAACACCTTTTTCTGAGATTGGTTCATGCTGCTGATGATGTATGCATTTGCTGCAGATACATCCAGCATTCTGTAGAAGACCACCATTGGCCAGCGCTGTGTGCGTCGAGAAGTTGAGTAAATGGCACATTTCTGATCTAATGTGTCGACGCCACCTTTGGTGCTATTATAGAAAGTTATCATTTCTGGCTTTTGTTTTTGTGGATCGATGGTTGGCGCGTGATGCATGCTGGAGAGAACAAGCACGGCTTTGTTATGCTTTGGTACATAAGATACCAATGTTGCATCAGACGTGAATCCAAAAATCGAAGAGCCAACTTCCCGATGACGGCTAGGCAAAAATTGAGGAGGTACTTCCCTTTTATTTTTTTTTAGGGTACCCACAAGTGTCAGCTGTTTTTGCTTTAGAATTTTCATAAGCTCCACTGAAGTAAACCAATTGTCAACAGTGACATTTCTGTGGGTTCCTTCTATCGATGAAATCAATCGCAAAACTGCTTGCGTGGGTTTGTTCAGTCTTTGGTATTCAACGGGCAAGCCTTGGCTATCCGAGTCTTTCCCTAAGTATAAGTAGCCATCAGCAAGGTATCCATTTTTGGCGTCAGTCAGGCCCATAATTTTCAACTCATATTTATTGGGTTTTTTCGGTATGTACATTTTAAAGCTGCACCTCCCACGGAAACCCACCAACATCTCGTCAATACAAGTGTAACTCCCAATTGCACAAACTTCTTTGCAGTTTTGTATCAGCTTATCAAACAGCTCAGATATAGGTGCAGCTTTATCAGTGCTACGGCGTTCATCTCTGGTGCTCGCATCATCAAATCGAAGGCAATTTAGCAATGTTTCAAACCTGTTCTTGCTCATTATACAACGATAAATCTCTCTTCCTGTGCCATCTGTGCTATACCAACATGTGTAATGTGTGTGGTTTTCTTTGAAAATTGCGGTATAGTACAATATACCGATAAAAGCTTTTAGTTCCACTACATCGAGGTCTTGAATACATGTCTGAATTCGATAGTTAGGTCTTATCTTTCTAATTTTTTCGTTTGTATGCTTAACAATTACTTCTAACATATCATCAGTGAAAAATAACTGCCATATATCGATTGGTACTGTATTTCTGTTCAAAACATATCTAAAGTTCCTTTTCAATCCTGGCGGTTGACAAACGATGTTGTGTTGCAAAGTCCTTGATCTCGAAACTGGAGCTTGAGACGACCAACGGAACCGATTTTTTCCAAAGTAGTTCCGGTACCTTGCCAATGGAACATCATCATCGGAAGATGCATCATCATCAACTGGCAGATTATTGACGTCTTCATTTAACTCGTCAACATCAATATCAGAGTCTGATTGACACTCACCATCAATGACGTGGTCTACAGGTACATCTTCAACGTCACTGCAATCTTCATTTGGTATTTCCGGCACGTCCCTTTGATTCTCGGAATCTGAGTCACACTCTTCTAACCATCTACTTATATTTTGATCACGTTGAGACATGATAAATCTAAAAAACAACAAGAAAATGTTAACACTAAAAGTAACGTAACAACCTAACGTCGGTCACCATGACCGCATACGAAATTTATTTACCTGAATCTTTTCACTGCCCGCACGTGTTGCTTGGTCGGGAGCGGAGCGCAAACTGGAGAGGGAGGGGAAAAAGTACACAGAGTCACAGGCTTGTGGCACGCGTAGTAACGGAAATATTTGAAAAAATATATCGAATGGAGTCACTGTGACCGACGTTAGGTGGTTAAGGGTTAATTAAACAAATTTTGAATTTCAATCCATAATGTAAAAATTACTCTATAAAAGTATGCCTTTCTTTAATTGTATGCATTTAAGGTGATCAATGTTTTTCAGTTAGTTAGTTTATCTATGGTAATTAAACCTAGCTCTGATATAGAAACATCTGAGAAATTAGTAGCTTTTCAAGTATGCGGTGTCCGGCAGCAGATTTCCGATTTTAAAAAATTATATAAAATAAAAGCTTCTAGACCAAATATATTTATTACAGTGAAAAATTGACAAAAGTGGATTTTATTTTTTGGATATCACATTTTGTAAATGTCGACTTTCGCTTTGTAGACACTCCTCCTGCCTACTCTGCATATTTTGAAAAACACATCTACATAGTGCATTTGAAATTACGTTCATTTCAGTTTGAATACTGTCTTCTAACTTTGCTATATTGGCTGGCTGATTTTTGTAGACGAGAATTTTGAGATAGCTCTACAGAAAAAAGGCACATGGATTTAGAACGGGAGATCTTGCGGCTGAGCTTGGAAGATCCAGGCGGTGTCGGCAAATCTGGCGGTCACTTTTCCCGGGAATAATGCTCTAACTGCATACATCGATGGCCGTGCTCTATGGGCAGTCTTGTTGAAACCATGGGTTTCGATTGAAGTTAAGAGTCATCTTCGACGTGATGTGTAAAAAACGTGTCAATGATTTCACAATATCGTTCAGAATTGACAGTTACTGTTGTACCTCGCTCGTTTTCAAAAAAGTAAGGCCCTACAATGCATCTCGCTGAAACTGCGCACCAAACTGACTTTCTCAATGTGCAGTGGCATCTCATGCGTTTTTTTTTTGGGTTGTCCGGACCCCAATAAGGACAGTTTTGTTTATTAACATAACCATCAAGGTGGAAATGTACATCATCACTGAAGATGTTCCTCATCCCATAATTTGTCGAAAATCCCTCCAACATTTGTTAGGCATACGATTTTCTTGCCCCATAATCATTATCTTCTTACTTCTGGACTATTTGAATTTTGTAGGGGTGGAACTTTAGTTTTTTTCTTTAGGATCGTTTGCAAAGTCGACCTGGGGATGGCCAAAACCGTAATGCGTTTACGGATCGAAAGTCCCGGCGTTTCGAGCACAGAATCACTGATGCGTTGCACATTTTCTTCGGTTCATACCATTGGGCTTGGACCAGGTCACGTTGTTTATTTCTGAAACCGAAGCTCTAAATCGTGCTAGCCAGTTCTCAATTAATTTAGTCGATGGTGTATGACTAATGCGGCGTATGTTGAAGCGAACACAAAACTTACACTGCGCGGTAATGGGCGAAAACTCATTGGTTAGGCACGTCTCAATAGCGTAAGCACGCTGCTCTCCTGTCCAATGCTCCATAGCGACTGACGAATCAGCAGCAATCACAATGGCAACACTTCTCAATCGAAAATTATTTGAATTTATAATCGGAAATCTGCCGCTTGTAGTTATTATAATTCACTGTAGATTATTTTAAAATTACATCACATGTTTAAAAAAAATTTAATATAATTTAACAAAAATTCTACTATAAATAAATCACTGATATAGTAACTTATATAGCTTAAGTTCCATGTCATTTAGTATTGGAAATCTGGTAATAAACGACATATTTTTGGCTTGGACTGGGCAGCAAATTGTCTTTCAGCATATATTTGTAAATACTAAATTCATAAAGTAATTTCGGTAATTTTCATTAATGTGTTTTATGTTTTTTCATATCATCAGGGGTATCAGCGCAACTGATCGCATATTTGCGGTGATACGCGATTTGGCCGGTAGCAACAAAACTGTTAAAATTGCCGACGTCATCGAACGTTGCGTCGACAAAGGCTTCAAACCCGACCAGGTGATATTTTGATATACTTTAAATTCACTAATCATTCAATTGTTAAAGTAAAGCTTGGACCATTGCATTGTATATCTACTAAAGAGGCAAAGCTATCTACTGAGCTTATTAAGCGTAAGTCGATAGCACGAAAAGTATGAAATGTAATGAAAAAACAATCTGGAATTATGCAACATAGAGGCTGAATTGCACTTGTAAATAATTTAAACATTTTCATAAAATTTAGAAACATTTGTTGTGTTTATTTCATTATTACTATGTGAAGTGTTGCATATGTCCTGTCAACCCAAAGAAATTTAGGAAAAAGAAAGCAGGAAATCATGTCTGTTGAGAAAAGACGCACAAATTATGATTTGTCGGTAACAACAAGCATATTAGTATAGTCATTAATATTATTTGTTTCACAGGTGGATGCTTGCATTGAAGAATATGAGAATTTGAACGTGTGGCAAGTGAATCAAGTGCGGACCAAACTGACCTTCATGTGAAATTTTCAGTTTAATATCACTTATAAAATTCTATTGTGTGATTGAAATTTTTGTTTGATGATTGTAGTTAACGATTAAAGCTTTTTTAATAAATTTTGTGTTCTATTTTTAAAATAAATTAATCAGGTATTTATGAGACAGTGTACAAAATTTTTACTTTTGAAATTTGTATTTATAATAACTTATTGTTATTATATTACCAATAACATTATTATATGGACCTTTTTAATTTTTTGTTTGCATCATGAAATGTATTCATGAGGTTTATCATTCACAAGCCCCTTATCGACAACCTTCATCAGAAGCGTGGAAAATAAGGTAAGTTTACCTTATACCTCAAATATACTGCAAGGTTTTTTTAATTTTTATTTGGCTTGTAAATAAAACGCGTCGTATGTGGCTAAAATATGACGGGGCGCAGACTAATAGGACCTGATTGGTTGATTTTAGCCTATGCCTGAATTTTAAGAATAAAAAGCGCATTAACACTCATCGTGTGCCCTCGAATGTATTTTAGATCTCAGTTTGGTTTGGCCGTTTGATGATACAATATGATTCATACTCAAGAATCATTCTCATATGAAGATTTTTGTTTGACTATGGTTAATATAAAAAATCTTTCTTTTAACAAATACCATTCTTTTCGTCCACTCGAGACCATATTCATTTTAATCAAGTTTGATTGGCAAAACTGAAGTTGGAGTTATCATGGTAAGTTCAGCTTTGGTAAACGTTTTGTATACTTAAAACTCAATTGTACATGTAAGCACCACAGATGCTATAACTGATGTGATACGCAACGAAACGTGTCGTTTACGCCGTCACAAGAGTGGTAACGCAGTATAACATACCGAGCTCAATTTTTCAAGTATTTAAGTTTTACACTGAAAATGACGGAATGTTGTCTTTTAAGGTGATCAGGTATGTGTGCTTACCTTTGCATACATATCTCATAGGTAGTAATTTATGAATCACAATTAAAAGCATTGACTGTCAGACCCCTACCACTGACAGTCATTATATACGAGTAGTTGAAATATTGTCAATATACAAGAAAATCGCACTCGGTATTTCTACTGCATATAAAAAAAACCTATTACACAATACCTAACTAGATAAAGGAGTTGTACCTGATTTTTATTTGGTGGGGCGGGGCGGAGGTGAACCTTAACCTTCACATACACCTCTGTAAGTGTCATGAATTAAGATATTTTGAAACCTGTACAATCTTATCCAGCTTTATACCTGGGGGCTTGTGCATCTCCAAATCGATCATTCTCGAAAAGTCTAATCGATTGGCCTGGAAATGATCTCGAACGGCCGTAACAATGGTCCAAAGCATCTTTCATGTTATCCTTCAAACTGTCTGAGAAGTCGGTTTTGACTGTCGAAACTGTGTGTTAGGTATGTTACTATCTATTCTACCATGTACCATCAGGAGTTTACTAATCAATCGCCATAAGGGCGTCTTCAAGAGAACACTATTCTGTAAGGCCGGTAATGCGCTCGTAACTCCTTTAGAGATGCGGTTGTCCACAGGTATGACCATCTACTCTATGGTCGCTTACATTCGAATTTAACCTTTAAAAATCTTATGAAAATACTATTCGGTTTGTTTCATATATAACGTAGGATGACAACCATTTCTAGAATATGTCGTCGTCTCGAGCCTCCATCGACATAACTGCTCTGCGTGAAGTTGAAGCAACTATATTTATCGATGAATTGGCCACTCCTTTGCGATCGATTGAGTGTAGTAGAAAGGCATGACCGGCTTCATCAATCGATATATTTTTCAATCATTAGACAAGTAGGTCGAGGCTGATCGATTTGGCGGAGAAGCACCATAACGTGATGGCAAATACAAAAGCGACGCACTGAGAGTGGGGCCCCGGAATTTAGCAATTGAATCTAAGCTAATAGCTACTATTAATATGAAGTAGAGGGATTTTCCTTCAAGAAAAAAGCTCCACAAGAAGTATACAATTGAATCTGGCGCAACTCCGATGGTTCCATAAAAATAAGATGGATTGTATGTGTCAAATATTTACCTAAACGATATCAGAGATCTGCCGTGATAACCATACGGCCTCTACCATAAACTAGTCATATTCGAAATCTGAGGATTTTCAGCGCAAGTTTCAAATTGGTTGGAAACATATAGACGAGTGCGAAACCATAAACAATACGATTTACTGATAAGTGGAAATCACTCGTGCGGTTAGATCAAACTTCCAAAAAGTTATTTTACTTAATATGAAACAATTACAGAATTTCATACCGAGATAGAATCTGCAGAAGAACCGGGATAACCGACGTGAAAAAAGGTCACGAATGGCGACCACGTACTGAAAGTCTCAGCTTAGGATAACTCGTAGCCAGCTCATAGCCAACACATAGGTGTGCGGATTACCAACAAAGGTCACGTGAAGGGATTGTTTGTGGCCTAGGATCGTCCCCTACCGGTGGCCTATATTCAATAATGCACGTCAAATGTTTCCCGAGGGCGACGTTTGAAGTAAAAAATTTTTGACGTTTCTTTTCTTAACAAGAGTATGAGTTTTTGATGGTTAATAACATAATTATTAAAATAACAAAAACAAAATGTAAATAAAAGTGAAATTAATTGACAAACGTAAATTAGCATTGATTTGATATTTAATTTAGTTGTAATAATAGAAAATTAAAAAAACTATTAAACAAGTTTGCGATGACAAGTGACTATATTAAACCATGTATAATATTGTTCTGGGTTACTTGTAAATACCTTTCTGAAATAAGTGTTTATGTGGGCATGTTATCCTAATTAAAATTATAAATGCGAAAATGAGTTTGTTTGTGCCACGCTTTTGAGTCTTAACAATTCGACCGATCATCATGAAACTTTGTATATACGTTGTCAGGGGTACAGAAAAGAAAATAGTGTGCCTTTCAGCCAGAAATATGTATATAATTTTCATTTTACTTATAACCTTATTATTGTAAATACAAAAGAGAAGTAGTTTAAAAGAGAATTTGATTATGTAAAACTTGCATTGTTCGCTGAACAAGTTCGGGAACATGACAGCGAGATCGGTCGATACAAACGATGAAAGAATTCATTTGACGTCCAAGCGGACGGAGCCGTGTGCAACAGCTAGTACCTTAACAAATTTAATTTCCACCCACTCGTTCCAATTTTTGAGACTATGAAAGGAAGTTCAAGCCAATATGGCGTAATGAAAGTAATTTAATTGACAAAAATATTTATATTGACTGTATTAAAGGTTCAAATACTTTACAACTTTGTTCGACTTGTAATTATTGTCTTGAAAGCGTTCCAACTTGGCTATGTTAATTGACTTAACTGGCGCCTTGATTGAAAAACTTCCCGAGTAACTTGTAACATCCTATTCTCGTGTAGATGAAATTGATTTTTATAATATTACCTACATTTAGGTAAAGGTAACAGGTGAATTCGGTGTTGAAACACCAATATTATATGTATTTGTAGGTAATTATGTTGTCAAATCCGATATAAGATGAATATAATGAGATTATATTAAATAACGCCATTAATTTTTTATTTAAAAAATGTACAAGCATTCATTGCAAATGTTAAATTATTGCGATAGAGTATGCTGTGGTCATCTTGGCTGCAGCACGTAAATGGGCTGGCTTGACCGATCAAATAACACGCTTTCACAGAATACTAACGTGAGGAAACAGTTTACGCTGTTGTGTTTCGTCCAGTGAGCGAGAGTTTCTGTGGCTCACTCTCCCTTCACCACCTCAATAACCTCCCTCGAGTAGCCTCTCCCCTCTCCATCAGATATACTGTTCTTCCTCGAGAAGCTGGCGGCGCTCTGATGTCTCATCCGGAATTGTGAGTTTCCATGGACGGCGGTTACCATCTATACTCTGCTATGATGATATGATACGCCATAAAAATACTAGTAGAGATGGTAATCTTACCACTAATATCCACGACCAAAAACCTGTAAGATTGGCATCAAGATCGCTATTGGGATATCGGGACCTGACAAACGAAGTAGAATCGACATCGACAACAGCACCGTCATCGCGGTCAGAATTAACAGCGGGAACGGCGGATACTAAAAAACGATGGGATTCATTCTATGCACACGCGAGCGAAACCACGGGCATATCTGAATTACAAAAAAAAAAACAAATATTGCTGAATGTTAATTAATGTCCAGTACAGCGGACGGGTAAAGGCTGGTATAATCTAATCTTAAACTTAAAAATAATGAAATACAATACAATACATACACGATCAATCAAATATGTACAATACACGTGTGCGATTCGGAAAGTAGTCAAAATACATAAGAGAACCTAGAACCTTAAAAAGTCAAAGTTGTAATGAAAACTCGCCAATAAAAATATTTGAAAATTTCATTGCGGAATATCAAAATCAAATCTTTAGGATTGTGAATTTGAAAGAATCAATCGATTTTGATCCGTTTTGCGGCTTTCGTTGCAGTTTTTCAGATAACGGAACTGAGTTCAGACCGGCAAATAAATTGATGCGACGATAGATTGAGACATCATATTAGAAAAAAAACGATTGTATTAAAATTATTCTCCAACGATATCTCTTGAACGAGTCAATCGATTTTGATGCTGATCGCAGCAGCAATCGATAAAACTTTTTGGGGCACAGGGCTGATTACATCTTGGTATTGATTGGTACAGTAGTCTAAAATTTATTGAAAAGAAACATTTGTCTGAAAATTTGATTCACACACACGCGCGCGCACACACACACACACACACACACAAATCTAAAACATTGTTCAATGATATTTATGGGAAATTTTGGTTTAATTTCTTCAAGTGCACTTAAGAAGTTGGTCGACTATTACTCGTTAACTAGTAGTTTTCCTTTTAATTTCGTTATGTACACCAATGCCGTGAATCTTTTCACATATCCAAGAATAACCACTTAGTTGGCAGGGATGGGGGACACTTGACTATAACAAAAATTAGCACATTAAAGTTTAATATTTCACAAACAGATCCTTCAATATTTTTCGGAAACCTGCAATGGTTTTGAATATCATCTTTCTATGCTTTTCTGTCCTGAATTATTCAACGACACTCCATGGGATACATGAGAAAAAAACTAATTTATCCCCACTTTACGTGTAGGGAAGATATCCTAAAATATTTATTTTTCACAATTTTATTCTGATACTTTGTCGGCTCGTTTAATATGTATACCTGTTGCGAAATTGCAGTATTCTTGTACTAAGAGTCTCCGAGCTAAGCCGTGGACAGACAGACGGACGAACTTGGCGAAAGTATAAGGGGGTTCCTAAAAATACTGAACCACTAAAAGCCTAATTGTAGATTATCCATCCATAATGAACCCCGCTGAAAATGCTAAACTGAGTTTGAATAGTGTGAAATACATATGAAAACGAAATCAGGATAGCATTACATTTGGGTACCATTTTATTTAAAAAAAAAATCTTTTTTTATATGTCTCTTTATTGTCAAAAAATTTCGCTTTAGATAAAAATAGAACTCAGGAACTTTAATGTATTGTAACGTTCTGTTATTTCTTCTGGCGTATTTTTAAATACAAGTATGCAAAAAAAAGCAGGAACACACCTAGACAGAATACGTTTTTTGTCGTTTCTCTGAAAATTTATGTTCAATAGGAAAATGTTGCTATGTACGAAATCATTTTTTTGAATTGGTCATTTGAGCATGCCTTTCCGTCGCTTTCCTGCCGCTCTGTAGAAATGAGCCGCTAGCTTGTGACTTTAACAACCCGTATCAGAATTATATTTGATATCGCTGCTGTCCAAAATTCTTTATCAAAGCCAATATCAATAAATGCTTACTAAAATGTTATGATAATCATAACGAAATAACTTCGTGATGTGACATTAAATAACTTCAATTGAAGCATTTTATATTATTCTATTTTATTTCAGTCGAACTTGTGATATGTTTCGTGTCATAGATATTAATTAATTTCCAAACACATGTTATGTATGTATCCATACGGATTTCAATAATTAAATGTATCGCGGTTTGTTGCGCTGCAGGTCTTAAGGCAATTAGGGTGCAGGTGACGTAGGTAAAGCGCGAGGCGGGCGTGGGGTTCCGTATGTGAGGAGGGTACATTTCATGTGCGGGATAGCACGCCGGCGGCAGCGCGGCCCGCAGTCGGCACTGCGGTTTGCGGCGCGGGCGCGGCGGCCTGCTCCCGGGGGACGCTGATGTGCCACTTTGCGAGACGTTAATGTATTCTGAAATTCAATTATGTAATTCGATTGAACTGAGGTCACAGCAGACGGTTTTCGAGTGCCGGAGACAAAAGGAAATGGGCGTTCGAAAAGTGATTCTCTCTGATTTTTATTGGAATCTTTTCTCCGAATAATTAAATATAGTTTCTCGTTGCGGATTTTCTACTTATAATTGGATATGTTATATATTTATTTATATGTGCAAACAAATACAAACATCGCTTTTTATAGTATTGGTTCAAAAACGACTAAATACACTTACTACGATCAATGCGTATACTATAGGCCGACAATTCCATTTATATGGCACTAGCTGTCCCGTCCGCTTCGCTGGGTAATTTTTATTTATAAATAAAAAGGCGAAGGATTTACGGAATTCGAAAAATGAGTAGCCTAGAATCATCTACAAATCATTCCGCATCGAATGGCCTCAGTCCCATGTCTATACGTTTAGTAGTTTTTACGTGATTGGCGAACAAACACAACCTATTTTCATTATATATGTATACATTTCCATATAAATCTACAATATCATTGGCGCTGGTTTGCACGTGAATTTCACTGTAAGGAATACAAGATCTGGTGTATCACAACGAATGGGTCATTGTAATCGGCGACCCTGGTCTTTCTTTAGAAGTTGCTTTAGGCGAAGACAATTATTATTGTTTTTTTTAATGTAATAAGTCAACTTAGATTTTTTTTTTCTAAAATGTAATAGTGAATTTCTATTTTAAACTTAACTGTTTATAATTGTCAGGGAGCTTGAGGGTGTCAAAACGTTTGTTAAAGAAAAGACACACGTCTTTCAATCGGTCTTTTCCTGACCGATCGATCGACTATCGTAGATCCTACAGGTTTCATCACCGTCAGGAGACCTGGTACACTGCACTATCTGTGGCTATTTCGCTACGTGGAGAGAGTTTTCTTTGTTAATTCGATTACACTAATCAGACTATTGATGTTTATTTCAACGGTTACATTTTATTAATATTTAATAATTTTCATTGCTACGCAAGATAAACATCTTGTAAAACTTTAAACATTATTCCATAACGAACTCTAACATGAGGAAAATAACGACAAGTGGCGGATAATTATTGATTGTTTGGAATTGGCGTATCTTTATATTTGAATAATCAATCAGACCTCTAAATGAATTCAAGAAGTTCTAGAATTTACTGTTTTTTTTCTCTGTCTCTCTATGTTAAACAAGAGTTTCGATAATGATTTCAACTTACTGTTGAATACTAATATATATTTGATGGATAAAACTTTAAAGAATAATGTACAGTGATGGTTACAAGTGTTTTGTTGTTAGCCTGCATACTTAGACGCCCAAACCATAGAGTCAGGATTTATAATACATGTATTTGATAATCTTAACTAACTTGGAACTGAAAGTGTATTAAGATTTCCAATTTTTTAAGCGAGTCGATGGAAAGTGGTTCAGAATTAGTTTTGTTATCTATGAACTATATCAGCTGTCTACTAATGTTTTAAGTGGATTACAGCTTTCAAAATTAAAATGAAGTTCTCCACATCGAATAAGTTCAAGTATAATAAAAATAAATTGGATTAATTCCTCAGTCTACCGAATGCTATAATTTACGCATTCGAGTGACCCAGTCTGACATTCGTGCGTCCTCTAGACGCTCTGAGTACCCGCACTTCGTTTAAACGCAGTCACTGAATTGTAGCACGCCGCTCGCCCTCGTGTCCAATGCGATTTTACGAATTGCAAATGTCGAAATAATTCTTAAGTGTAGAATACGCGTGCATCAGATTAAGACCAACGGCGGCGTGCTACAAATTCTCATTTGCAATAATTAGCTACTAACTGTTAAAGTTAAAAGATAAACACATGAAAATACGTTGTATCAACTTCGTAATTGACAGTTAACGGGTAATCTCATAGATAACGTTGCACGGGGCCACCTCCAAATGCTATAGGTTAGCTTACAAATTCGCCATTTTTTGCATTTATGACATTGACAGTTAGCCGGTATATTTTAGTTTTAATTTGATCATTTGTCTAATAATTTATATTAACAGATAATAATAGGAATTTTCTTTTGCAATCCTGGAAACTTACATTTATGAAATTAACAATCATATATTACGCGCTTATCGCAACTGACGGCGGCCTGCCAGTTAACATTTAACAAGTAATTTTTTAAAATAGCAGAATTTGACAGTTTTGCTAAATGTTGAAATAAATGTTATGTTTAATAGTTCAAATTTATAATTAAATACAATTGATTTTGAGACACTCCACGGTAAGACAATAATTAAAATAATCATTAAACGACATGGCCCTTGACTTGGACTCTTACAGTATGACATAGGATCAATATTTTTGCGTATGATCTAATTAGAGTGGTCATTACGTGTAACTTGATAGCTCCTTAATGAAAAGAGTCACATGACTGTAAAGAGGAAAATGTTTGTTCGTCAGATATTTGGATTTTAATTGATTAGATATTAAGTAACTAAAATATCCTTTTCACGATCTAACTGTGAGCTTATTTATTTTGGAACGACTCGATTAAAAGAAGCGTTTGAAAATTGTAAATTTCATTTTATAAAAAGAATTATTCCTTTGTTTATACCCATTATAATATATTTTTATAAACAATTTATTTAAAACCGGTTTTTTTTTAAGAAGTATAGTATGTAGTGACATTTAAGGAGAAATATTATTTCTTGTTCAACAAAAATATTTCATGTAGTTTTTATTTTAAGTTGATTTATGTTTAACTTTTGCCCGCGTCCTCGTCTGTGTTGAATTCCAATGCATGGTGCATGGTCCTTTGTGTTCATGTTTTTTTTTACCACTCTTTTTAGCCTCGCAGACATTTTTTTTAATAACGTTATCAATTTTTTTCTAATTGATATGTTCTACCTATTTTTAATCCTATAACTCACGGATTCAAGAAGTCTCCGTACAATATTCAATACCTCTTTTAAACCCATTCAATTATAAAAGACAAAAATGATAAATAAATATTATATGTGGAAAATACACATATATAGTGTTTAGCGATATACATTAACGTTTATTTGTTTCTGCAAACATTATACACACATACTCCCTTACGCCTCTGTAGTCAGTTACACTTGATCTAAAATGCTTGCTATTTTTTAGAGTTTTGTACCTCAAAAATACAAAGGAACCCTTACAAGATCATTTTGTCTTCCTTGTGTTTGTTGGTCAAGAATCTTTATCTTCAGAATGCGTGGAGATATTAAATTGAAATTAATACCAAGTACTTAGGTCTGAGGTACTTAACAACTATAAAAAAGTCAAGGCTCTAAGTCAAAGGAGTCGAAAAATTCGGCTAAAATAAGGACTTACATTTATATAGTAATTAAAGTAATATGATATAGGCCTTACATTTTGAAACCAGCAAGTAAATCTAGACCTACTAGGGTACTTACTCATTGACTTAGATTTATGAAATTGGCAAGAGGAAAGGTCTCACAGCACGAGTAAAGGAAAAATGTAAAAATAGTTAATTTGTAGTTATATCATATGAAAAAAAAATTATCATCACAAACTTGCAATTGGAGTATATGTCGCAGACAATTTGTATGATTTGTCCGTTTACAAACGGCTTCGGCATTTTATAAACACGAAGCGTTATACAAATCGCCGAAGGCAAATTGTCAGCATATTTGAAAGTGTCTATGTAAACGTGATAATAGTTCTAAGGTGACCATGATTTAAAGAAAAAATAAATAACATTTCCAGTTTTTTATTTTAATAGTTTTAGGACAATATCACACACTTTGGACTTTTAGAATACTATTATTATTATTTTTTTTATTAACATAATACTAATCTCAAAGAGCAAAACAAGTATAACTATGGTAGTCTTTAACTTCAAGTAGGTACTTTGTAATTTTGTAGTTTGGTATTCTATTCTTACCTAATAATAAGTCTTTAAAAATATTCCAAATTTTGAATTAAAAAAGTACAAACTTCGAAAAAGTTAAGTAATAATAAACTTATTTATAAATCAGACATAATTTTTTTTTTATTGGTCCTACTCTATTCTTAAAATAGTCTCAGTCTCTGTCTGAGTCAATTAAAACAACTTGGCCTCTCTCATTAAAATCTTTTGACAATATAGGTTTAGTAACTATACCTTTTTTTGGTATATTGCGCTTGGATTGGCATACAGGACAAAGTGACACAAATAAATCAATTGCTTTTCTTACAATCACGAATTTGTCTTTCAGTTTGTATTGAATTTTATCACGACCACCATGCCCACAACTTTTGTGAATATCTGTGAGAATATCATAATACTCCTCCAAAGGTACGACGCGAACAGTTGGGCTATCATGATTTTTCCTTTTCAAAATTAGGTAATCTGAACCACCAATATTCATAACATCATACCTCGAGCTTCAATAATACTCCGCGGCATTCCGACGGACACCAGAATTGATGGCCACCTCAGCACTTTTAACATGTCGGATAACCTCAAAATTTTTTTCTTTTGCCCACGGTGTTTTTATTGCTCCCGTTCGCGTTTGATAAAATTTACTTAGTTCTGTGTCAAAGGTGTCCTTAAAACCATTCACTTCTTGCATATTCTGCGTATTAACACTCGAATCACAAAGGTTTTCAATTTGTTTTGATCCCGCACTTGCACAAAACTTTGCCATGTTTATTGTTTTGATGGACAGCGCCACGCGTGGTTAAATAAAGAACTAACGCGAACGAAATGCCGCGGCAAATTATAAACGGCGCTAATAATGTTGTAAGATGTTTTATAAATTGACGACAATTTACAATTTGCCTTCGGCGATTTGTATAACGCTTCGTGTTTATAAAATGCCGAAGCCGTTTGTAAACGGACAAATCATACAAATTGCCTGCGACATATAGACCATGGTGCAGGCGCCGGCCCCTTGTGCGAAGGGCGCGGTGCGCACGCGCGCCGGGGCAATGGAGTCGGATGTAATGACAGCGCCAATTATTGAAATTATTTTTTTTACACGATAACATTCATCATAGTTAAGTATCGATAAGTAAATAGGTGCATGTCTCTAAGATAATCTTTACGTCTCGAGATTTTAATTTACATTAATTATTAGATCTGCGTCAAAATCAAAAGAACCGCGTCTAACGCTATGTTGTTTATCGTCGAGTGATATATTATTAAAAACATATATAACCAATCTAATTTCAAATCTATCGTCCGTAACAGGATGGTCGAGCAGAATAGATGTTATAAAAAACTATTTACTAATTTACCGGAAAGTTATGACGTCTTATTATGAGATATCAAATCGTATATTATTCAATCAGAAGGAAAAATATATAGCTAAATATTTAACAGAAAAAATCTCTTTCAAAATTCTGCAATCCATCGATATGAACATGCAAATAGCTTTAGATGCTTTGACGGAATTAAACAAGTTTTTAATAGAGATTAGAATATAGGGAAATTTTGAGAAAATTGCCGGAAAATTAAAAAATATCGAAG
This sequence comes from Eumeta japonica, assembly GCA_005406025.1. Taxonomy (NCBI): domain Eukaryota; kingdom Metazoa; phylum Arthropoda; class Insecta; order Lepidoptera; family Psychidae; genus Eumeta; species Eumeta japonica. The sequence continues at coordinate 283,625 of BGZK01000368.1, forward strand.
CTGAATTTGAAACTTTCAGATATCCTCTAAAATGTGAAATCCAAAAAGTTTTCATTGTGAACACGAAGACCACACTATAAATGTACCCAAAACCTCTTTTAATATAAATATATTTTTTATATATGGAATCAAGCTTTATTTTATATATAGAATCAAGCTTTATCTATATAGACGAAAGATTTAATTTGTTAAATAATAACAAGGACATGTATAATTTTTAATTTAATCCGAATAATGACCAACATCAAATTCGATTCGGGACCAGTTGCAAACATTTGCAGGAAAAAATTTCAGTAAGTGATTCATTGGATATTAACGACAATGATTTGTATGAAGAAATTAGATCATTTAGATTAGTATTTTAAAAAAAATTATGTGAAAATTCTGAATTTATACATTTAATCAATTTCACAGCCTTAACATCACCATAGCATAAGATTCGGATTTTCTGGAATCAATATCTCGCCAGTGCAGGTATTGAAAACGGACAAATATCATCGAGACTTTCCACGAAGTTGATCTATATGAAATATCTACACAGACACAATTACGTTTGTACGAAATTCTCAGGTTGCGAGTCTTATTTGCATTTGTACGTTTTTTTTTTTTAAATTCACGTTCGGAATAAAATGATTTATTTTATTCGGTTGACTTTTAGTAATATAGATAAGTCTTATATATCTTTAGTTTTTCTCCAATATATCTATTTTTTTTAATAGTTCAACGTTTAGCGGGAAATCCATAGTGATAATTTTAATGCAAATCAAATATATTTCCGAGCAAATAATAATATCATTACCAACGACCATTTGTGTAGTAATATAGTATGCCTGAACAATATGACTATGTGCGTATCTAAAACATAAGACAATAAAAAAAATTGTAAGCGATCGTTTCATTTTTTTTTTCTTTTCGTCGAACAACACATAAATTCCGCCGCGAAAGACGCCCTCGTGCGGCAGGTGCTCGAGTTGTGGCAATGATTAATGGCCCTAAAAAACTTACCGCCAGCCCCGTTGTGATGCTGGCCACGCTGAAAAAGGAGTTCAGGATGAGAAAAAAAAAAACGTTACGACCCTGAAGAGTTTTAATACGCTCAGGTTTATGAAAAGCGGTGAACTTCGAGGCGGAAGGTTAGCGGCGAGGAATTCGAATCGAAGTTTGAGTTTGAAGCGATTTGTTGAGAACCGTTAATGAGTGCCGTCGCGCTTTCGAACTAGTCTTATGGATTGCTTTTCGTAACGGAGCGAAGGTCAACTTTAACAGCTGAGTGTTTTTTTATAAATCAGTAGTATTTAACTGTAAATTTAAACTATTAAACATAACATTTAGCAAATCTGTCGAATTCTGTCGCTTTAAAAACCTACTCGTTAAAGTTAAATTTTAGCTGTCGGGTTGCCGGCAGTTACGTCAAGCGCATAATATACGTTGCTTAGTTTAATAGATGCCGCATTTTCTGAAAGGGATTGCGTACAAAAATCCCGATTAATACTCATTACTTACTATAAATCATTAAATAAATAAATTAAAACTAAAATCGTCAATGTCATAAACACCGAAACGGCGGATTTGAAAGTTAACTTAGCATTCGGAGGAGGATCCATGCACCTCCAAAGTTATCTCTAAGAATACCGGTATTAACGGTATAAGAATACCGTTTAACAGCCAATTGTGTGTTTAGCTATTAATCTTAACAGATAGCAGTTAATTATTGAAAACGAGACTATGAAGTATATCGCTGTGAGAGAATTATTTGAATATTGGTCAGGTCAGATCAGTGGTCACGGCCCAGCGGTCGAGGGCATCGACTTCGCATGAGGAGGTCCGAGTTCGATTCTGATCGCGGGCGATTGCACTAATGAATTCTTTTCCGGGGCACCGCTCCATGGGCGGCTGTCATCATCTATTCTCTGGTGACTTACATACTCGCTATGCACAAACTTAGTGCGTTATCGGCTTTGAAATCGAGAACAAACCCGAGGTCGGAACTAAGATTGAAATGGAGGTCGGAAGAAGCTAGAGCAGAACCAGGTTTGAAACTAAAAGCGAAAATAGAATCTGAGTCAAAGCAAAACGAAGGACGGGGAAATCAGCTTTGTGACTGACGGCATCAGAGCGGCAGCGATATCGGACATCAGACTCAAAATTCAGAGCGGAACTAAATCTAAAACGGATTGCAGAGTTACATCGGGATCGAGATTGAGAGCGAGACCAAAATCCAAATCGAAAACAGGATCGGTTTTAATCTAGAAAGTGCTAAGGTCGAAATAGACAGTGGGGCTGAAATTGAAATAGCGAACAGGACCTGGATTAAGACGACGATGGAAGGAGATATCGCTCGTTGCAACAGACAAAGAAATACATTCTACGCCCGTGCGGGCGAAACCCCGTGCGAAAGCTAGTACTCGGGTAATTCTTTTCTCTTGTCTAATACCTACGGCCAAGTATATAGGACTTGACAGAAAAAGTTTTTCTGCTTTTTTTTTCGCTACGCCACATAAATGATTGGGTAAGTTGAAAACTGTTCCGTGAGACATTTCCAGGTTTGAAAAATTGAAGTAAGAAGACGCTCATGAAAAACGAAACATTTTCTTTTCTATAATGATTCTTATATAAATATCTTTTTACTAACACATTTTTCTAATCATTCTCTTCCAATAATTGATAGGCGATATACGTCGTCGATGCCTTACATCATGCCTAAACTTCAAGACGTTATTTTACACGACTTTAAAGACGAAAACCGTCTACCGTACACAGGGACCCTAAAATGCACACGCTTATATGTAGAACTGATATTAAAGATTAAAATCCTTTATAACAGCCGCGAGCGCGACGTGATTTGTATTCCCGTCCCGTGCCCCGAGCGCCTCGTTCCCGCATTCCATTCAACCTTCTCTGATACTGTATATATTATTTTTTTAATTCATTTCGAAGGCAAAGCCGATGGGTCAAAAATCAGATTACGTTTTACTCTGTGCCTCGATTTATTTGTGTGAGCGAAAGAAACGGAACGAGCGGGTTTCAATTCTGCGCCATTTTTTTTTTCAAGCGCTCACCAGATTTTATAATGTCGTTTTATTATCGGTTTAATAAAGACGGGACAGCTCTCAATACGTGTTAAGGGTTTTAACGAACATCGTCTTCAGTTTAGCTTATATGGGCGTTCATATATTTATGTTTTTCGGTACAAGTTTTATACACGCATACACACACACACACACACACACACAACACACACACACACGTATGTGTGAATATATATCTTCTTATTCCGATTCCGGTCGTGTCCGGTCTTGATTCTAATTTTGGTGCCGTACATATGTATAATTTTAGTATCAAAAAACAATTTTCACTTTATTACTTGGCAATAGTGTTATTTTCTATGAGTGTAAGAATTTTTAGAATCTGTAATAACATAAATATGCAGATGAAGCCAAAGCGCAATATTAGCAGTCTATTTTATTAAAGGAGTTTCTCATTATTGAAGTAATTCTTAGCATCGATTTATTCGTTCAGTTCAATAGTAAAAATACGCACTCAACCTCAGATACGAATGCTAGTTTCATTTTCAACATATTTCTATTCGCGAGTACAACAGTCAGTTTCACGGTAATTGTACAAAATGCACACTCATTTTTATACATTACGCAACTCCGCTCCCCAGTTTAGTCGCGAAAGACGCATCTCGCCACTTTTCAAAGTCTTACCTCGCTCAATAAAAAGGTTCATATAAAATTCAACCTCCCTCAACTCCGATAAAAAACAAATTATGCATACATTAAAACTTTTAGAGAACTCTTTTCGTTATTGTGTAAATTGGTCAAGCCTTCTTGAGGATAATGCAGTAAAAATCTATTTCACGAATTTTAACCAAACACCTTTTAAATAGGTGCACGGTTCCTGTAGGATACATTTGTTATACTTTTTTTTTGGCATAAAAAGTAGCCTATGTGCTATTCCAGACTATAATCTACCTCTGTGCTAAATGTCATCCAAATCCGTTCAGTCGTTCTGGCGTGATTGAGCATCAAACATCCATCTCATTTTTCGCAATCATAATATTAGTATATATATTGTTATGGACAAATATATTCGAACAAAACTATGGATAACGCCAAAACAGAAGTACTATTGTTTATCCAATAGTATTTTTGTTTTAGTTAGTTATCTAAGCTGATCAACCAATAAGAATTTAGAAGCTCAATGAAATAAATACAATTATATTTTATTAATTATTTCAATTCACAACGACACGTTCACTTCGGCTGTTGGAAAGAGAATGAGCGCTCAGCGGCTCAGCGCAGTCTCCGCGAGGCAGCGGCGCCCGCGCCCCGCTCAGCCTTCTGCGACAGGTAAGCAATACATTCCAGAGCGGTGACTCACGCGCGCTGCGTTCGTGGAGAGGAGACGACTCAAGGACTCGGGCGTTGATGAGCTCGTGAAACGCATAAACATATTTTATTTCAGCTAACAACATATAATAATTCAATATAATATTCAAAAGATACATCACTGTAGTTTCTTGTTTTGAACACAAAATTTGTTCCGTATATTTTAGTATAACTAGAAAGTATAAAATAAAAATATTTCATCGTTTGGAAATTAAGATGTTTATTTGACATAATTTAGCTGGTTGTTCATACATATTACTTTTTATAGAAATATGCAGTTTCTCGTTTTCTTTGAGGGGTGCTTTCAGAAAGCGTGGTAGTCCCATAAAATATAACGACGTATTTCATATGTTATGTTTTAAACCTACGAAATGAGATATTTTGGATTTAACGCTACAATTTTTAATTTTAATTTGATTCTACCAAAATTACTTGATATTTATTTGTAGCATAAGACCTTTCGGGATTGTCTTATTGTCTTGTCTGTCAGTAAAATTGCTTGATGTAATAGTGTCAAATCGTCAACGAAACTCTTTTGAAAGGCTTTGAAACATAAGAAAAAACAAACATGTAAAGATCGATGACGTAATGAAGTGAATAAGTCTCATATATTAATGATTTTAAAATTATCGAATGCACTACACTTGACTTAAAGAAACGGGGTGATGGAGGAGAGAGTAGGTAGATGGAGAGGGGAGTGAGCCACCGGAACTCTTACTCACTGGATGAAATACAATAGGAGAAGCTGTTACTTAACAAGTGTATTCTGGAAAAGTGCGCATACCGACACTTAGACATTAAACATCATAGATATATGATCTAAATGTAATAATAAAACCAGACACGTCATTGTTTCAATGTTTGTATTAATATAGACTAAACAAATGGCGTGTCTGCTATGAATATTTAAAGTATTTACTCAAAAATCTCCGAGTAGACATTATTTTTGATTTCAAGTTAAAGAAAATGACTTTGATTAAGGACTAGTTTAAAATAAGTTAGTTAAATGAAACAGCTGTCATATATGTATATACATATACATACAAACACGCACGTACGCACGCACACACACATATATGCGATTACAATACACATGTATTTCTCATGTACACATGTAACAAATGTATTTCTTTTTATTACTGCATACGTAATGTTTTCTGTAACATCAATTTCTCTATACAATCCTTAATCCGAACATTTTAATAATATTGCCGGATTATATTCATGAGAGTCATAAAGTATTCATTTCTAGATTTAATTAAGATCGATTAATAGGCAGGATATTGAAAAGAAATGTAATATCGTATTACAAATCCTACATTTATTTGGCGCGTATCCTATAACGGCAATTTTTTTTTGTTTATAAAGTAACCTGTCTGCAACGTAAACAAAAGCCGTGGACGTACCGCCGCGCGCCGGCGGACTGTTCGGCGGATTTTTTTTTTCGCTTCCATCGCTTCTTTTCTCTGTGCGAATTTAATGAATCGAACGCCCGTCCAACAATGGGGAAGCGCTTACATCGCTTAATGGGCCCGGCGATACAATACATCGCGCTCCTCTTTGTGAAATATTAATATCGCACTTGATTACAGTTCTTCGTGGAGATATCTTTTGGACGGCGCGTATTAAAAAAGAGGGACGCTTGTAACTTTAACTATTTTGAAACATAATTAATACTCCTTTTCGCATTCAACAGTTAAGGTTTCCCTTGGATTTCTTATATAAAATACATATGGGATTAAATTAATATATAAAATAATAATGTAAAACCTTTATTTAAAGTACTATATTGGTGCTTTTATTTAGATTAAAATTTGCGGTTTAACGAGTTTATAACCGTAAAAATTTCTAATGTTATTGTTATGTTTATGAGTGTTTCAGTGCCATTGCTAATATTGAGCACCGTTTTAGTTTCAGATCAGAGCACTTCTAAAAATTGAAACGGAAATCTTGGACTCTCTTTGAACGTGAATCCTGTTTAATTAATTTAATTAAACTCGTGTGCATGTAAAGTTTGTGCGTATCGTACGCATAAGCGCTTTATGAATGCACTGAAGTACAGAAATCAGATGATGAGAGGAAAAAAATATAATTTTAGTACAACGCTCTCTGTGTAATATTCCTATGTGACTCTCTCTCTCTGTGTAATATTCCAGGATATATTTTGGTTTGCGGTAGCTTAATAAAAAAAATTGTCTGACGTACAAAAAGACACTAAAGACGATAAAACATTATTGTTTCACGAGAAACGTATTATATTTTGTCAATAGCAAAAACATAGGCTTTTGTGAGCGAAATTCGGGGTAGCGGTAATGAAAGCGAAGCCCGCGCCGCCCGCGCCGCCCGCGGCGCGCAGGTACCGCCGAGCCGCCCCTCACCGGCATAACCGAGAAGGCCGTGATGTATTGGAAAAAAATATAAAACTATTTATTGTAATGTAAACTATTTAAAGAACGTGTCAATTTACAGTATTCGAAGAAGATATTAAAAAATCTGGTTGCCTAAGCTTATTACGTTTTTTTTAAATAGTAAAACGTTTGTCATTTATGTAGAATTTTAAAATTCTCGTCTTTCGACCCTTCGTAAATCTCGTGATGATTGTCAGAAAGTTAAAATTCAATAATGAAACTGGAATCACATACGAAGGCAGAACGCCCCTCAAATACACCACACGCGACGTGCAGCCGCATTAGTCGAGAGAACGTGTAGCAGTTGCATACGTTATCAGTGAAAGGGTCCAGGTAACAGAAATTGTGTTTATAGCATTTCCATGTTTCGGTATTCCGAATTATGAAACCTTTATCACTTTAATTCGTCGTTTCTGACGATACCTGTAAATTCATTTTAGAGTCTTTGCTTACTTTTCGTATCGGTTTATACAGACTAATATACCAAAACCTTTATTGTGGGTCAATGAATAACTTTCCCGAAAGAATACCATTCGGTGATAGCTTCCATTCGGCGTGCAACTCCTACGGACTGCCCACGGCACAGAAGTGCCGGCCCGTCTGGCGGGCGGTCGATCGCGTGCGCGCGCACCCGCAAAGCGCGCTACACCCTCGAACGTCAACGTCTCTGCTTCCCGTCGGCACGGGCGCCTTTTATCGTACTTCGGTAGCCAGGGCTCGCCGTCGCCGACCCGGACGACACTTTCGCTCGACGAATACTCGCCTCGCTTCGGGAACGCAACCCACGGTAGAGGTTTCGCAGCGCGGGCACTCGACGCGGGCAAAAGTCCCTCGGTGCCCGCGTCGGCGTTGGACAGCCAAAGCCGTCGCGGTAACGATAGCGGGTTTCGACTCGCCGGAGCGCATGTTGTAACACAATTGACCTTGTATATGAAGACGATACGCGGTTCGGGAATGCAGAGAAAGAAGTGCGACGTCTGGCGCTCCCGGTGTGTTCCACTTTCGCTGAAAATATGTTGCAGCTGTTGTTAATTGGATGTTGTTATGATTAGTTATGCATCAAAAATGGCTCTTGGCGCGATCTGCGCGCTCTTTGCGAGTGAAAGATTGGAAAATTCATTTTTTGGCGCGAAATTATAAATATCGTTTTATAGTACATAATTCGTTTCGAGCTCAATAACGGCGCTGGTTTTATTAAAAATAAGGTTACTTCGATTCGCGACGGGCTCGACGTGAACCCGGAATCGCACCGCCTCGGTTGTTCCTCTCGGAGGCCGTCCGTGCGATCTATTTGTTTAGAAAATAACGAAGCGTTATTTCAGTGGTTGATCTTTGAGCGCGCGCCGCCGGCGGGGGGAAAGCGTCGGGCCGGCGGTTTTTCCGTCAGTCGGTGCGTCGGCGCGGCGGCGGGCGCTCGGGACGCGCGCGCATCGCGTGAGTGTGCACCGGAGTGCGTCGACGGCATGCGGTGGTCGGTGGTTTTCGCCGCGCTGTGGGCGGGAGCGGCCGCCTGCGGCGTCGCCGAACGTCATCTGGCGGTGTACAACGTGACCGGGCAGCCGGACGACGATTTCACAGATACTTTATGCGGCGGGCAGTGTTGCGGGCGGCGGCGCGAGGGGGCGCTGCGCGCGGCGGTGGGCGCCCGGCTGGCCCGGCGCGCCGCCGCCGCCGCGCGCCCGTTGGCCGACCTACTGCTGTCCACGAGAGCGTCGTTGCAAGAACATCTGACGGCGCTGTCGCAGCAGTCTCAGAACAAGACGGCGCTCATATTCGCGCAAGTGTACAAGGGGCAAGCGACTCGAACGCACGGCCCCCTGGAGGCGTTGTACGAAGACATAAGGGTGGTGTTGTTGATCGGCACGGGGGGAGGGGACGAGATCGGCGCCCCTTCCCCCCGCGACCTCTCCGCCGCCGTCCGACGTTTCTTCCGGGAGGTGTTCTCGGTGGCCTACCACGACGTCCTCAAGCTGGAGAACAAGCAGTTCACTCCCGAATATGACGTTTGCTTGAGGGACGCCTACGACGCTGTTCAGCCGTTCGGACAAGTGCCGCAGCAGTTGGGTACAACCCTGTCGAAATCGATGGAAGCTGCGCGGGCGCTGCTTCAGGCGCTGGCGTTAGGAGCCGCCGCGTTGGCCTCGGCGGAGCAGCTCATCGGAAAACATGACGTATGCGCAACCGCTCTGACTCGGGTAGCCGTGTGCGCGAGATGCAGAGGACTGGATGCGAGACCTTGTAGAAATTATTGTCTCAACGTTGTTAGAGGGTGCATCGGTGCCAGCGTGTCGGAGCTGGACGCACCCTGGGCAGCGTACGTGGAGGGAGTGGAGAAGGCGGCGCGGGGGGAGGTCGACGCAGCGCTGAGGACGTTAGACGCACGAATAACAGAAGCCATTATGCATGCTCTAGAGAACCATTCCACCATGGAGAAGAAGGTAAGATGTTCATATTAAAAAATTACATAGAACCTGTTCCCATAGTGTTGACAAATCATATTGTCTATTATTACGTGTACTATGAATATTGTTACGGTGTATTTTTTATCGGGGTTCGAGAAATGAGAAAGAATGTAAAATAAATAGAAAGAAAAACGAAAGGTGTATTGCAACCTATACAGCGATCTAAAAATACACTACCTAACTATTCCAATACTTTTAATCGGTCATACTTAGTAATTTGTAAATATCTAAAAACAAACGAATAACTAGAATTATGTGGAAAATATTTTTATCATTCATAATTCACAAAGAATATACTCTGCGCCCACACGTTTCGAAATGAACTATCTGAGTTTCATCCCGTTATTTCTTTACAAGAATGAATAAAAATAATTTTGCTTGTTGTCCTCAACTCACAGGTATACTTAATGTGTATATTGCATATACAATAAATACCCTATAAATAAGTAAGATTACGAAATATTTATCTATGTATTCAGGAAAACTATATACATAATAGTGAGTAAAAAAATTGTCATTATCACGTCATTTCCTTATTTTTCCTAATTGTTATCATCACAGTAAAATTGTAGTTGTTATTCCTAAAAGCACAGAATGTTAGTTGAATTCGGTACAGGCATTTAGTTTCACTCTTATATGACCTTGACACCTAGCCAGTATCGCTCTATCAACACTTTCGCGTGCTATTTAAGTTGCTAAATCCAATTTTTTGCTCAAATCTCGATGTCTGCATTTGCATATTTTCGCAGTTTCATTTTACAGTACACTTATAAGAGGCGTGTAGGCGCGAATATATATGTATATATATATTCGAAGCGTTTTTAAATACATTTTAATTCCATCTTATCGTCTATTATACTATAACGAAGATTTTTCAATTTTAATATGAATTTGTAAATATAATTTAAAATTTACTACACTAAAAGGGTCGATTATGCCTCAATCCTTTAAAAGATGATAATTGGAGATGTTATATCCATGGTCCGCATGAGATAGTAGAGTAGCAATATTGTGGTCGAACTCTTTTAGAAGTGCTGCAGCGTATAATCAAAGCGGAGATCTTTTAAGCGATTCCACTTCTATTTATTCGCAGAACTTTTCCTATCAGAAAAGCCTAAGAGGCGCGTGCGCCGTGTACAAACTTAACTAATTCGGTTTCAGTGGATTCGGATTCATACCTTAGCCCTTAACGTTTCACTTTCAGTTACATATCCCAATATTTGTTCGAGAATACGAAAGATACGATTTATCTTGAGAGACTCGGACGTCCACATATCGTATTGTCCATCGTCGATAGCTCAATATACATCTCACTCCTACGGAAGGGCATAAATCAAAGTTAAAACCTATCAAGTGACTCTGCATAAAACATACTTAATACCGTGGTACGAATAGTACCGTAAAGTATGCTAACTTATGTTACATTTTTCGGTTCATTCTTACACCCGGATAACCGAGCTTCGCTCGTTGTCTTTCCAATTAGCCGTGAGAACATGGAATATCTTAATTCCCATGGGGAAAGTTGCATAAATTAATTTCCAACAATAACTGTTTTCCTATATATACACACATATATACACACATTGCTTTATAAGAAAAATTTACCTGCGACCTGCTCTCACGTCAATAGTGTCAGGTAGTGTAGTTTGTCTAATTTATGACATGTTGTGCTGTGTGTTGTTGAGGATGTTACGTTAGATCTACCGATTATAGCGGCACTACTAATATTATATCGACAATGCGAGTACCTACAGATTCTACGAGACAGCGGTATAGAGTAACGTTTAGAATAATATTTTTTATGGCTTTTTTTTTACAAATATTTATCGTCATTGCTAAACCCGTTTCCGAGATACCTACCAATCTATAAATTTTTAATAGGAATCGCTCACTTAATAAGATTTACTATTTGAATTTGGAATGTAGAATAAGCAGGCGGCAAAACAAACTCACGAATGGATTGTTTTATAAGTACTCTTTTACGACTGTAGAACGCGAGGCGCATCAGCAAATGGAATGTACTAAGCTGAAGATCATTCGGCCGACGAACAAAATTAAATTTCATTTTCAGCAGAACGGAATTATCTACAGTTTGTCATTCAACTAAAATACGGTATCTAGAAAGGTATAGAAGCCTCGACTTCATCGCCATGTAATTTCGTGTGAGTAGACATTGCGAAATTGCTATCGGCATTGAAGCGCGACCGCCCGATATTGATGTTGGGAAAGTTCGCCAACTTAATGACTTCGATACAGAGTCAATAACAATTTTCACTCAGCGGTTCCCAACTAAATTATATCGCGTTTTCGCCCAACCCGCGCGATCGGGCGCCATTATCGAACACCCACTGTCGCTTCTCTATGGTGTTTGGAAAGCGCGAGCGCGAAGGCCGTGTGTGCCGCGACGAGAATAATTGGCCACTTCTGTCGTACAGAGCGGCATCGTTCGGTGTCGGGATTCAATTAAACGCCGCACGGACGTTAACTTGATCGGTCGAGTGTAACGAGTTGCGTTCATTATTATTTATAATGCCATCTTTGTTTTTATGACAAATTCATCATCCGAATTTTTATGACATTGCGAATACATCAAACGCGTTTTATTTAAATTAATTCGGTTAAGTTGTAAATAATTATAATTAACACGCACCGTTACAGTAATGGTATCGAGACGATTTGAGACTAGTTTAGAATAAATAAAAAATTGCATCTTAGCAAACACGATTCCGAACACCAGTTTTTTACAACGCCAGCTCTATTCGCGCTGGCGCTCATAAACTACAATAACCATAGATATTATAAATCAAGAGGGATGATGGCTGATGACCTACTACGCGTGCCCGACACTAGTTTGCAAAAAAAAAAAAAACAACTTCACCATCGGCGACTGGATGTTAATAATACTGTGTAGTCGAACAAAACAGGCGAAAAAACTTGATCGGAAATGATAGCGTTTTTTACTCTAATAAATATCGAACGTCTCGTTCGTTTCGCTTAGATGAATCGCTTGTACCCGATATTGTGGCCCGAGTTGATTACATTCGGAAGCTGTTTATCAATATCACTATAATTTCATGAAAGAAATAGGAAAGGCAATTTTAGGCCCTCGTCTAAGTATACACAATTCTACAAAACACCAATCGTGAAATATCTGAACAATATGTCGAATTCGAGAGAAATCGGCGGGTCCACTTTACCTTCTCGAATTACTTCATTTAGTTTTTACTTCGTTTGCGTCCTCGCTTGTAATAACCCATATCGAAGCAATTAAAAGGTCTCGCTCATTTCTTCTCGTGTGCTCAATAAGTTATTTGTGAAATAAGAGATAAAAATCCAAATTGTAACCTAAACACTTCAATCTGATTATCAGAAAATAAAAGCTCCATAGATATATTGCATATAATATTTACACTAAGAAGAAAACTAGTAAGCCGCTTACAAAACATCACGCTATATCAACTACACCTGCGTATGTTTCGTATTTTTTTTTTATTTTAGTCAATTTTTATAGAACATCATATGGACGTTCACAATAAAATTATTAGTACAGACGAATAAAATTTCAGTTTTTTTTTGTGATATCTCGTTACGAGTTTCATAATTTACGGCGTTTATATTATTTAAATATAAGTTTTAGAAGTTATACAATTTTTTTTGAATATTCTATCGCTTTTAATATGTATAAACATATTTCTCATGATTTCCTTCACAAACTTAGCAAATATTATTTAAAGCCAAATGTACTTTACTATTATATTTGACTAGTATATGTCAGTCCTTTTTGATGTATCAAAGTTTAAGCGAGTTGTTTTTGTTTGTGTTCTTGTTTCTCTTCAAAGCTTTGACGGTTCCCCGAATTCATATGAAATTACACTTCATGTATTACACATTATTTGTTTTAATTTTCTAGAAGAGGTTTTGGAAATTCCCATTTGGGAATCTTGAAGTTTAGCATACACGCAGTCTGTTTAATATTTTGCTAATAAACATACTTTCTATTCCGTTAACTCAAAAAAAAAATGGGTGCTTGTACTCATGTACGCGATTGAAAAGACATACTTCTTTGGCATCATTAAAAAAGAGTTTTTAATGGCATACAAATAATTAATTACAATAAAATAATAAAAGGACTGAAAAAGCATAGTCAACCTATCCATTAGAACTTCAATTATACAAATAACCTCAATTATATTGGAGCACTTAAAAAAGTATATAAGCACAATTTTTTTCACTAATATTTACGTATAGTAAATAATATTAATCAAAATATTCAATTAATCAAATACAAAATATTCAATTAAATCACTACTGATTATAATTTATTAGCACATATATAATGCGCACTTATAGGAAATTAAAACACGTGTTGTGAATGTAGAAACTAGAAACATGTGGTTAAATATTATAAATATGAATACAGGCATCAGAGGCGACGAGCGTGCCAACATACGCGACTAATAGAGGTTTAATTTCTATTTTGTTGGTTTGCTTAATGAGCGGTTTAGCGGCCAACTTCAACCTGTTAATTTTGTGTTACACTGATGCGCGCGCATCTTATAATTTCACTCTACTCATTTTTTTCATAACGCGCCTAAAGAAGTATAACTTCAAAAAGTTGAGATCTCGAAAGTCAATATAAAAAAAAATACGGTATCTTATCATTCCGTTCACCGGCAGCGGAACAGGAATCGAGATCAGGTTTGAAATCTGAGTTAGCTTCGAAAGCGAGATCAAGAAGGCGTATCATGATGGTCCGTTCCCAAAACCAAATATATAAAAGATTCACTTAAAGATATAAAGGCCCTAAGTATATATAAAGGCCCTAGGTATTCATTACACGTCTTAGCCGACGCCGTTAAGCTAATACGCACTCGATACATCAAGTTTTGATGACGCCATTATCGAAGCGTACGGTCCCACAATAGCTTTACTCTAGATCGAGTGACTCGAACCTTAAAGCTCTTCAATGCTAGTGATCGTCGTCACCAGCGCGGTGACGCCATCCCGGCCGACGGTCCAACATGTTCCCGAGGCAGCGGGCGTGTGGCGCAATTCGACGTAAGTTGAAAACACATCGGCCACATCTCAGATCGTGGTCATAAACGAACGCGATACCTCCCGGTCGGAGGGCGACACACTAAACCACCGGTCGCAACCTTCCAGTATATGTAATTGTGAAATACGGGCGGGCAGTGGTGTGTCTATAGGTGCACAGCCGTCCAAAACCGGTAACGCGGTGGGCCGTTACGCCGTAGCCTTTCGGTAGCCGTAATGCGTTCGAGAATTGACAACCGGGTAACTGATTCGACCAGTTGTGCGCTCTTGCGCCTGTGACGCCCTCATACGCATTGCGGCGGATGCAGGGCCGATGCCGGCTATGCGATGCACCGCGCTAACATAGCTGTTTGCTGATGCGTGCGCGAAAGTTATTGCGTGTAATGGGTTTCATGAATTCGATCTGTTCGAGATATATTCGAAAAATCTGACGAAAGACTTGTATTAAATATTAGTTGATACAATTGCATGGCCCCACATGACAAACGTCATATCGTCATAGAGGCCATTTGTCGTCGGTGTGATGATGTGTTTGAAGGTACGAATGATCGGTTTATCCTTTTAATGGGGGCTTTATAAATATTATAGTTTATTGCGCAGACTAAAAATAGCGCCCAGAATTAAAAACAACAAAAATCGCTGTTTTTGCGGCTCAATGTTTTGCACATATCATTTCACCGTAATTTAGGTGAATAACGATGATCATAAATTGTGTCTGACGTTTAATAGTTAGTTATAAAACGTGTACAACGGCAATAAATTTTATTAAAACAGCGAGGAAAATACATAAGCGGGATAAATTTTTGCTTGAATTAAAATAAATAGATCCATGTTTTCTACAAGAGAACTGCTTGCCGAACAGGTACGATACAAACAAAGGATGTTACATAAATAATGTTATTAAGAAATCATCTATACGTGATAAAAGAAGCCGTAAGATCCATCACAATTTGATGTTATAGACTTTGCAGATATGGATTCTCATGTAAGATGGTGTTCTATCGTTAATTAATCTATGATGGTTAGTTGGCAAGATCTTTATAGAAAGAAGAGTACTATTTTATGGATCGGCAACCTTTTATGGTTTTTTCTATGTCGTTTCGAACTACTATACAAATAAATTAAATTTCAACGGCCCTCTCACGTCTTGAGTTCACGCTCGGTTCGCTTGCACTCAACGCGCCGGACTGTCTGATAAACCGGGACGTATCGTTGCGGTTTATCAGTAGAGATATTAATTCATTGCCAGTTAAAACAGCATGATAATGGCATATAAACAATTGCATATTATATATAACAATTGGCTTCAACGACAAGTAATGTCTTATCTAGTGACTTAGGAAATAGAGTAAGAAATGTTTTGTTTGAATCGTATGTTGTAAATGTGAACAAATAGTTCGGGTTATTTGGTCGCGACAGCGAGCACAATTGTGATATTAAAACGCTGTGAACAAAATGAATGGGGCCTTGCGTTCTGTTGCGAATAGTAAAAGTAGTTCGCAGGAAACACATTTAGCTATCCACATGGAATTGTGATTCCTACATTTATGCATGACAGTCGATATTGGATGCAGTAGAAAAAATATGAGAGTAGAATCAATGCACATGAGATGGGATCCATTTGAGATATGTTTGGGGTGTCCCAGAAAGATATATGAATAGCGATTTGAAAGAATACTAGTGTTTGAAAAAAAAACATCTAATGTCTAAATTAGCAAAAGGTACGTTGGGATGATTTGCCAACTTGAAAGATATCAATGAAAGTAGTGCGATAAAACTGTACACCTGCAAAACTCAAATTTGTTCAGCGAATGTGTGCTACGAAAGTGTTCAAATAAAATCTCAGCCAAGCCAAACTCGTGTTATTTTAGAGAGTACTCAAAATTGAAATACCAGAAAGAGCATGCGCAAAGCAATTAATGAAAGCCAATGAAGTAGGAAAGATATGTAAACGTATTAATACGTGACGAACTGTGCGGATTATACATATTGTTTTATGGAAAAAGGACACGAGTTCAGTTATGTTGTTTTATAAGTATATAAGAATTTTATAGTTGTCTTAAGAACTGCGAAACCCTAAAACTGCACACACAGTGTGACTGCTCCATCGATGCTTCGAGTTATTTTTGTAATATTTACTTCTTGGTCGTTAATTTTGCTTGTTACAGCATGTATTGAAATCACCGTATAACTAAATTGGTTGCATAGAGAGAGTAAAATATGTACTTAAAAACCTCGCAAGTGCGAATAAGCTTCCCATTCTGAGGGTTCTGTACAAACTTTTATTATGTATGTAGATATTTCATCCATCTACATAGAGTCTCAATGATTTTTGTCTGTTTTCTATATCGAAACTGGCGAGATGATAATCTCGGGAATTCAGAAACTTGTTTTTTTTTAAATCGAATTTTTTAAAGTTTTAAATTTTTATGATGGGTAGTTATAAAATACATAAAGCTACTTTAAGCTACATCACGATCCATATTCTAACTATAAACGTAAATTTATAATATAAAAAAAAAAAACTTTATCATGTGATACAACTATAAATTATCAATTTTCAGATTTTTACTTGTGGTATAACACATTGCTTCTTTTCAAACTTCATGGTTAATGAGTACCCTATATGTTTTGATTTACTTGCGACTATTCATATATAAAACATAAATGGTTATATTTTTTTGGTTACGTTTACTTAGAACCTTGATTCTTTTACAGCTCCAACGGAACCCAAACTTAAGTATTAGGTAATAATTACAACTAAATACCCTCCACGCGTTCTTGAGAAAAAAGAGTTTTGACAGACAAACAGACATACGGAGGTAAGGGTTCGTTTTGAGGCACAGAACCCTAAAAATTGGCCGAACTGGCGCGTTCTCACATATCGTGATCATCTAACCGACGGGCTTAACGTCGGTCTTTCCAATATTTGCCAACAGAACAGATTAAGACATAAACAAACTGATGTAGTTTGAACGCCGGCATCGCGTGTCCAGCGGCCGTCGGGCGTCGCCGGCGCCGCAGCGATTTACAAAACGTCTAGATAATTACCCGTCTTCACACCCGATTGTCATAAATTCGCTCTTTACCTAATTATATTTACGCGGCGATCGGAATAATTGTTTGCAATTTTTTTTTAGTAATCGACAGTATCCGGCTTGCGCATTAACGGCCATTTTTAATGCTCGCTTCGCACGAATAACACATATTTATCATTATCTATCTGTATACATCATCGTAATGTAAACATTTACTAGCTCGTATCCAAGTACACTACGGAATTAGACGAAACTTAGAATCACGTAGGACCTCAAGATAGTACCTAGACTAAGAATGCCATCAAAATCCATTCAGTGGTTCAGTTTTTTTTTTTTATGTGGTGCCATAACAACTGGTTAGAAAAAAATCCCTACAGTTTAAACCCTATTAATAGTCAATTACAATTAGTTTTTTAGGTTCTGTACCTCAAAAGGAACCGTTACAGGATCACTTCGTTGTTCGTTTGTCTATCTGTCAAGACTCTTTTTCTCAGGAATATGTGGAGTTGTCGAGTTGAACTTAATATCAAGTACTTAGGACTATGGTTCTTTGGAGCTGCAAAAGAAAAAACAATCTCCTAAACCAATGTAATCAAATTAAATAAAAGTTTGTAAAAAAAAAAAAAATCATTTTAGCCGAATAATTCACCTCACAAGGAAATCAAAATGTATAGCGTAGTTCAAGTTGACTTATAATCATGAAGTTTGGGAAGAGAAAAGGTCTCACTGCACAAGTAAATGAAAAAACCGAAAATCATTAATTTGTAGTTATATCATATTAATTTTTTTTTTTTTGGGATTACAAACTCACATTTACATTTGGAGTGTGGATCGTGCCGTAGACAGATTTATGGGAGAAGGTTTTTTTTAACTTTCAGCCGTGAAAATTTAAAATCCACAAATATTTAGGTTTTTAAAAAAAATTCAGGAAAAGTTTTGAAAAATGCAAAACAATAAAAATATCAAAATTTCCGGGAATATCACCAATATCGGTATTAAAAACAGACAAAAATGGTCTTTTATCGTAATGGACGAAATATCTACGTACATAATCGAGTACGTACGGAATCCTCGGGGTGCGAATCCTATACGCACTTATCTGGTGTTTTAATCTGGCGACTGTGACACATATACATAGACCCGTTACGGTCCTATAATGGTGTATTAATCTTGTCTATATCAATGGATGAGCAATACGTGGTTGATTGTTTAGTAAGTGGTTTTATTCATCGTAGACCTTGGAAAGGTATTCACCTATTAATAATGTTGTAATGTTATACCACATAAAAGCTAAAGCAGTATGGCTTATTCTACTAATCTCATAAATGTGGAACGAGAATATTCATCGTTAGGTGTGCCCACATTTTAGTTGAACGTAACTAAAATCAATAACAATTTAAAAATCCATCAATATTTGAAGAATTGGCTTACTCTTAATATATTTTTATTTTCGGTGTAGATGATAAGTTTTCCCACTAAGTGGCAATAAATCTTGAGTAAATTTTAGTTTCTGCTTTGTAATATATATCTACAAAAAAGGAAATGTCGAGACTAAATTTTCATTAATGATTTTTTTTTACGTTCGTGGCCATTCTGCTTTGTTGTTCGGATGTTTGTGACCCGATCAAGGGGTAAACTATGCTATATAGCCAGATTGGATGAAATTTGACTACATAACATAACACCGTGGTTAATGGGTTAAATAACTTTTCCCTCTATTGTTATATCCAGTAACGTGAGTAATTCGCCTCTTGGCCTTGTAGCTTAGCCAATTACAAGTAATTTTGTAGGAATTAATTATAATGTCCTGAACACAAAGAATATATTGTTTGAGGCTAGTCAGTTACGGTAATAAAATCGTTTAATAAAAAAAAAGTTAATAATACGAGAAAACCAAACTCGGCACATAAATATGACCACGAAATGTACAATATGACTCAGAAACTGATGAAAGCGACACGACTGCGTCTGGGATATTTTTACTTTGCAACGACTTCATGAATACAACAAATTATTTTTTGACACCTGACTAATAAAGCTACCTGATATTTGTCTTAATTTATAACTAGTTATTTTTGTTTCATTTAAAATGTTATTCGTAAATCTATCGCGTACAATGTCTTCGAATCGTAATAAGCGTTTAGCTAATCTAGGTAGGTCTGTGAAGACGGTTTTTTTTTATTGCTAGAGCCGTTCAGCAGAACAATTGCCGCTCTTATCCTCGTGACGAATATGTGAGGTCAGCAAACCGGCCGCAGACCAAACACCGCCATCACGGCCAACATGGGCGAACCGCTGGGCGATTATTCGCGCATCCGCTCCCTCGCGCCGGCGCACCGGGCGCGGGCCCGCCGTGGGCGGCGCGGCGCCTCGTCTCGGGTCAAGGCGTGGGCGGAGGTTGCGGCTATGTGGTCGCCATCTTCGTAACGTATTGAAGTGCACGTCCGAGAGGTGTAGCTTTTCAATTTTTAACGTTCCCCATAGAATTGACCGAACCGGATACTATGTTAAATCGAAGTGATACTTCTTTAGGTGCAACTCGAGATTGACCGAAACCTCTTTTATATGGGCGGAAGTGACGTTCATAAAAATTTACAGTTTAACTTTGTCTGTTTAAAAGTTACGACCGGAAAGAGTTGAGCTAAATGTTGAACGGAAAAAAAAGCTTTGATTAGAAGGATGTTGAAAACATATATATTAAAAAAATACTTAAAATCCATTGACTTGAGTTAGGTTTCTCATTCATTTTACATCAGCGCCTTTGCCACGGACTCATTTTAAATTAATTTCTAACAAAAAGCCACCTTTACGAGTCGGTTCTAATGTCAAAATCGATCTTAAAAAGTGACTTTTCGTTAAGAGCAATGTTAAAAGTTGGGTGAGTAGTGCAACGGGCCCGATGTCGCACGCAACAAAATGCCAACGAAGGTGCAATGAAAAATAGTTTAAGCTTTAAAATATCACACTCTCAGCTACAACAATAATAATAATAAATAAATTCGATTAAAATGTGCCTTAACTACATACAAAATTATATAACCTTAATGTCAGTATAAAAACCAGTCTGTTAAAAAATACTCCATCTCATATAAAGCTTGATGATGCTACTACTGAAGTAAAAATACATATATACTTCGATAGTGGCACACATCCTGAAAAGTCAGTAATTATGTGCGTCATTGAAATATAATTGCAAAGCGAATATCGTCTATTGCTGTGATTTAGTCTTATTGATTGCTAGAGAATTTCCATTTTGAGGGTACTGGCCATCTGTCTGCCATCCGTCTGTTACGACCTTTTGTTCTGAATCTACATTACTACTTTATGAAATGAGTTGCGATTTGATACCTGTACACAGTGAATGCGTAGAGTTAATCAATCATGTATATATAACGCAAGTAAAGGAGTTCTGATTTTAAGAGTTAATTTTGAAGGATCAATTTGAAAATTAAAAAGTAAACTCGATGAACCAGATTAAGTACGTGATATGTCAAACGAGCTGGTTTGTCAAGAGAATACAATTTTCTTTTTTGTAATGGAAAATACATAGTCAAAAGGTATTGAAGAGAACAGGCGTATAACAAATATTTCTTTTTTGTATTCGAAATTGGCGAGTTTGAAGTTTCCAAAAAAATATGACATACAGGGCTCGCTTATAGCTTAACAGAGGAAATTAAGCAAAATTTCTAAGTCCTTAGACTTCACGAAAAACGCAAAATAGTTTTGAACTGAAAATCTATATAAAATGTGTTGCTTGATTTCACCGAGGATCGATACGATGATTTATTATACAGAACCCTGTCCACGCGATTATGATTCATGCTCGGCCAATTCTTTGCAGTAAGTTGTGGTATCTTCGTGAGAGCGACTCAAATTTTAATGCCAATTACATTGTAATAAATACGATTAAAATATTATTCCAAATTGTAAAATAGCAATAAAATTAAACAAGTTAGTAAATGTTCTGACAGTGGCATTGTCACGTATACAAAAAGAACCTGGTTTAAGTAGAGGCGCCCTAATAATTTAATCTATTTTGGGATCCATCTGCTGTACTTTTTAACGCGTATTTTAATAATTTTAAATAAAAACTTGACTTTCAAAGGATTCCTGTTTATGTTTTTCGATATTACCTTTTTTACTTACTTCAGTACCGTTTCAAGCAATAGATATATTTTTTGTAATAAAATACGGATCTAGTTGTTTTAACCGATCCAAAGAGAACCAGAATCAAGGGTAGTGACGTCACCGGCCGAGGCCCGGGTATACACACGTATGTTGTCACGCCAGATGAGCGTTCATTTATTTAAACGGGCGCGTGTCGACCCACACTCTGTGCTGCCAATTGTCGTAATAGTTTTCTTAGAAACGCTGGAAGTGTAGGGTCACGTCGCTAGTTCTTGTTGTAGGTTTTTGAAGAAAAGCCTTAAATCAAAATATTTTCGCTATTATTCTTTAATTTTTCTTTTTTTTTTCATATAAATAAATTAAAGGTGCGTGCTTTTTTCCTTTTGCAACATGACTGATACGTATGTTTTTGTAACGAAATTAAGATCTACTATTCTAGAAGGTATGTAGTGCCTACCGAATGGCGTCATTTGTATCATTTTTGTAAATTTAAAGAAAAATGACCATGTACTCTCGTGAACAAATAGAAAAACAATTGTAGTCCTATCCCAGAGTACAATTCAAGAGCAGTAATTCATATAATAAAATATGACGTATTACTTGGGATATCGTTAGTCTATTTGTTATTCTCGTAAACTCATTAAAATTGCTTTGAAGTCGTAATTAGTCTTGAAAGAATATTCGGAATCAGAACAAAAACGTTTACAAACGGTTTTTTTTTTAATTCGTCTGTTACGAAATTTGATGTGGTCCCTTTTACGCATGTACTAGCTTTCCGCTCGCAGTTTCGCCCGCATGGATAGAATGTATTCCTTCATTTTTTATATTTAACGATTTCACTGTCGATTCCAATCTCGTCCCCGCTTCCTGATTTTGATACTGTTCTTTATTGAAATCAAGATAATAACCGAGATCGAAATGCCAGCTACTATTTTGATTCTGATTCCGTTCTCGCGTTCGGTTTCGAATCCGCTTTAATTCTCAAATCAGTCACGATTTTGATTTGCAAAAAACCCGGGAGAATGCTAGTGTTAATATAAGCTATATGCTATATTCCTAGGAAACAGTGTAGCTTTCTCTTAATAAAAGAATTTTTAGAATCAGTGTAGTAGTAGTAGTAGTAGTACAAAACGCGGACGAAACCGGGGTCAAATACTGAAATAGATCGCATAGAAACGTTCTCCATGATAATATACACACACGTATCAATTTTTATGGCGTTCGGTCAAACGGTATACGTGTCCATTAACTTGAGACATACAGACAGACGTACATTCATGTTTGTATATTAAGATATCATCCTCTAAAATCAAGATATCATTGTGTAATGTTAAAAGAATACGTTGGAGATTTTTAAAATTATTTCAAGAAAAAAATTCCAAACGTCCAATATAATATGGAAATATTTAATTTGAATGTTCATTCCTCTGCCGTCTGTCTCACTTGAATGCGGAATTATTTTCTAAAGGTCATCAATAAAATAAAATGAAAGATATGAATATAGTAAAATATAAATATTCATTAGCGTTGACTAATTTAAAGATTTTGTGATATAATTAAATTTTAGCCGGTGTGGTAGTGAACATACAATGGAAAAGATTAGTTAGGGGAAAAACATTTTTTTCATATATGATTAAAAAGTTGCAGTAAAACCTCTTTGGTTGTACTGTTTGCATTTGGCTAGTTTTGATACCGTTAAATAGACGTCATTTTAGAAAAAAAAAAAGTAAAAATGGTGTCTTGTCATTTTTGTATTGTTATTTTGTCTACTAAAATGAGTGAATCTTACGTAGAAATTCGATACGTTTTGAAGTTTTATTACAAAAGGGGAAAAATACGACACGAACCGCAAAAAATTTTTGGATATTTATAGACCTAATGCAGTGTTGATAGGAGTAGCACAAAATTAGTTCAAATGTTTACAGTCTGGTAATTTTGATGTCAATGATGAACCTCACTCTAGTCGATCTGTTATGGATAAAGTCGATGCCATTTTGGAAGAAGTAGAATTAGATCGGCATATTGTGATATAGCTGAATAGCTGGGTGTTGACCGTAAAACATAATGACACATATAAAAAAGCTGGATATATAAAAAAGCTCGGCACTTGGGTTCCATACGAACTCACTGAAAGAAATCTAATGAATCTTGTATTTATTTGCGATTCTCTATTGAAACGTAATCAAAGCGAACGCTTTTTGGAAAAAATGATCACTGGTGGTAAAAAATAGATTACATACGACAAGAATATGCGAAAAAAATCATGATCAAAAAGCAAGCAAGCTCCACAGACTATAGCGAAACCCGAATTGACTCGCAATAAGTTGAAGCTGTGTATGGTGGGTTTGGAAGGGCTTTATTTATTATAACCTTTTATAATCGGGCAAAACTATCAATTTGGATCTCTACTACCAACAGCTGATGAGAATCAAACAAGAAATAGAGAAAAAACGACCGGAATCAATCAACAGAAAGGGTGTGGATTTTCACCATAATGACGCCAGACCACACACACCTTTAACCATTTAGCAAATATTGAGAGTGTTTGGTTGGGAAGTGTTAATATATTCACCATATAATCCTGACCTTGCACCCTAAGATTTTCACCTGTTTTGTCTCTTCAGAATTCTTTAGGTAGTGTTAGATTAACATCAAGAGAAGGCTGTCAAATCTACTTGTCACAGTTTTTTATCAGAAGTCCCAAAATTTCTACAGCATTGGGATTATATTGCTGCCTACAAAATGGCATGCATATATTAGACTTAAATGTAAATGAAATATGATGAAAAGTTATGTTGGATTTCTATATAAAATACGAAAAAATTTTTTCTCCGACCTTATGTGACCACCTTTGTTCGTAACAGCGCACGCTCTATTCGTTTAATGTCAGCCAGTACTTATATAGATCCAAAATTCCTTTAAAATTATCACTAATGGAGTAAAAAAAAAATACAAAAGAAAGTATATAAGACACTAACGATTCAATATTTGCATTTTGTTTTTGTTTTCATTTGCACATAGTTGTGTTAGGTTTTTGAATAAAATATTACGATATGATTTCCCAGGAAACTTCTATTACGCAAATCGTGCGGACGTTCCGAAGTTTTGTTATGGGATCCGAACGCCTTGCTCATGGGATCCTTCATAAACTCGAGCCGGGAAACTTAAAATGCTTTTACATCGTCGGAAGTTCGCGTCACATCCAAAAAACGTCACGGGAACGAGACACGCGGAAAACTACAATCAAAGCCGCTGCGTCTGCAACTGCAAAGCAAAGTTTCTTTACAAACGATGTTTGTAAAGAAAGTCAGCGGTTTATATTTAAACAATTACTCTCCGTACTCTTCAAATACCCAGCCAGCTTCCATATTTTATTTACATATACAAATAACGTATCAAAAAAATGTTTAAAAAAAGTTAGTTTTGTTTTATAAAATTGTTGCCTTTATTCAAAATATGTTTTAAAACTGGAACAAGAAAAAGAAATTTCGTTCTTTAGATATAATATATAACCCTAATATTAGGCTGTGAATAAAGGTTTGTCGCCATTTCTACACATATTACTATTTTTATTATTTTTTGAGTGTTAATTTATCTATTTAATTATGTGTCGATCATTAACTTGACGCCATCTTATAGATAGTATCACGATCTCATAGCTGTAGAAGTTCTAATATTTTTACAAATAAAAAAAATTGCAAATGTATGTATAACAGTATTTTTTCTATGTTAACTTTAGGCTATCTAAAGAGCTCTGTGATAATTAGTAATCTAAAGGGACAAGCTCGAATCAATACATCCCAGTCAAACTTACAGGATTATCCCTTAGAGGCTAAAATTTGGTCTCTTGGCTTTCACCGCTTTGTCTACGTTCACCTTCTTGATACTTTCAAGATGAGCTTATGCCCTACAAGGCGGTGAACATTACGAGCGTGTATTGTTTATTTTTCGTAATTTAAAACTTATCTAGATGGATTTTTTTATCTTTTTGTTACTTATTAAGAAACTTAAATTGGGAAAACGAAACAATTGTTCTATAAGGTACCGACGTCGAAATTTAACTCTAAATGGTACAATCCTTATTTTAATTTAGATGAAAGGGCTTGTATGCTTTAAGCCTTTAATACCACTGGTCTAATATCAGTTTAATTGTTTGTTATTATTATTAGGAGTACAAATAAGGTTCCGCCGTTTTGAGAGATATGGCATGGCAAGAGGCTTACGTTAGAATTCGCAGATGATAACCGGCTTGAAAATTAAATTGCTCATTCAAGAACAACATAACCCTATCATATTATTAACTTCATATTAGCAACATATATTTTTTATGCAAAAATGTCTAAATTTGAGCCAAATAAACAGCATTTGCGGCAACTTTTAATTTACTCTTTAATTTTAAAAAATCTGCAGCTGAGGCACATCGATTGCTCGTAGAAGCATATAATGAGGCTGCATTGAGTGAGAGAACAAGTAGTGAGTGGTTTCAAAAGTTTAAAAACGGTGATTTTGACGTAGAAAACAATCTTTGTCTTCTACGTCAAAACGCAGCGGAAGGCCAAAAATTTATGAGGATGCAGAATTGGAGAAATTATTAGAGGAAGATACGTCCCAAATACAAAAGGAACTTGCACTTACTTTAGAAGTTACTCAGCAAGTACTCTCGCATCGTTTAAATGATTCATAAACAAGGTAATTGGGTTCCATACAAATTAAAGCTGGGAGATGTTGAGCGCAGATTATGCATGAGTGAAATGCGGTCAGTTAGGTATAAAAAAAAATTATGTCTAGCGAATCGTCACTGGTGATGAATAGTGGGATACATTGTGATAATCTAAAAAGAAGAAAATCATAGGGATTACCTGGCCATGCGTCAATTTCCCTACCAAAACTGAATATTCATAGAACAAACTCCTGCTGTATATTTGGTGGGATCAGTTGGGTGTGGTGTATTATAAGTTGCTTAATCCATGCGAAACAATCACTGAAACTCTATACCGAACACAATTGATGAGATTGAGTCGAGCTCTGAAGGAAAAACGCCTTCAATGCTACTCCAGATACGACAAAATTATTCTTCTACATGATAATGCTCGTCCGCATGTAGCGATTCCGGTGAAAGACTATTTGAAAACAATTGATTAAGAAGTACTACCCAACCCGCCATATTCACCAGACATTGCGCCGTCCGACTATCATCTGATCCGGTCAAAGGCACATGCTCTGTCAGAGCAGCGGTTCACATCATATGAACATACCAAAAACTTGGGTTGATTCGTGGATAGCCTCAAAATAATAAGGAGTTGTTCAGACTTGGAATCCGAACGCTGCCTGAAAGATGGAAAAAGTAGTTGCTAGTGATGGACAATACTTCGATTAAAATTAAATTACCGTTCTTTCACAATAAATATTACTTTATTGACAGAAAACGGCGGAAACTTATTTGTGCTCCTAATATTATATCGGTTAAATTGTACATAAGATTCTGGAGTGCATCCAGATTTAATGTCTTTTATTTTTAATGAACTTTAATTAAACAGAGATTAATCTAAATTTAAAGGCGCTCTCTAAGTGCAACAATTAGTCCTCGATTTCCTTAAGAATCACAATTTGGCTTTAATCTTCAAGATATTTGTGTGTTTTCTGCGTTTTATGAAATCTGGTTAAAGTGTCAGTTCTTTGCTCACCTCTACAAAACCTTAATCAGTGTCAAAATATTAAACGCAAAAGCAGAATAAGTTTTAAATATCTATTTTTTAAATTAACCTAAAACCACAAAAACAAGAACAAACAAGCCCGAAACGTCGAACCTGCTAAAGGTCTGACTCCCGTCTTTGGGGATAGAAATTCGAACTTAAATCGCGCGCTGTCTTTGAGTTTGTAGTAGAGGTTGAGACGTATGGGTACAACAGGCGGCCTCAAGGACGTGTCGCGGCCACGCGCTGACGTCACCGAGGCCGCGACTTCCGCACCGACGTCATCGGACGTACTACACATGGATAACATAATAATAATATAGACTCACGTCTATATCCGAAGGGTAGGCAGAGACTATAGATTTCCACACAGTAGATCTTTGCTCCAGTGACATCCATCAATCTTTTCATGCCAGCTCGTCGGTTTTGGGTGCTTAAAGTTTTGGCTTTTTAATATGCCACCAATTCATTCTGCATAGGATTTTCTACGGTGACCCTTGCCGACCTTTTCACCATACACATTCGCTTTATAGATTCATTTTGTCGGTGTCCTTTCATTAATTCTTTCCCTTCCAAAACGATAAGTAAATAAGTGTTTACGTACTGCTCGTATACAATAAGATCCTCAGCCAGTCTCCAAATGGTACACGGTGGAACATAGAAATAAATATCAAATATAAGTAATTGACTTTGTGTGTATTTATTTTTTTCTTTGACTTTCTTTTTATTTCCTGTCGTACTCTTTACAAAAGAAAGATCTTTTGCGTAAACGCAATCGTATATTGATGTTAGTGGTGATATTATTTAGAATGGACGCGGGCATAGAACCTTTTTGGAGTTTAGTTCTTAAGTATTCATATATGGTCCACATTATGCAAATTAAATGGGTCGCGAAGCCAAGTGTTAACGAAAAGTGAAGTCGCTATGTTTGTGCTCGTTGCAACATGGAAGGAAAATGCAGGCATTTCATACCAAATGTCTGCATTTTTCTTCAATCATTGTTTTATAGATGTCTTAGTTTTAACGCGGAAAAGTTACGTTTTGATGTGTATGGTGTTAAACCATATTGCTATATTTACCAATCGTTTAATTTACAATCGCTAGCGAGTTTACGATTTTTAAGCACCTTTGTCTGTTACATCTTTACGGGTCTTGAGTTTTGACCCATTGGGAACGTGTACTCATGACTGGTCACATTCTGCCAAACTCTTAAGTTTCTTGAATGAAAGCAAAATAATGCAACTAAGAGCAAAGTGCATGTTGCCCTATGCGAAGTGTACGATTCCGTACTGCAGTTGCCGTCACAATATGCGGACTTAGAAACAGGCTTTTTTGTTTGACACTATGAATATGTTAATGCAGTTCACCGTTTAGAAGCTAATAATAAATAAAAGCGAGGTCACATGCGAAAATGGTTTTCGCAGACCCGCAATGTTTTTGAACGAGCTATCAAAATATATTAGAATCGTCTGATATACGAGAAAACAAAATTTATCCCCACTTTATGTGCATATGAGAGACATTTTAGATGATTTTTTTAAAGATTTTATGTTACCACTTTGTCGGAGTGATTAATATGAAAATTTGCGTCAACCCTAGCGTCAATAGCTTTTTAGTGCTAAGTTTCTGACGGACTGATACGAATTTTCATTTTAGCCGTAAACGCTCCAGATATGTCCAAACTGCTCGAGGAGTGGGAGGAGTTTTGGACTGTTGTGAGAGATATAGTAATGAAATGTGACAGAAAGGAAAGGATAGTAATACCTGGTGATTTTAATGGCTGGATGGGTGTACAATGGGACGGATATGAGAAAGTCTTAGGTAAATTTGGAAATGAAAGGGTGAATGAGCATAGCGATTGCCTTCTCTCACTGTGTTAAGAGTTTAACTCGTGTGTGACAAACGCTAAGTTGGACCACAAAAAGAATGCATTCTGGTGTCATTGACTGGTGTCAAATCGTCATTGTACCCCTCTATAAAGACAAAGGCACATGGCAGGTTAGCACAAATTACTGACCTATAAGCCTCCTCAGCGTCGTCGGCAAATTGTATGCAAAAATCATTATCTAAAGAGTTGTGAATCAAACTGAAAACAAGATTTGAGACTCACAAGTGGAATTTCGAAAAGGGATTTTTTCTCTGCGAAGCATTACAGAAAATTTTTTGGCCGGCGGCCAAAAGATTTCCTGTATTTACGTAGATCTGGAAAAAGCTTATAATAGAGTGAAAAGAAATGATCTATGGAGAATCCTACCCCATGAATTGTGTGAGTAGCGGATTGATACAAGCATTGTAATCTCTATACAAGGGTCCCAGTGCTTATGTAACAATAAATGGGGTATACGCTGACTGGTTTGACATCCGCAGGGGGTGTCAGATGAGGATGTGTAGCTTCACCGGGGCTATTCAACCTATTCATGGATAGCTGTCTCTATAATTTGAAAGAGTATGAATGTGGACTAAGTATGTATGAGCTGTCTGTTAAATTCCTCCTGTACGCCAACGACCATGTAATTCTTGTGCCGTTGGTGTGCGGGCTCTAGGAGATGGTAAATAAAATGTTAAGAAAAGGGATATGAAAGTAAATGTCGGTAAGACTAAGGTGATGCTGTTTAAAAGGAGCGAAAGAAAATGCGATATACTTATAGAAAATTGAGAAAGTCGAACAAGTGAAAGAGTTTGAATACTTGGGTAGTCTGTTTACAATTATGATAAACGTGACAGAGACATCGAAAGGAGAGTGTATGCGAGAAATAAAATGAATGAGGCCTTGCTCGCTATTGTGAATAGTAAAATCATCTCATGACAAGCGCTCTTGGCTTTCCATAATGGAGTCCTAATCCCTACGCTTATGTATGGTAGTAAAGCTGGGTATGGCAGAAAAAAAAAATGAAAGTAGGATCAAACAGAGGAGATGCGATCGCTGCTTAGTATATGCGAGTGTCTCGGAAACATAATTGTAGAAACAGTGACGTTAGAGAGCGGTGTGGTTTGAAGGAAGATGTAGTGACTAGAGCAGAAAGAGGTATGTTGCGGTGGTTTGGCCATCTGGAAAGGATGGATGAAAGTGGACTGACGAAACAAATCTCTAGAACGAATGTGTGTGATGGCAAGGTTGGCAAGGGTCGCCCTAAAAATCCTATACAGACAATATTGGTGGCATATTTAAAAAGGGCCAAATTTAAAGCACCCCCGAAACCGACCATCTTGCATTAGAAGATGTAGAATGACGGTAAGGTGAGAGAGATATGCAAAGATCGTACCATGTGGAAATCTATAGTCTCTACCTACCTTTCTGGGAAATGGTCGTGAGTTTATTATTGTTATTTCTAACCTATGCCGCGGACATACATACAGGCAGACAGATGGACTGACATGGCGAAAGTAAGGGTTCCCGGTTGACTATGGAACCCTAAAAAGCACCCTCTACTCTAAGAGACTTTCAATTAGGGGTACTATATGTTTTACTTGAAAAAAATTCGACAAAAGAGATCTAACTAAAAAAATACTTAGCAAAGCGGAGAACAAATAATTGTGTTCTCAAATTTAAATCAGCGGAGTAAACTCCAGTCGCATGTCGGCGGTGTCAGGCACCATTATTTTTTTATTTTTATTGGCCATAAATGTTAGTTGCACATGCTCTTAGCTTGTTCGTGCTTATCTCGATCACTTCTTTATTACTAAATGGTGTATATACAAATGATTTTCTTCTAAAACAATAATAATTAATCTACTCTTTCGTTCTTCGCTGCGCTGCGCCTACGCAGGTCGCTATGCTTTCTGTTCAGATATGAATAACTATGTATTTATATAATATATACATTAAAATCTCTTTTACCACATATCGAAATCAGTTCCATTTATAACTATTTATTTTTTATAATAATATTATATACAAAACATTATATCATTGCATTTGTGATGAAATTCCCAACAAAAATAATGCTCAAGACTGGTAGAAAGAAAACAAAAAGATGTTTCTATAATAGAAACATTTGTTACTTAATAAGTAATCGTTATTTATCTTGATCATTACTAACAATTTCTTCGATTAACATACAGTTAATTGATATGAAACTACAGCTGACCATAATTATTTTTACCAAACTTTCTACACTTGTGTTGTTATGTTCATCTGTCTGAAAATATTGTTTATGAGCATTTTGACCATTAATCAAGTCAGGCACATACGCACCATACCAGATGTGTATATGAAAATTTACTTAAAATAATTTTTATTTTCCATACGCAAGAATGATTGTTGTTTAATCATTTCAACGATTAGGTATTCGGTATTCATGTTCAATTCTAAAAAAAAGCAGTAAATAAAATTAAACTAAATAAAAGATGCAAGGCGCTTTACTAAACTGATACATTCAGAGTATAGATAGATATAACGTATCGGCCAACGTTATCAACTCATTTCATACATACTTATGCCGAAAAATTTAGAAACGACAAACCGTGGATGCCGCAAACGGTGCAACATTATTGTCGACAATTTTTTTTTGCGTTAGTCATTTTGATCACCTCTAAAGTAAATTCAAAACCAAAATAACAATCGTGCCTTTTAAAGTGTGAGCTGGTTTTGCTGATGATTTAAGAAGTACTAAAGGTGTCCTTCATCGCATACTCAAGAGCACCGCATTCACAAGAGACTTCGTACAAGGTGTTAAACTCGTTTAAATCTAATTTCACGCACACACTCGCAAAAGAGCGGTGGTCAATCTTAAAAGATGGTCAAATCTCGTTACATACGTTTCGTAGAATGTCTATAGATATGTGTACGTTAAGCCGACGACCGCCCCGTTAGAGTTGTCGCCGTATGGAGTTACAGCACCTCTAAAATGAACTGAGTGCACAGATCTGAGATTTGAACACATCGAATCGCTGTGATCTTGCACAATAGCGCGGCCGTGGGCGGCGCGCGCGGCTCGTCCGCGGGGCTTTATTTACCGAAGCCCTGACGATTTATACGCCCGAGATACGTGTTTTGGACGCGTTAAGAGCCCTCCTAACGGTCAAAGCTCCGGTCATTTCGACCATAAATTTTATTTAGCTCGGGCGCGAGAGAGAAAAATACGCTTAACCTACGACTGAAGCAATGTGGCTGACAATCATATTATTGTAATGAAGAAGGCGTTCATTATTTACTGAGTGTATTAGTGTCGTGGCGTCTTGTGGCAAATAGTCTTTCAGGGGATATGCCGATACTAATACAATGATAATTTCGTTATTAGCATAGTACTATTAGGATTATGAGCATAACGTGGTTTCAATTTTATAGTTGAATTTTGGTACGAAACTTCTTAGATGGCGATTCGATTATCGATAATTGGACGAGAACTGATAGTGAAATTTCAGAGACACGTCACGTTTTGGTATATTTCGTTACATGAGAGAGAAGAAAGATGTAACGTAAAGAGAAAGAGAAAGAGAACTATACATTGCAACGCCACGGGAGAGGAGCAAAAGAGTGCGACATATACACAATGTTTCAATGCGATAGAATAAGATAGTGTCGCGCATGCGCACGTTGTAGATGCACACGTCGAACAACTGAGGTACTACGCGCTATGTAATTAATATTTTGTGTTTTGTGATTATTTACTTTTTTTTTTTTTACGTTTATGTACTGTGAAGAGTTATTATTTAAAAACGTTCACTTCTATCACGTATACGGTACTGCACACACAATTTTTCTTTAGCACATAAGAAAATACGTATCTTGATATATTGCGAGTTCTGTCAGTGAAATTCCTTCAAGTTAAGGAAATCTCCGCTATTTCATCCAGGTTTTTTTTTTGTCTTTTTCTATTTAGTATATATCTTTTTATCCCAGTCGCCTTTGAAATGTCTGACTATTGAGCCACTGAGGTAAAACATTGCGTAAAGGGATTTGGGCTAGGAATTCAGAAACAAATGGCGTGATCCTTGTTCTAAGTCTCACCTCTCCCCCAAACCTATGTCCAGCCAGCCGACGCAATTTGTAATTTATACTGAATTATTTTTTAATTCTATTTACATTACATTTATTGTAAATAAAATTTTCTCAAATATTTAAATACGTGTTTTTGTTTTATTTATTAGTGAATGTAAAAATACTTGTTCTCTCTTCGTTTGGTATCACTAGTCTTGGTAAATATTATCTTAGTAAATATTTTTTTCAATCATTTTTACCTTTTTGACTTTTTTTAGATAGCAAATATTATTCGTTTAGTTTGTCCGGTATTGAGATTTAGATTTTAAACTATCTTTCGCATTTTCTCTCTTATTATTATTTCAAAAATGCTGAAATTCTTATTTGCTTCTTCAGTCTTGTCTAATTTAATCTGCTTCTCTTCTTCTTTGGTAAGCTAAATTTTAAATATTCCCTTCCCATGCATTATAATTCATATATATATATGAATTTTAATATTAATAGACGCCTTTGCATTTTCGACCTTACCGTTTCGGCGTCAATCAATCAAAGTATCATAACTGTACACACATACATTTTGTAATACTTAAACTTGAACAAGTACAGTTCTTGAAATGTGCTCTTGTGAAATGTGAAATGTTCTCTTTATTCGATCGATTTCTGTAATGTTGCACAGACACACACACACACACACACACACACACACACAACATGCATTACGGAGTACCGAGGAGGACAGGGGATCTCTGTATTTTTCGTCCCGGCCTATCAGGAAATGGCAGTAGAGCAGTGGTGGCCGATGTGTCGGCCTGTGCTTTGCTTTCGCTTACAAGGTATCGGGTTCGAACACTGAGCGAGGTCGCTTAATGTATCATTGGCTCGACGTGTTCCACGCTTGGGTGAGCGCGTTCGGCAGGCGATCTCTGTCGACGACGGCTCTCGGGCCGCCCTGCGTGGACGGCCGGCGACCGTAGCACGACAATCCTAAACAGAATGATCATGAGAGGATAGTTCCTCTGCACTGAGGTGAAAATATCTAATCCGATATTAATCGGCAATTTCGGAAATGCTTACTAAGTAACAATGCGAAAATGAACACCTGTTCCTTCTTCAAAACAATGATGAAGGGATTAAGAATCGCTATATTGTCAGCATGAACGAGAGTGCGACCGTGATAGAGATTACGTTTGGTAGGACGTAAATATAAAGAATGTAGGTATTTACTATATTTTTACTTCAAAACTAATCCGGACACTAACTGTGAGGCCCTTAGATTGTAGAAGCCGATCCTATAGAGCGACGTGTTCCGGAGGTAGGTAACATTGAAATAGGCAGTTGAATAGATCAATCACAGAAATCGATAGAATTAAAAAGATCCTGTGGGTATTCTATTTCGGAACATAAATACAGTAAATGCAGTCTAATACCAATATTACTAGAGTTTATATTTATGATCTCTCATTGACAGCATCAGATATGAGCTTTAAGAATTTTTATAATTCCCAAAAACTTACCGTTCCGGAAAAAGGTTTTCCCAGTTTGATAATTTATTTAAGGCATAACAATTTACATGTTATATGGCATCACGAAGCGACTAGGGATTTCTATAAAAAAAAGATAGCTGACGTGCGTACCTGAATGGAAGCTTGGAGCTTTTTATTAATAGAATATTCATTTCGAAACAGATGATAAAGAATCTTTTAATGGATACAGTTTGTTATTTCTTTTTATAGATTTTAATTTCAATTTCAAAAAAAAGGTGGTGTGCAGGGAAATGGCCTATGAAAATAGCTTAACGCAATTTCATCAATTCCCGCTTGTTCGTACAAAGGGCCACTATGTGCGTGTAACGCCGCGGCCCATTCGGTCAATTCGAATAATGTGCATGAATGACGAACCCTGACCCCTTTCAAAATCGTTATCAATTTATCGTCCCTATGATCGATCTTCGCCAAATATGGCACGCATTTGTTTTGTGACGGATTTTTGTCCTAGGCACGATATTTACCCCGCCGGCGTTTTCTTTAGCCTCGTTCTCCAGTCAGACGCAGCATTCAGCTACCATCACGATTTTAACACTTCCTAATCCCATTATCTTCACGTCAGAATAAATTCAAAACTGTCCATACATCCTCTTGGCAAAGTATAAGCTACAAACACCGCTTCTCATTGGCCTATGTATCTCTCTTACGAGGAAAATGAAATATTGTTTGCGGCTGTAAGCTGAAACTATTCTTCACACAAACCGGAACCAGCTTCTTAAGAAATCAGCTGTCGTTTTATAAATCAAGTTAACAAAACCTTTGGAGTTAAAATTAATACACAGATAATGTTAGCCTTTGGAATAGATCTATTTAATTATAGTCGTTTGTACATATGTAGAACTTACCGAGATTTCATCTTAGATCTTATGTAATTTTGAATTTCGTGGCAGCCATTGCCTCGATCGAATTTCGCTGCTGATCCCAATTCGGCGGCAGTGTGCATCCGAAGTCAAAGGAGTCAAATCAATTATACGATAAGCGAATAATACGTGTACAGTGACTGTAATAACCGACCGAGGCAGTAAACAATAAGATAATTACTTTAAAAGGGAACGTGTTCCCCCGAACGCTCCCGTAAATTTCTATCGAGGCATTTAAACAAAGGCGTCGATTAAACGAGTAGGTACTTCGCCCTTTCAATATTCAAAGTCACGCAGTTTCTGAAGGGCATAGGGGCCGGGCGGGGGCGGGCGGGGGCCCAAAACTTCTCCGGAGTGTCGGCTATTGAGTGTATTTATTTGATAAGACTGTTAAGTTGCGAAACATCGCTCCGACAATGGAACGAAAATACACAACTGGGTATAACTTTACGTTGGAACACATCGAAAATTCTCTTTAAAATATGCCAAGAATGCATAAATTTAATAAAAATCATTTCATTTATTGTTCCGATTTTGTGTACATCATGTTATGAAGATTTATGAGACATTCATCTCCCTTCAGTTTCTATTTTATGTTACTGTATAAATATATATGTATATATTCAAAAAAGTCTATAAAAATATTTCTATGTCCAGAGGGAAGAAAATAACATAGACGCAGCTCCCTTTACGACCTTGAGTCCGACTCTGAATAACGACCTGCCAAGGTCGAACCTTTACCTATTTATTTTGTACTTTTTGGTTTTGCCGGATTATATGATGCATTCTATGAGCGAGACAGTCAATTTAATAAATAAACGGTTGGTGATATGCGTTCAACTAATATATTACACAGATTGAAATTAAACGAAGGTAATTAAGAGGACGTTATCTAAAAGCATTATTATTTAATTTCGACGTCTAATCGGAATGACATATCTCAAAATGTCATCTTATTAAAGGGAAAGTAAAGAGCGACATAGGTATATGCTTGAACAGGGCTCTTGACATTTTAATAATGTCGTATAATTTCGGCGACAACGATAAAAATGTGTCTGTTACGAAATAAATGTTAAAAATTTACAGGATGCCGTTTACATTTACCCTTAATAATGTAATATGGAATATTTTGGAAAATCCAAAAATTAGACCGTGATCTTCGAAAGAACTTAGTTTAGGATAATACTAAGGCGTTTGGAAAAACAAATGGACTAGATCAGTTAAGTTTTTC
The DNA here is from genome assembly GCA_005406025.1 of Eumeta japonica. NCBI lineage: Eukaryota > Metazoa > Arthropoda > Insecta > Lepidoptera > Psychidae > Eumeta > Eumeta japonica. The sequence continues at coordinate 320,358 of BGZK01000368.1, forward strand.
GGGAGTTATCGTGACCACGCGAGTATGGGATATATGTAGACACGGACGTCCACAGAATAATTTTGTTAAACATCTTTTTCATTAATTAAAAATCAAAATGTCCTTTTAAAAATGTCTTAGGTATTGAAACTAGTGTTTTTCTTTGATATTCATGTGTAAATATTATTATATAGGTGCGATAAAAAATAAATAAAGACACTTTTAATTTGAAAAATCACTTGATTTTTGCAAGGCGAGTGTAGAACAATGCCTCAACGCTCCGCTTATGAGGCGTGCAATAAACGAAAAAACAATAATATGCTATGTCAATATCTATTTGTTTGAAAAACAGTTTAATTTCGAAATAGCTAAACTCCATTTTTTGAGAAAGATACAGCAAAAATTTTTGATGACCTACGATGTATTTTCAATACAGATTTCATATATTTAATACGCTCACATATTTATTTATAAAGTCTGCCGACCACCTTATAAATGCGTCCCCCTACTGTTTGCGGGCCTGTTCTGAGAACTGCGTGTCTGTCTGCACATATTCTTCACTCTGGCCTAATATTTTTTATATTTCATTAAACTTTCTCCAACACGCAGGCTCCATCACGATTTTTAACGTCCAGTCGACATTATCAATGTTCTAATACTTTAGTTTTCACACAAACAAATAATAATACAGGGATTCCTTAAACGAAAACATTTGAATGGTTACCATACAGTTATGGCATGGCCCAGCGTGTGTGTCAACAGACCAACTGCGCAGATGGGCGGACGACCTTCCCGCGGGCGTGTACGCGACAAACAAGGGCAAATTAAATCATTGGAGGTGTCCGACGCGTGTGTCACCCGGCGGGCGCGCGTCCGCCCTTTAATGATCGTGCCCTTTACGACTGGTGTTATTTTTATATGAGTATTAAGTATTCGTAATCGCCATCCGTACGATCGTTTAATGCATACCTATACGTAGTGCATCTCTCGGTGCGTGCGTGTGAGTGTCATTGTGTTCACTCGTACTTTTAATCAAAATGTAAGAACAATGCTAGTATTTAGTACCTGGAGGAAACCGAGCTTTGCCCGGCTCGAAACAAATTTGTCGTAGAAGAGTACAATAACCTCTGACAGGAACAGTTGTTTATGATCATTTCCAACAATAAATAAATAGGTATATAATGTACGTATACTGCATATAAAATTAATCAACTATTTGCTCTCATATTAATAATGACAGGTAATGGTTTTGTTCTTTGTTACGTAGTGCCTTGTAATTGAGAACGTTCATGTGCCTGGGCACTATATCTAGTAACACATCAAAGACGCAATCATCTCGAAAAATACTATAACATACATGTATTCTTGCATTAAAAACATTTTTTCTAAACATTGCTTCTTAGTGCTAGATAAACTTAAAAAACAGAATGTTATTAAAAAAACAAATTTTCAATAGAAACCGTTACAACCGTTTCTGAGATATCAATGTGAAAATTTATGTATACAAGAGTCGCTTCAAGTGATTAAATAGTAATTCAACTTCACTTAAAGTAATTAATTTCTTAGAGTAATTTTTCATGCGATAATTGGCATATATTGGTACGCGATTCGGTCAAAGGTCAATTCATTAGTTACATATAGAAAACGATGCGATAGCATAATTTGATAGCGCAAGAACTAAAAACTCTTATATATAATACTACCTTTTGCCCGCGGCTGCGCCCCCGTATATACACATAAAATGAACTCCTTCATCTAGTACGTGAACCCATCACGAAATCAAGACCCCAGTCGCTATGCTGATGCCGCTCCTTCTCTCAACATCGATTTCTTTAATTCTCTTCCTATCCCGACCTCGCTTTGAATTTTGATTGTAGCACCGCTTCTCATTCCGTCTTCGTTCACGCTCTTGATTCCAATTCGGATCCCACATTCGATTCGAACCCTGGCGTCGTTCTCAAATTCGATCCCGGTCTCGACTACCAATCACGTTTCTCGTCTCGTGTGCAATTTCGATTCTGCTACCGGTCACGGTTCTGTTTTGCGCAAAGACGTAGCGAATGCTAGTAGTATCAAAATAAAATTTGGGCTACATTGCTCGCGCATGTGTAACATTCTGTGAGTGAAAGAATCTTTAGTAACAGAAATGTAAAGATAAAGTGAAGAACTTTATTTCGAAAGCTTGTCGTTCACGCGTACAACATATAGCTGTTTTGTGGTAACCGAATAAATTGTTTAAACAGGTAAAAGCAGGACGGACGAAATACATATAGCGGTATCGATTTTCCATAAAACAAAAAAAAAATATCCATTATTTAAAAAATGATACATTCGGTTAGGGTTAATTAAGAAAAGAAAACAATATATGCATTTTTTCTTTATTTCCATATGTAACCAAAATGTAGTTTGACATCTCCAGCTTCAAAGGTTTCGATTTTCCATACAACAATGTTTCACCATTTCTACTCCGTTAAGAATGGAATTCCTTGGAATGGTATGGAACAGGACTCTCTATACAAAATCTCAAGTCCCTAGATCCAGTAGTTTGGGCTATGCGTTGTTGCATCAATCAGTCAATATATATACATTGATAAAATAAAAGCGAAGTCAAACTAGTATTTTCTAAACGTGCAACTCTTTCATAAACTTTGCACTCTGATTTATCGTAAAACATTAAAACGATGAGCCGATGCGCACCGCTCGCCCTATCGCAGCAGTCCACTTATATCTGCAGTTACAAATGATATTTATAGAAGAAAATACATCTATTTCTAAATCGCCATCATAGTTTATTTCAAAACTCGGGCTTATGACATACGCCCTTTACGTCCATAACCTCTCGATCTGGGTTAAAATAATTGAAAACTGTTAACGCTTTTAAAGAATTTAGAGCTTCAGTAATTCCTGGTCTATTTTTTTGTCTATGCTCTGTGATACTTTAAGGAAGTATTGGATCTGGTCGATGATTAGTTGTCAATTAGGTGAACGATCAAATTACCTATATTTTAATATGCAATCGCGATTCGATCTGATTATCGGCATGAAAAAAAAAACCAGTCGCCGATCCGTCTGTCTGTCGTTTTTTTTTTTTTTTGCTACGGTGTCGCCGGGAATACCGACAAACATCAGATCGGCGAAGATTTAATATGCCGCGCTACCTGCCCGCGTCGGCAGACGGCGCGGCGGACGTCGCTTTTTTTTTGTCGTGCATTTCTCACGAATATTACTATCGTACAGGTCTGTCGGTCGTTTTTTTGCGCGTTGTTCGTTTATTAGATGCTGCGATTACCATGAACTAAATGAGATTTTTGTTTCGTTAGCGAATAAGTTGTTGTTTTTGATCTCGCGTCGGATTATGAATAAATCAAAGTAACTAATGATACATTTATCCTGACGAATAGCGTCAACGGACGTATAGTCGGAGTCAGTCAGACTAAACGACATTACGCTCGCTGGCGGTGGATTTGTGGAAGTCCGCCAAATCACGGTCGACCATTCTCAGGTACCGCATATCCATTATAACATTTTTAATAAGCCTACGCAAAACAAACAAAAAATTCTACTTCGAAAAAAAAAGTACAAAAATTTTGTCGCTGACTACTGGGTTGTCTGTTATGCATAAAGTTTAGTGGCGGCGGCCGAGTAGTTAAGACTGTCGCCTTCGACCCAAGAGGTATCATGTTCGAACACTGACCACGGATAAAGTTTTAACTGACTTCAAAAAAAGGAGGAGGTTCTTAGTTCGATTGCATTTTTGTGTTGTCTGTACAATTGTACATTTTTAAATTGTGGTAAATTAAACCACTACTTTATGCTTCGGTGAGCGTATTAAGTCGCAAGTCCACAGCTCTAAATACTAGATCGTTAGTACATCACAAATGCATTGAACCAGCGCTTATAAAATCCAGCAGGATCCAAGGCAGGATCTCTCATACAGATCTCTCAAGCGGTTCAAGAGATTCCATCTCAAATGGATTGTGGGAGGACATGCCTCAGCAGTGAGTGACAAAAACTCGACATAGCTAGATGTTGGTCAACTTTGTAAAGTCAGATCATTTCTCCGACAATACCTATACGTAATTATGTTGATATTAAGTTTACTGTAACGTGGCACTCGTGAATAAATAAGACATGGCACAGACATATATATACCTCGAAACACAACACCCCCTGCTGGAATATCTAATAAGAAAGTGTTTCAAATAAGTATCGTCGTGTCCCCAAAGACACGTATCTGAGCTCTTCGGATCTGACGAGGGATATAGACACCGCTGTAGGTGACACGATTCGATTTGTATGTTTGACTCTATTGATTTTGTAAAACGTCGTTAGAGGGCGTCCATCAGATATGAAACTCAAAAACTCAAAAATCTCATTTAGAAGAAGGGGATTCAGTGGAAAATGTCATGTCAACTTTGAACTTCAGAGAACTTATTTTAATGACATACTGTAATATTGTCTGTATCGAACACGTTAGATAACACGAGTATTTGTCTAATAAATTTAATTAATCAATAGAAATGAAAAACTCTCGCGATCCGTTCATATCTTACCAAATCTCACCAGAAGGTTACGAATAAAAAAAACACTTGACGTAATTAATAGATACCCTCTTTAGGTCTAGACTGTATGCCTGTTCCTAAGTGGGCACGGCGATTGTCAACTATATTAACTAAATAGGGAGGCAGTAAGTCGTTAATCTTATAACGAATATGGCGGTCTGTATAATACCAAACTATATGCATGTAAAAAGTGAACGTACGGACGGATCAGCACGGCGGTGGTCTACGTCTAAGGCGTATAATAGTATAGAATTTAATTGTATATAGAATAAAATAAAATAACTTGATAAGAATAACATTTCCGAACAGTCAACACTGTTTTTTTTTTTTAATTATAATGCGTGAAGAAAAATAGGTATACTTAACACAACGTCGACAAGGCGAAATCGACAGCGTAAAGACAGTCGGCTGACTTTCTTAGATGAGAATATAAGGGCATTCATGACTCGTACTGTGATAAGGGACTTACTTATGTACCACGAAAGTGTAATGTCAGATTAATGAGCTGTTATAGATTATATGAAAAATTTAGTTTTAACTTTAATATTATTCAGAATTCTGCGTTAACTTCTATGTTAGGAATATTTTTTTTTGTTATATTGATCGTTATCATGATATCTTAGGTACCAGCACTTACAACAATTTTTAACAACTAACGTTGACCCGACATTTTATTTTTAAACAATGTTCACAATTTTGAGTTCCTTATCCTTTTTTTTTAAATCCTCGTTCGTGATATTTAAAACGAAATGTTTTTCCTTAATGAGTCAAATCTAAGGATATGAATTTTCATGTCTTAATAGAATTTTTGATTCATAATCAACTTTACTATCGCTGATTCCAAAATTTCAGTTCATTACGTTGAACGGTATTTTATAAAAAAATTGGTTGCCTGTAAAGTCGGTATACGGGCGAAAGTTTTACGTGACAACGACTTTGAGTGGTAAAATCATTTTAATGTGAATATTCATTCGTATAGTAGGAAGAAGGATGAAATAATAGTAACAATTTAAAACATTTATTTATACAAAGAATTATATTTAAAACATTAATTTATACAAAGAATCTCGCACTGAATTTCATATTAACAAAATTTTATTTTTACCTTTACACATACATATTTATATACAAATATACATACAATAACTTGCAATACATTTCGCTCTTAGGCGGGCTAACTGTGCTCGAGTGGAAGGGACGCGTGCCTTTCACTTTTATGTCTGTCTCGCTCTTAGGCGGGCTAACCATGCCCGAGTGGAAGGGACGCGTGCCTCTCACTCGCTCTCATTGTGAGCGCATAACGTGAGCGGAGCATAACGCAGTTTCTTGAAGTGTCACCCGGCAAACCAATTTATAAGACGTTGTCACGTCAAAAAAGAGAGAATGCAGACACTGTTATAAAAGTGATACCCTGTGTCCAGTTTTTTTTATTTTGATGTGAAATATAAAGTATATTAATGTTTATCTATACTACTGTATTAAACTGAACATGCGATATTATGTAAAATTTAATCATGAATATTTATTCCATAATGCACCTAATCCAGTGAAAGACGCTGATTAGGTAAGTCGCTGGACTTACAATTTTTAAATTTTGCTCTGACTTTCTGTCCACAAAGTGTCTGTTTGTTTGTTTCTCCGAGCTAATCTCTAACAAGGCTAAATACATAATTATTTTCTATACTAGCATTTATTCCGGCTTTCTTACGAATCGGAACCGCTACCGGTGGCAGACTCAAAATTGCAAGCGAAAGGGTAACAAAATTCAAAAATTGAAATCGGGTTCGAAATTGAAAACGAGACAAATGTCGAAATCGACTGTGGGTTTGAAATTAGTATCAAGAGTGCGATCAGAATCGGAATTAAAAACAATACAGAGGCCGGTTTTGAAGCGGTACGAGAATCGGAATTCGGAATCGGAATCGGAAATCGAGCTCGAAATAAAAAACGCGATTGCGATCGGAATCGATGTGACACAACAACAAAATGACACATCGCGAACGGATTGCCATCCGGTTGAAGATGGAGAGCGCGATCTTTCGACATAAGCGATGAGGCGGTTCATGCTATGTCCACGCGAACGAAACCGCGAGCGGAAGCTAGTGTAATATAAAATCAAAGCTTTCTTAAGAACCTCTTAAATTAAACTGAATACAGTTCAATGTTGTAATTTTTTTTTAACACATATCCCGTCGTTAAATACATATTAACGTCTCTTAGATATGTTTGCTCACTGCTTCTTCGATTGCTCAACCTGTTGAGCGATCGAAGAAATAGTCAAAGCATCGGTTTTCGATTGCGCACACGGCCTACGTCGCCGACTGTGGTACACCTCATGGCGGACGTGCGGTATTTTTTCCTTTTCTCTATGTATTTTACGCGGGTAGGTAACGCGGCACCCGCCGACGGCGTCCTTTTGGCGTAATAATATATTCGAAGTTAATTAAATGCGAGACGCGCTCGCCGAATTATGCAAATTCGATTGAGCGGCGTGCGCCGGCGTCGATTGAAGTGTTAAAATTGACGAAATTTTATTACAGCCCAACGCACCGGCGCCGCTATCCAGAAGTCAACGATTGAGATGAGGGGGCGAGGGGCGGATTCAATCCAATTTACTTTTTCTTGACGACAAAAGCGCCGGATGCCGTAGACAATATAAACAATAAGTCAAACAAAATCCTTTGTCACTTTGCAAGTGTCCCCAGTTCGGACATTAATCTTCGCGTGCTGTTGAAAAACTTAAATAACTAAAGCTGAATTATTGCGATTTAAAACTTTTCGAGATATAAGTAAGTAAACATTAGTTTCTACGTTTATTTATTGATGAACAGCCAAAAGTATTGTTACGTCATACAATAAAATTTCATCTTCAGTATTTCCTATATTTATTGTTACATAGTGTACCAATAAATATAGTACTGTAAAACGTTGCTATTTCAATTGAAACTTAGAAATATCTTAAGTTACATTTACTGAAATCGATGTGAATTTTAAGGCCTCAATCTCACTTCTTAGATTATTTATAAATCGTTTCACCATTCGTACGGCTTTCGAGACGCATTTTTTTAAAAAACTTTTGATAAACTTTCTAACTAGTTTTTAATTAAGAGTCGAGATTGTTTTAACATTTCAAACACGATTTATAGCCTCAGCTAAGAATACGAGAGGGGTCACAAGACCTAACTAAGCCATGATCTAAGGACCCATATATACTGATCCATATATACTCTTCCACCTTTTTCTTTTACACTGACAATTAACAAAATGTCACTTTTAAAATAAAATTTGCAATTCACGTCCGCCTTTTAACGGTTTTTCGGGCTAAAACGTATTAATAGGAAGACAATTATTGCAACGAAATTAATTTTAAAATTGACTTTTAGTTGAAAATAAGGTAGTGGAAGAGGCCCTAAATCAATTAGAAGTTTTATACCAAGACCTTTATAAAAATTCCTAGACTAGCAGTATTTATGTCTTAGAACATTTCGATCGTAAAAGTTTGCAAATCGCTATTTAACTATGTCTACGTGGAACAAGCTAGCTTAAAGCAAATCTCATGCCAGTGGCAATAGAAAAATCAGATTATCTTGTGCTTCGCTTATTCTTGTGTTATTTTTACACTTAACAAAAGATTAATCTCAATAATGAGCACGAAATCGTTAAGTTTTACCAATCACTATTTTATTATGTGTACATCGAATTCACACTCAACTCAAGCGAACAGAAGAAATGGTTAAATTTCTACAGTTTTCAATGAGTAAAAATATGTGTTACCACAAAAATTCCGTTTAACATCATGTGTTAGCTTTGACAACACAACGATAACTAAGATGCTAGAAAGAATAAAAGTAAGTTTCCGGATGCGATAGAGAATATAGAGCGATCAAAGGAAAGATTCTGTGAAATCCAAAAGAATCAATAATTCTCTGTGGTTCACGATGTTGGTGATGTGCACACATACATCTATGCATACTTCTTTTTATGCTAGCAATTCTCGTATGTCACTGTACGTAAACTCAAATGTAAAAATAAATATATATAAAAAATGAAATATCAGTGTTTGACAGATTTAGTAGTAATAGTAAATAAAGCAAAGAAGAGATGTAGAGTGAATGAGAGGACGAATGCTTATAAGACATTGTTCATAATATTACTGAGATGTACATGTCTTTAGATGTTTTCTAAATTAATTACAGCATCGGCAGTTACGATAATATAATATAAAACCGAAATTTAAGAAATATACGTACTGCAAAGTAAAATAATAAAAAACAATATCTTTTAATAAAATACAAAACACACATAAAAGTAAAGAAAATGAATTATATGATTATATAGTTTAAAATGTATTCGATGAAATTAAGAACTTATTTGTATATGGTCATTACAGCAATGTAAATACCCTAATTAAGAAATCGTGACCTAGAATTCTTCGCCAACAATTTCTGCGTCCACCTACATAATATATAAAAAAAAATATATATATATATTTAAATGTTCTGACGACATATAAAAATAATTCTGGTCACTTGCTACCATTAATATTAAATGAGCTGCCACCAAAAGCATTGGATTCATTGTCAGAATTTGAACTCAAACACTGTCGTGAAAGCGCACTTCTTAGGGAAAAAAAGCACAAAATATATAAAAAATATATTCTAATATAGTTTACAATTACAGTGTTATTGCCAGCGCTGCAAAAGCTATCCGCAGTCAATCATAGATAAAACGGCGGCAGTATTCGTGACGTTGAATTTATCAATTATGTGTCATTTATGTTTAAAACAATAAATTCAATAATAAGTAGTGGTTATAGTGGTTGACGAGAAAGAAAGTGTGCCTAACCTTACTGTCGGCTAAGGTTAAACACAGCATACAAAATATAGCTAGTTTGAAACATAAACTAACAACGTCAAGAATGATTAATAGCTATTTATTAGCAGAGTTAATATATATTTTTTCGATGCTTCTAATGAATCACCACAGTGTATATTAAAAAAATAAGTTCTAAACTTTATAGAGTTGTCTGTAGAGAAATTGTAGAGAACTCGAAAAATTACTAGGTACAGTTAACGAGTTATGCAAATGCCCCGATTCGCGGCGATCGAACATAAACATACAGTTTTATTATTCATGAGGTCGTTTTGTTCATCACCCGCAGATAGTGTTTGCGACCGAGCCGTCGTCGAATAGGCCGATAATCAGTTCAAGAATGTTCTATATTTTCGAGGAATGTACACGTTTCTGGGCCCTGGGAAATTTTTTTGACCGTTTGTGTTTGAGGGAAGTCTGAGGGAAAATGTGAGTATGTGCATGTGCCTGTATCTGTGATGATGTGCGTGAACGACGAATATCGCTTCAAAGAATCGAATGTGCGTATTTGGAAAGTGTTTGTCTGGACTTAGAATTCTTTAGAATTGGTAGAATCGACTAAGTAATTTTGAGAGACCTCAAAAATAGTCTTCTCCACCGATCAATTCCAAAATCTAACATCCTCTCTATGTCTAACAAAACTACGTTGAATATTTGAACTCGGGTCGTAATAGATTATTTTGTTTGAGATATCAGGGATTAAAAATTGTTAAAAAGTGTTTTTCAAAATAACTACTTGGTTTTCATATCGATCAATTTTGAAAGTTAAATTATTTTTGTTTTGAAAAGAATTGCATCGTACACTGATCAAATCTGTTAATTGAATCAAATAATTCTATTGTCATATCAAAATAACTTTATACATCTCGGTTGACTGACTTTTCACATCGATCGATATACAGAATATCCGTAACATATACATAAATAACTATATATTTTTATTCATGACAGTTCAATCAACTCGAATACAATTAGTTCGACATCGATTATTTTCTGTAGTTACAGAAAGTATCTTAATAATAAATTAGACTGTCGAATTCGTAAAGAGCTTGCCTTATTTTTCGATTTAAAAGAACCTGACGTTTATCGTCTTCTAGTGTTATGCCACTGATAGATTTTGTTTTCGACAAAAAAAAAATCGAAATTAATAAAATTTGTTAATAATGTTTAATTTCAAGTTAATTTCAAAGTAGAAAACTAGACCGTGTCCATTTATATGCATATAATGAACTTTGATGACAGCGAAATTGAAATTTTAATTTCTGAACATTGTTCCTGGACCATTTCGATTTTGACATAATATATAGTAAAAATAGTAAATATATCGAATCGACGAAAAATTTTAACAAAATTTCAACAGCACGGATACCCTATTCAGTAGTGAGGTATCGCACTCACACTGACCGGTTCCAGTTTGTCTCCACTAGCCATAGTCCAAGATCCCGCTGCAGGATCAGTACGCTCATCAAGTGTTTGCTAAGAACCTAATTTTTACATAAATTTATGAATAGAAATAGAAAAATAATATTTTTAACACAAAAAACTCAGAGTTAAGACTATATTATTTATATATTAACTGTAACCTAAATCATTGTTAAGTTCAATTAAAAATTTTACTTACAGTCTGTGTTTTACAAAAATCTTCAAATTCTTGTTTATCTTTTTGCTTTATTACTGTAAAAAAGGTGTAACAACCTAGTTTTTTATCCTTAATGCATTTCTTTGTAGTAACGGCTTCGCAACTTTACAGTGAGCATGGTCCGACATTCTCTTAGCCGGCTTTAAATTTTGTCTTATGTTCGTAAATTTGATAATTTTTATATTAATAAAACAACAACAATAAATGCTACGTTTGTGTATTACAGACTCCAAAATAGCGTGATCAGAATAACAATGTCACAGCTGTTTAGTTGAGAGCATTAACTCGCTTTTGACGCATGCGCGATGGCTCTAAAGCGTCGTACAGCCGGATATCGCTATTTTCTCTATTTCATTCTATTTTCTGTATTAAGCATATTTAACGGCCAGCAACCCTTATTTGCGGCCGGATTTACTAAAGCAACAGTATATAATCATAAATAGATAAAAAAAGTAGCTTTAATTTGGTATATAAACGATAAATGTACGTCGTAAACGTAAAAATGTAACAAAATCATACCTGTTTACACCTGGCTGCGAGGCGGTGCGGCCGTGTGGACAACGGCAACCACGATTTTACAAAGTCTTTACGTGTACAGCTGTGAAGTGGATGATATTTCATTTGAAAAATAATCGAATGAAATTTTTCCCCAAAAATCAATTGATAACATTTTAATTAAAACTGTTTGCGGCCACATTTTCCTAGGCACCCTGGTAGATATATATTCTCCTATTCATAAATTTATGTAAAAATTAGGTTCTTAGCGAACACTCTATGAGCGTACTGATCTTGCAGCGGGATCTCGTACGACCAGGCCCAGCTGAGCTGTAACCACGCGGTGGCTGTTCCGTCATGCAAACGTTTTTTTGCTAGAGCTTTTTTGCGGGACGGTGCGATCGAGCGACACGTATCGATTTTAGACTTTAGATTAGATTTTTTGTGTCTCTACTTATTGACATTATTCAATTTTTTTGTTTATGTATGTTTTATGTTGTAAATTTTTATATAATTTTACTTATATTATATGTTATGTGTATATATTTATGTCTTTATTTATTGATTCTACTCTCATAAATACACACAAATATTGTAGTATAATTACAAACCTACGGCACTTGCATAAAAAACTTTAAATACAAAGCATGAAAGAAACTATATAAAATTACTTACATAAGCTGTTGCTTTCTGGGTGCAAACATCCCGAGCTTATTGTAACAATATGAATGACAGCCATATCATAGTCCCTGAAAATATGCAAATTCAAAATCATTATTAAGCAAATGCTCGATAAAAAAAGGGTATTGTACAATTTGTGAATATATGGAAGGCAAATGTTCATGGACATAACTGGCTCGACTTCTTGCAGGTTTGTTTCTGTATGTTTTAAATTTATGTACGTTTGATTGTATAATATAATATACTTGAATTTAAAAAGACCTACTCGTTCTTCTTGAGGGAAAACTGCCTTCCGAATCCGTACAAGTGGTAAAGTAGTAAAATCTAAATTCTTAAAATACTGTGACATATTTCAAATGTTGTTAGTTCGTAACCCATGAAATAAAGATATAATTGAATTTAAAAATTTGAATATATAAATCGTATAACAGTAAAATTACAATTTTATTCAATTCCGCTTTAAAGTATCAGTTTTTCTTTTTTTTTTCAACTTTTTTATCCATCGAAAACTTTAGTCGCTATTAAGGGCGTATCGAATTGAAGGATTCTATACTTTTTTTCTCTTCTTTAAAATGGAAAATATTAATGCCGAGAACTCTTATCCGCGACTCAAAGACTCGAGACGGAATGAAGAAATAACAAAGTAAAAATACAAGTTTCATAAAGGCGAGGAGTGGCGGTGCGAAAGTTCAAAAACTAATTTATTCGTTCGTTAGACGGCCCCATCAACGGGAGCGTTTACGCGTCATTTCGCTTTTCAAAGAATCATACAAGGGATAATTGTTAAGGGCGCTGGACTGAACGAGAGACTTAAATAAATTTGTGTATTTATTAAACGTGTCCATCTTGTCTTAAAATGGATTCGAATGAGCATTAATCCGGCGCCATGGAGGCGTGCGTGTGTCTAATTTGGCGGTTTTTTTTTCTTTTTGCAGTCTTGCGTTGGCGAATTCAAAATTGAAAAAATAAAGCTTCGTACATGCTTGGATCAGACTCAATTTTAATTTCATAAACTGTAAAAGCTAGATATGGCGCCTGCTCTATGACCTGCCTGTGTATAACGCCTTGCTGTAGTGGAAGATGTTTATTGGCGATTTGCATTCACGCAGTTTTGTCACAAAAAAAAAAAACTGTGCGCTTAAGACCACACGACAGAAGTGAAAACTTCAAGATTAATAATACGAGATACAACATTTTATTTTTTGTTTTATATTCATAAAGTAATAATATTTACAATATATATAATTAGAATTGCTTATAAATGATTATGACAAATTTTGCTCTGACTGATGTCATTTGTATCGTACTCTAACAATGAAATATTATGTTTGTGATACCTAAAATAAGAAATGAATAATTTTCATTGAATATTTGCCAAATATTAAAAAACAAACTCCGTCAATCGCTGTTGCATATCTTCTTATGCTTTAATTTGCATTGTTGTTGTGTTGTTGCTACCAAAAAAATCTTTAACGGTATTGATGTGCCTTTGGCGAAATCAATAGTGAAATCTCCACTCAAAATATATACGAGAGGCAATGCTTGAAAGTGTCATTTGAGAAGAGCGGATCCTGTTTTGGTAGTGATAAGTAAATTTTTGATGTTTGAAGTTAGATCTGAGTGAGAGAGTGTTGATGGACGCCAAACACTAGAACTTAGGTATAAAAAAATAATAGGTATATGTTATACTGACGAATCGCATATAACTATTATTTTTTTAAGTCATGAATATCATTTAACAAATACTAGAACTTGCCTGAATGCGAAATATTTTCGCTAGTGTCTGTCTTGTGAACTTAACCATACTATTTCTTATGACGATAGATAATGTGTCGTACACACTCAATGAATTACATCACATTTACATATGTACGCACGCGCATAATATTAAATGAAAGGTATTGACACGGCACATACCGTGTTTATGTCGATACTGAATGCGACTGATGCGTCATGCTCTTCGTGTAACGCTCGCCGAGCGACTGTAGTAGTGCCGCGTCGACCATATCTCTCGCTCCCTTAGTCGATTCGAGCCGACTTTACCCGAACGAATGTCACATAGCTGACCGAGACGGCGCAGTCTCATTTAACAACCACAAAATAAAGTGTTCAGCGCGCCTATTAAGAAGTATTCAATTTAAAAAAGTACGATTGACTTTTTCGCAATTAATGGATATTTTGTTTACGTCTTTAAAGAGCGGTAACTTGGAGAATTGTGATTATTCACTTTTATTTCTTAATTCCAAGACCTGTTATTTCCTACCAAAATCTATTTAAATCGGTTGAATGTATCGTACAGTTTCGTCGCACAGGCAACGTCGTAAATGCGTTCGAGGCACGAAGCGGTCTAGGGTTTTCTTAGTGCATAATAAATTCAACACGCAATGCCTAATAAATACGTCAGTTGAAATATTGAAGCGGGCGCGCGCTATTTTGTCGCGGAACGCCGCGCCCGCTATTTGCGTTTGTCGCGAGGCGGCGCGGGCGTTCACACCGCGCCGCGCGCCGTGATGGATCAGCTATGTTTTGACGTGAAGATGTGTTTTGTCCGAGGGCCCGTCGGTGGGAATAAGACGCGCAGCCGGTAATCGATTCTGTGAAGTCGAAACGATTCTGCGAATATCGTTATCTCGCCAAAATTACGTCAGGGTGAGAGAGATCGCCGCTGGCAAGCCCTCGATTGACGTGAGTTTCGTCTAATGACGATACCAATTAATTAGACTTGCGTTTGCGCAGCTAGTAGTGCGAAGCTGCGAGCGGATTAATTAAATCGTCGTAAGTACACACTCTAATTGACCTCTCGCAAGTTGTTCCGTCCTTTCCAGTAGATGTGTAGGTAGGTTATTTCGTTATGTGTTTTTTCACTTTTGTAGAAATTTAGCAAAACTTTTGAAGTTTTGTGTTGACCACGAGAACATATTAATGTAAACACGAATCGTATAGGATTATAAGGATAAAATTTATTTGTAACTCAAACACATACATCGGAACTAAAACTTATGCTTTTATTGGCATTAAACCAAATTATATTATGAATATGAGTCATTTTGATTCATAAAAATGGAATGTGTCAATAATTCGATCACAGCGTCACTTAATAGATGTATACTTGTGATGTTCTATTTATAATATTCAATCAAATCACATTGTCGTGAAAACTTCAATTGATATTTCAAATCCAATATTTTTCAGGATTTTATTTCATGACTATAGTATATATGCTTAACTGTTACGAACTGATTATGTTTATGTCGAACAGCATCTGTATAATCCACGAAACTAATGTGTAATATTAATGCATAGCTTTGACGAAAAGACAGATTAGACAATGAAATTAGTGATTAACAAAGAAGAAACGATATTTGTTGTTCCTATTACATGGTTATGTTTATAAAAAAAAATATGTTTCAATCAATATTTTATTGATTGAAACATATTTTTCAGAAACTTCAGTGCCAGTTTACTTTCAACTTCACTAATAATAGTATCACTTAAACAAAGTAACATTCCCCGTAGTACTTTATAAGGAGTGGAGTGTTTATTTATTTAATCACTTACTTTTCTTTGTTGATTTTGAAATATGACTAACAAGAGAACTATCAAAATTTTCAAATTCTTATTCAAGTAAATGCGACTTAAAGCTGATTATGGTGCCGGGCTGTTAGGGGACATTCGTTCATTATGTGAAGCGTTTTCGGCGATTTTTCGACCCATTGGTGAGATGCCATAAAATTTGACTTTAGCCCTCTCCCCCTAAACTGGACAGAATTTTTAATTTTATTTAGTGCAAATCCGTTGATCTTTGCTTGACTGCGTTGCGCTTATTAAAAAAAAAATCATTTGCTTAATTTTTATTATTAAACCAACAAAGACTACTGAAAACAGAGTCTAGAATCAGAGTAAGAATATCGAACAATGTAATATTTAAGTAGGAACCATTGAAATTCTTAAAATAATATTCAGTCCAATTCACTCCGCAGGGTCAAGGTACTGGAACCAACATGTCCATGTGATTTTCAATAAAATCATGTGCTCGCTCGGCGTCGTTGATTAGCCACTCTAAGTCGTTGTGGCTTGCGAACAGAGACTCAGATTACTGTGTAGGATTTAGCCACATTTTAGTGGAAAATAATGTTTTATTTAACTCAGTTTTCTCGCAATTTTGCCTCTCTTATTACTTTTATTCCATATGAAACCCTCCACAGTGGCCCAATAAGGGCTCGAGACTATCAACGTCGTCACCGACTCGATGACAACTCCGGTGCCGATCACTTAACGTAGCTCCGTGGCATGGCGAGTGATCTAATTTGACTCAATAATTTAAAAACTCGGCGGTCACTTTGTCCGAGGCAAAGCTCGTGCGGTACAACGCACGAAACTCTGCCGCTGTGAAGTCAGTCGCGAAAGCGTCGCAATGGCATAAAGTAGGAACGCGGGGGGAAGAAGACAGGATAGAGGAACTTTGAATCCGCGCAATACGAAATTCACAAGCAATTCAGAGCGGCAGAGTTTCATGCATTGCATAGTACTCGATACATTGTAGTACGAAAAGCTACACTCAATCATTTACCCACGACAGCTCGTTACATAAATTGTTATGATTATAAATATTGATTATATATGAAGGTCGCATAGACCCAAACGTGGCTATATAATAATTTATAGTCCATAACATTCCGACGAATGGAGATTAATACTCTAATATATTCGATTCTCATATCCTCTGAACACAAACAGTGACTTGGTACAATCTAAAATTTATAGCCCAACCTTTGAAGATACAGCCTGCAAAACTATGCGTAGGTAGTCCGCGATCCCGCGTGATGCCCTTCGATCGCTGTAGAGGTCGCGGCGTTCGTTTAACTCAGGAATACGGAGTGTCATGCCGCTGTGGAATGGTCGGTTTGGTTGCGTATGTTAAAACAAGGGTACGATGTCTTTTACTGTTTAAAAATAATAATACGAAAACCTGAAATTATGAAACAATTCCAATAATATTCAACCATAAGTACTCTGAAAAATTTCAATTTATTTAATAATTCATTATTAGAAAGAGGTCTATTGATACGCAGTATTGATAAAAAATTCTAATCGAATAACCATTTCCAAGAATAAAGGTACGTATATACCTGTATTTGTATAAAAACAGTAATGTATACATAATAATTAATAAAAATAATATTTTCGTGTTCCTGGTATTTTTGAACAACAAGTTTGGTATTTCTTTTATCATCATTGTGGTTTCACCTTCAGTATGTTTGATTTTTATATCAAATAAAAAATGCGTTTGTCAAACGGAAATCTTAGTAGTACTTTAAAAGAAACAAAAAAAAGGTAACTAAATAACCGAAAAAAACTTTGAGTTATTAGAAAATTCCCGAATTAATTTTGAAGAAACCATGATGACAGTCGTCAAAAATATTCAATGTGTAAAAGGCAATCATAAAGTTATTCAAGATATTTACCGTTATTACTAAACGTACAACATTTAGACATGTGTAAATTATAAATGGTGACAGCTGCATTTAGTTCGGCTCATAGTCGTTTTTTATTTAGAATTTTTAATATTTTTTTCATGTCAAGGATGACGGTAACGGCTCCATAATTTAAAAATCAAACCCAAATAAACGAAGCTCTGAAATAATAAAATATTTAGTTTTGGTTCCCATAAAATAGTCCAAATTTTAAGCGAATATATCCTAATATATATAACGTGTATAATTTTTTAGACGATTCTCATTATTGTATTTTGTTGGACTATTATTTCACTGTTTGATCCCAGCAATTTTTCTGAGAGACCCGACATTTGAAATATGTTATTGTAATGACCTATAAACGTGTATTTAGGAAGCAACTTCTAAAAATGTCAACTGATTGATATTTCATGACATCGAATAGGATGTCTTAAAATTGTAAAGCATACAAGCTATCAGTAAATTAAATATCTACGACTAATTATATTTTTATTTATAAAAAAAATATGTTTCGCTGCTTGAACAACTCTTGAAGTTTTCCGTAATAATAAAATATGTATATTAAAAGTATGATATATATTTAATAATAACTGTCATCGCTCTGATGTATAATCAAATTAATGACAATTTGTAAAATACACTTTAACGACTCTCAGCAGAGGCAGTGGCGATCCGTTTGGATAACAACGAATAAGGAGCGAATACAATCAACTTCGAAAGAGACTTTTAACTGAATATGGTCTTCTGGTTGTTACATCGTCGTACAGTACATCAAAACAACAGCTTATGGCCTATTATTGTAGGAAAGTTCGAGCCATGTACAATTTAAAATCTAGAGCTAGTTTACGAGAAGCCTTGTACATTGTACAATTCTAAAAGTAGCCTGTCAATTAAAAAAAAAGTATATAATCTAGGGTCGTGAAAACGTAAGATTTGCCGAAGAATCGTTATTGTCACATTGTAGATAAGTGAAATAAATACTTATAAAATTGCTGTTCCAAAGTTTAGACTGTCTAGAGTTAGTAGTTTTTTCGTGGGTGTAGGATTTTATAACAAAATTTCACAAGCAATATTGAAACTGTAAAATAATTAGTTTAAATAATGTATTAAAGGTCAGCTAACTAAGAAAGTTTAACGTTGTGTTAATGAATGCTCCAGTGACGTAAATTCGTGGCAATTTTAGGGGGAAAAAAAAGAAAAAGCTGAAAGATTAGTTTCGGTTCTTCTTTTTGTGTTTTCCGAATCGGTGGATAATATTGGTAATATAATAGACAATATTTTATACGCTCAAAAAGCGTGTTTATAACACATTATTTTAAATGAAAATAATGAATTTTGATTTTAACATAATCAAAAAAATTTAACTAGTTATACTACTAATACCGACAATGTTAATTTGTTAACAGCTTTGCGATAAATTGAGTTCAGTCATTGTAACAACCTGATATCAATACAGTGGATAAAAGAAATAACATAGAAACTGGGTATAATATTAGAACATTATGTGTGGACAGATGGATGAGGGGTACTCGTGATTCATGTTTATCAAGTATCGACGAACTTCAAAGTTGTTCATATTTAGAAAGTGTATTTAAAATTTTCTGTACTTTTCCTAGAATTCATCCATTTTTCGCTACTTTTGATAAAGTGTACAAAAATCGAGGTCAGAATGAAACATCTCCTTTAAATAAATGTACCAGGTCCTTAAAAGTATGCGTTATGAAATAAGACCAGTGAAGTATCGCTAATATTTATGTACGTACGTAATATATGTCAATAGCGATCGGTCAACGGTCCGGCGCGTGCGCCGCAACGGCTGCTATTTTCGCACTTCCCCCGGCGCGCCGGCCGGGTCGCGGCTGTGCACGCCGGGGCACAATTCAAGATCTAATTTAGAATTTGCGACAAATATGCTCATTAGCGCCGCCGCGTCGCCGTCGTCGAGATTCTACGCGTACCGTTGGCTGAATTAGATGGACGCAGTTCCGCTCAGTGGGCACGAGGAGTTACGAGAATCGATAAGTGCGGACTTAACTCGTTCAGTGTGCGTCGATTCGGCGTTTATTAGTGACAGAAACTTAAGGAATTTCAGCGAGTTCATTATTGAAAGACGGAGCCCTGCTTTGGAAGATATCACTATTTGTGTTTATACTAGTTTAGTATTACTGCTGTCCAATCGATCACCTACCACTGACAAGTATAGAGGTCACAGCTTGCAAACTGGTTATATATTACGAGTCACGGCGCGCTGGTCATGATCTTACGGCGGGTTGCAACAAAAGTAAAAACATTTGCCAACGCAATCCGTAAAATTTGACAGACCGTCCAAACAATATATGTGAAATCTTACAGATTACTTTTACGAATTACATTTTTACTTTCAGTGTGACCCACCGTTGGTGTATTTGTTGACAAGTAAAGGGTTTTTTCTGAGCGACAAAGACCCTAATCTCCCTAGGAGATGGCGTTATCTTTTTGGAGGACTTTGAGTATTGTTTTGGCGACTTGTTGTGTTTTATTAATGTGACCTACACTAATTTGATTGAGGTGTTACACATCGCTTCTATACTTCCTTACGTTTTACGATTTCGTTTTATTTTTTTACGTGTGGTAAAACCTGCCGTAAACATTTTTTCGGTTTCATATCATCGCCGCTTCCCAGCGCTGCCAAGTACGTGTCGTGAATTCGACGTGAATATTCAGTTAGCACTCACTTCAAGTAAATTCACCTTACAATAAACTCTCGATTAAAATGAAAAGACATCAATAATTAAAAATACAATGTGATACACCTTTAGTTGAGTGCGGGTCAATATCTTATATCACCCGAACGCAGCACACCTCACGGTCTTATTTCAAATAGAATATCAACAATGGGGTAAAAGACTCCGGGACGTAAAACGACGACGTGAGACATTAACGTCTTCTCCGATGCACGAAGTGAGTTGCATAAGTTGAAACGTCATTAAGAGATATATAACCATGCCGCCCTACCACCGCCACTCTTGAGCCAGTCGACTGCATGTATTATTAAATATATACATCTTAGTTTTATTTGGCTTCGCCATGTATGTTTATTTCAAAACTTGCAACAACTTTTTCTACTATTTCTATACCAACTCTGCACAGACGTTTAATTTCCATGCCAATACAATAATAAGGTACATGCTTTCAATCTTTATTCTCGAACCCTGCTACTGCAGGGTTGTCGGTTACTTGCAATTCTATCGATATCGCAGTTGGCTATTGAATATAGACTGTCGATAAATTTGCGTAACAACTTCTCAACTTTGATATTGCGGTAGTAGTCTGTCGTGGCATAAAAACGTGAGGTGCATAAAAATATGTACTGATAAATAGGTATTAAGAAAATTTTGACTAGAAAAAGAAAATACGATCCTGAGCTTCACTCAAGAAAAGCTTTGTGTACCCCAAAGTTTTTTGTTTAAATCTAATAAATTTCTTAGACTATTATTAGGTATCGCGCTGACGTAGCGACATAAAGTTCCCTTCAGCATTTGACACGTGAAGACCTTACTGCATATGTTACCAGACGGTAGAATTTCAAAAATACCAAAAACTTGTGTCGTAACAATTATTATCCAGTGAATTAATATAAAAATAAAACCATATAATTGAATTTTTTTTTGTCTTTATTATTTCTTTCTAACGTAAACTTGGTTTATGTTGTCACCGAATAATTTTTTTTTATTTTAACGTCTAAAAGGGATTGAAAATTGGATTACGCTTCAATCCAATATCGATTCATTTCCCCGTTCTAGTGGTCTACATACAAAACAAAAATCGGATTTAGAGAGACGTTCCGCCTGGAAATCAGAAAAACACATTATTTACATCTCAATATTGACTTTGATAAATTGCGGAGGGGTAGAACGACGTAAGCGCGCGAAAACAAAAAGCGCCTCTCCGCCGCGGCGGCGCGCGCGTCGCCCGCTCCGGCCCCGAGTCCCGCTGGAGCTCGCTTAGAAACGAATCGCGTGTTCGCGTCACGGCCCTTCAGCTTTTCCCGCGTCTGTCGCGTTATACACATACTTTTTTTTTTCACGGCCGTTTCACGCTTCGCGACTGCGGCACCGACTCGCGCCGTGCAAAAACAGACGGCTTCGAAGTCGCGAGGACGACCGCGGGCGAACGGGCACGCTCGAGAGGAAAAATTAGCATAGAGACGGACCGCTGGATATTTTTACAGATCTTAACTGATAAATCTATAGCAGTAGGATTATAATAGCTTGGAAAAAATGTTGATGATATGTATTTTTATTCGGTATCACACCGAATCGACTAGGAGTCCCTTGTTGGTGACGGTAATCTGTTATTTTACTAGCCCCTTCGGCAGCCTTTTTATTTATTGTCGTTACACCGATTAAAATAGAATGGGATTTATAGACGTGAGATATTTTTCTTTAGACGCATTTGCCGTTTAACAAAATTGTTAGCTCGAAGAAAGAGTACGGTCATGCACATCAGCAGATAGGATACGAGGTTGACTCCAAAATTAATGAGATACAGAACCACTATGTAAACAAGAAACGCCTGATTTACATATATGTTCAAAGTGGTCTGCTTAAGCGTCATCGTTTTGTAGACGAATCTCCCACAAACGGAAAGTAACGCGCCAGTCGTTCACAGCAGTAGAATTAAAATATTCAGTAAAAGCGGAATCGATCTCTTTTGATCTAAAACGGCGACCATGCAATTTTCTTAAATGAAAAACAACCGAAAATCGTACATTGCTAGATCAGGCAAGGAAAGTGAATGCTCTAAAACTTTAGTTATGATTTTTTTCCAAAAGTCGACAGTGCGCACAGCGATATGGCTTAATGCTGGACCACGACAACGCAGGATGTCTAATTCTAAGAGACTGGTGAACTTTTGCCAAGCAGTGTTCTGTGTATCAAGCTGCCGTCACAGTTTTCTACCTTTATAATTAAATAGCTTTGACCAAGCCTGTACTTCTGAAAAACACGGCACGCATAATTTTTTTCATTGCACGGACTTTTTTCATGATAGTTGGCGTTGGATCATCTTTAAGAACCCATTATCTACTTTCACGACGTAAAGCCAAATCATAAAAGGAATGTATGTTTCATCGCCTGTTACAGTTTTAGATATTATACGGTGACCGCCTCTATTCGATAACTTTATATCTGTCGACTGACGCTTACAAGCTCAGACTTTTGACGTTGTGTAAGATGATGTGGGAGTCGACGAGAAACGATCTTTTTCGTTTTTAATTCATCATGTAAGATCTTATACAGCGCTATGGATCCGATCACAAGAGCATTTCGAATCATGCGGCAGGTGCATCGATTGTCATCCTTTATCATTTTACGAAGACGGGCGACATTATCTGGAGGGACTATTGAAACAGGTCTTCTCGTATGTTCTTCAACTTGAAATGAGTGGTTCGAGATGGCGCTTTATTTATTATACGCTGACTGCAACTGAGGCGCACGTCGCTCTACGGATAGACCAACCTTAAAATCGAAATATGTCATAGCGTGCAAGTTCTTATGTTTCACGCATGCGTTATCGTAACAACGGCAAAATCGGCGTTTACAGTATCTCAATAATTCCAGAGTGGCTCTCGTATCTATGCAAGTAGTGCTCCCACAATGCAAGAAAAATGTTTTGGGACATTATAAACATTATTAGATTTACAGGACGTTGAAGACCTGATCATCCAATCACGAAGGGCTATTTTCAAATTGGTTGCCATACATTTTTGAATGCAAATTTTAATTAGTATTTACATACAAACACAGCACAACCTCCTACTGCTAGACACAGTACGTCTAAGATGTTAGGCCAGTGCTGTTATATATGTTCAACTGCCGTGTTGAAATCTTGACGTCATATTTTTGGATGGTCTATTGAACTTCACGCGTCAGTCTTCCTTGTGATCCGACTTCTCTCGCCGTTAAAACAGTCGCCATGATCCGATTTGGGTCTTTTTTTTACCTACAGATTGTATTTATTTATAAATAAAGACAGACATAGAAAGTCGAACTCCGTGGAAACAAATTCTATTTACGTTTAGTTTCAATTGCAAAATAGGCTGAAATCTTACCAGCGTCAGTGACTGAAATTGTTAATATTCATTATATCCTTTTATTAAAATAATGGAGTTTAAATTTAATTAAAATTTATCCAAAAAAAGAAATAATAAAAAAATTAAAAGAAGTATTGTCATCCTACATCTATATCATTTCTTTCTTTCAGCGAATAGACACACTTATGAATTCCAAAGCACCAAAAAATATTGCAAACATGCAGACGTAAATTTTTGGTGTATGTAATAATAGCAAAAGATACTATAGTTTAGATATTATAATTCGTTCCAAACAGGTGCGACAAGAGTGCGGCGCGCACAGCGTCGTCGACGGCGGCGCGGGCGGCGCGGCCCCGGCGCCGCAGGGGGGCGGCCGCCGGGGGCTGTTCCGGGCGCCGCCCCCCGACACAGAGCTGCTGCAGTTCGCGGCGCAGCTGGCGGCCAACAAGCGGCTGTTCGCCGGCCTCTCGGACCGGCTGTGCGACGAGCCGGAGCTGGCGCACGCGGACAACGCGCGCTGCTGGACGGGAGAGGGCGTGGGCGAGTCAGTGCCTTTTTTTAATGACGCAATTCGTTTCCATCCATGCATTTAAATGTGCATTGGCTCATTAGTAGATGTTATTAGGAGATTTTTTATTCTGAAAACGGTCTGAATTCGTTTGTTGGTGTAAATTTGTTCACTAATTACCGTACTAATTTCTATAAAATATATCATATGCGGGTAGTTTAAATTTATTTGTCATCTTAAC
Organism: Eumeta japonica; assembly: GCA_005406025.1. Classification (NCBI taxonomy): domain Eukaryota; kingdom Metazoa; phylum Arthropoda; class Insecta; order Lepidoptera; family Psychidae; genus Eumeta; species Eumeta japonica. The sequence goes on from BGZK01000368.1 coordinate 344,882, forward strand.
CTACGTAACTGAAGGGTTTCGGTTTACCGATTGGCTCTGTAACTGAACAATAGTTATTTCTTAATGAAATATCAGAAGTTAATAGGATGATCGCAATTATAAGAGGTCCATGGCTTTTGGCCGAATCCACTGGACTAGTATTTTGTCTGATATAAACAATCTTCAAAGTTAATAATTTCAATTGAAGAGCAGATTGAGTCAAAGAACATTGCAACTAAAAATCTGATGTGGACGTTCTTGTCGATGAATTTTTCCCGATTTACAATTTTATCAGTCACATGAAAACAAATATTGTATTTTCACTTTGATTACTTTCAATTTATATTTAAAAGGAAAAAGTTACGTTCGTAAAGTCATCGTTATGTTGAAATCCAAAAATATTTTTTGTTACTAATTCTCTTTCAGCGTATTATACTTTATGATTTAAAGTTAGGGATTGCAACAACAAATATTATAATATGCTTAGTAACTGGTGTACTTGGTTAAAAATGCAGTTAACACGTAGCCATATATTCATATCATTTCTATGATATGATATAATTATATAACTACAATTTGGCACACTAATATGCAATTGGCAATTATATAGGCACACAATAAAGAGTTAAATGATAGGGTGTTTCTAATCACTTTTTTCATTTTTCAATCAAACACGATCACTTGAAATTTCTTATAATCGGGTCATGTTCTTATAGACATGTTTCCTCACGTTACGCTGAATAAAATTTGAAAATTCAAACATGCGCATCTCGCGAGGCATATTTAATTTTTAATGAAAATAGATTCTTTTGTTGAGTTATAAAGTAAAATGGAAAAAGAAAAATATTTTATACTTAAGAATTGATAAAAAAAAGAAAACCGAAAAAATTACGTTGCTCATGATAATGAATGAGATGATGATAATGATGAATGGAAAAAGCAAAACAGTGAACAACGAGTAGTATTGCAATGATTTAACTCATTTGATGGATTTAGCAGCGCAGAAACTTTCACGTTAGAAAAACATGAGTATCATAATGAATTTTAACAAATATAATTTCTAATGAACAAATCATACGAACTACAGAAGGGATGTTCAACACAAAGCGGTACGAAATGGTATCGATACATGAAGTTTTTCGACCGTTATCATAAGTACATACGGAATTTATAAGTACAGACATCCTGACATTCAAGGAAATTTTATTTCAATCGCTTTCTCTATATTAAACCAAAATTCTAATGTCGTAATACGTATAATGTTTTGTCTTGATCTACGTGCACTCGTTTATGTGCAATATGTACATAATGGAGGCAATTTGACAAGTTGAGTGTTATAAATCACCACGTCCAACCCTTCGCGCTATAAAACGTGCAATATAGAATTATGTAGTGTTCAACAAAAAAAAAGGTAATAATCATCATATTACATATTAATAATTATTCCTTTCAAAGCAAAACTGAAAATAGTTTGGCACATTATTTCTATAACACTTACAAAGAATATATGTAATATGATCTTTGTACCCTAACAAAAATTTAGAAAATTTTATTAGTAGTTGATTTAGTAAGTACGACTTAGAATCTTCATTTATGTTTTAGGGATTGTATTTATGATAGTAATCTTCATATTTGCATCTTCTATTTTATATATGGCAATAGAAAAAAAAAAGGATTCAATATCGGCTCGAAGGCCTTTCTGTAACCATGAACGCGTAATTTTATTGAAAAAAAAAAACTCTCATCATTTTTTTTCCGTCAGGTATACTAAACCGTTGGTAACATCGAACTCCCTGAGCGACCAACGGTACAATCCTGAGGTGTCGGACGTGACGCCGCTGCCGCGAGTCGCCGCCCTGGCCGATCAGCTGAGGCACGCCAGACAGGTTGCTACATTATTTTCTCATACAAAAAAGATAATATATTTTAACGAAATATTCTGACGGGGGGCATGGGACGCCCTAGAAAACACGCCAACCAAGATGGTAGTGCCAAAAGGGCCAAATTTTAAGCAACGAAAATTTATGAGCTCGAATGGGACGATTGCGTGTCATTGAAACGAGAGAGATGTGTAAATGTCGCATCAGATGGGATATGTAGTCTCTGCCTACCCATCAGAGAAATAAAAGTTAGTTTGTGAATAAAAAAAAGGAATTTCGGTAATATTGTTTTTCTCGTTGACAGCTATGCACATGCAAAACTCGAAGTACTCCAAAATTTTCATGCGATGTGTCTTTGCACCTTATTATGATTGAAGGTAAATAAAATGAATTATTTTATTCGCCCGTACATTAGAAAACATATTATTGTTTCCACACAGGTGCTGGTAAGTCACAAGTGGAGCTCATCGCCGACGGCGGAGGCGTTCATGCAGGGCGACGAGGCGGAGGTGGAGCACGACATGGGCTCGGGCTCCGGCCGCAGCCTCGACGACAGCCCCGACTACGACGCGGACGGCTCCGGCGACGGCTCCGGCCATGGACCCGGTCAGGCGATATTCATGAATATACCTTTTGCTCATCTTTTGGATCGTCGTGCTGCTGCCTCACCGTATTTTTTTATAACATTTCCGATGGACTAACGAACGTGCCAGGCACCGGAGAGTGGTCACGGCCGCCCATGGACATTAGAGATCCGAGAGGAGTTACCAGTGTTTTGCAGGTCTCTTGAGTAGGAATGGGATATCTGATGAAGGGAAGAATGGGCCGATGGAGAGGGGAGTAGATTCATGAAGGGAGAGTGGACCATCGAGATTCTCACTTACTGGACGAAAAGCAACAGCTAAAAGTACTACTTCACGTCTGTGAAGTATCTCACTGTTCGTACAGGCCCTATTTCGTGCTGCAGCATAAATTGGCTACATCATGGTTTTACTACACGTACTGATATACTTTTTCTACTTGCAACTATTCTCAAGTGCGTTATGAGAGAAACCGGTGTTAAAATTAGAGGCTTTAAATAGAATGTAACGTTCACATTTTTAACAGTATCCCAGGATCAGTAACTTTTAAGAAGTAGAGCCAATCGCGAGCACAGATCGCGAGCAAATCAAATCAAAAATACCTGTTTCGTAGGTAATTAAATTACTCTTTAAATACATAATAATAATAATAAAAGGATTATTAAGAACAGTAGCGTTGTCTGCAGAGATGGTTGTTCTACTTACTGTGATCACGGATTATTTTTCTACTGTAACCCTACATCCTCAAATATACAATTCTAGAATTACTCAAATCAAAAAGTTGCCTCGTGCCATATCCATCAGTAAACTCTATGGTCCGGTAAAATGAGTATACGTGGTTATGTAGAGAATGGTAGAGAAAAAGATTGTACTTATTGAATTTATTTTTTTAAATAACCCTATTTAATTAACTAATATTTTATTTGAAAAAATCTATTTAAAAACATACATGTAAGTCGATTATATTTTAAAACCGTACTGTTGTTCCGATTTAAAACTGGTGTTGTTACATTTTTAACTAATTAATCGAAATTTTATATTCCACAACACGAACAATTCTTAAAGTATATAAATAACTCGTCTTAATGCATTTTATATTTTTTCAGTATACTTTAATAGGATTAACAGTGCACCATTACAAATTTAATGTTTTAAAGATACGATAAATTATTACATAATTTCAAGTCGATACACATTTATTATGAAAATTTTAATTTAACAACCATGTAATTCAATGAAATTTCGTGAATACTATAAACCGTCGTAAAACGACCCTCGACAAAAGATTACTTAATTTTTTTATTCAATTCGTTTTTTTTTTAATTTATAGGATTCCTATCCAAGTACTTTCTGTTTAATGATAAATTTCGAAAACTTGGTTTTGGCTATTCGATATGAAAATATATCAGTATTTTATACCTATTTCCTTTTTGATCTATATCGTCGTTTTTATTTAACGGCCTACTTGTTGTAACAACATCATTGAGATCGTATAAAATAAAACGAATGTTGAACTAACGTATACAATATTGTCTGGAAATGTATCATGACGTAACAGCCCTCGTTGACACTTTAAGGGGGGAAACAAAATTTCTTGTCCGCTTCATACACATAAAATTCTTTTACCGATAGCTTAATACGACTAAAGGTCATTGCTTTTCTCCATATTCTTATTGATTAAATTTAGTAGATTTCTTAATAAAAGTCTAGTTATTGTTAAAATACCTGTAATGTTAAAAAAACCTGCTTTTTTGAAGCAGTGATAGTCTAAGAAAATACGTTTATAAACCCTCAATTATATGACAATTACGGTCTTCAATTCATGAACATACCTAGTTTTGATAACACCCGAAACGGGCTTTAAATAGTTATTTACAATTCCAATTTCTGGGCTCATTGTTGACCCTTAACCTTTTTTTTCAGCCATTGCTGGATCGCTTACGTTATTTGCAATTTTATACTTTCACATACGTTACACTAAAAACGTCATTTAGTATGAAAAAAATTATTTAAAAATAAAATTAATAAAAAATCATAAATGATGGAGCATTTATGATTTTTTACTAATTTTCATTATTATTATTTTTTTCATTATTAATTGATAAGACGCTCGAGGTCGTACATTTTTTGCGTTACACTATTTCTTTCTTATAATTTTCCGCAGATTAAATTCAATTTTTCTTTCAGATATCACTCTGAACAAGGGCGCCATAGAAGAAGTAGCTACACAGAAGCCGAGCGCCGCAGTCTCTTTCGAACCATCCACCTCTTTCGCTTTCGTCTCAATGATATTTATATTCCATCTCACGTAAAACACTTGTTATCTGGTAAATGTATTATTATCTGAATGATGTGGCAAAGTGATCTGATATAAGAGTTGTTTATGTTTTTGTTAAAGACTTTCGCATAATGATTTACGTTCAATAATATACAATTTTCTTTTACTTCGAGCAATAAATAAAAATGGACGCGCATTTCTAATTATGTTCAAACGTAAATATTTCTTAAATGACCACTTAATTTTTATTTTACTTTATTGTGATTGCATCGTTTTTAAGTTTTTCTTGAAACATATCACTTTACCCGATATTAAATACAGGCATCGGAAATCTCGAGCGATACAGAACTCCGATTAAAAAAAAATTAACAGTAACGCACTGATCACAATGATTACAACTCGAACAACACTTACATCGATTCGTTGTGATCTGACGTCTGGTAATCGATTGACGATTCTGATGTTTTAAAAAAAAATCGATTCACAAACAGCGATACCGTACGTTTCATGAACACAGGTATGTAGGCTAGTCCGATGAGATGCGTTAAGCGTGTTCACTGTACATATTTGTGGGCAGCACTACCGATGCTATGCGCCCTTGTGTGTAGTTATTTTTCGTGGATTATCAATAAGTAGATGGTGATGGATGTTTTTATTTTGCATTTTATCGTCGACACGACGGCCGCCGCCGCACGTCGGTTTTCCATCAACGAGTTCCACATGTAGAATCGGTTGCGGCAATTGTCGATTGTTATAAGTTAATCGTATCTAGCCCTTTATACATATCACGGTTCTGCGCATTTAACGGTCGTAGTTGGATTCTTGATTGAAAGGTGTGTGAAAACTAAAACGCTTTTTCTCAGTAAGCAAATAGTATGGGCTATCGATTTTTATTTTAATATTTTAGTATTTAATAATTTTTTTAGTTTCAAGATAAGGAGATTGTACAATCATCAAATCAATTAACAAATTATAATTCAAATCTGAAAATATTAATTCTTCCCATTGCTGTAATACTTTTATATTCATGGAAATGAAGTAAGATTTTAAAACCAAAACATTTTCCCTTTTCTTCAAGAGGCCGGTATATTTTTACATCAGGCTCTTGCGCATTTAATGGACTCGTTTTTACATTATGCAAATAAAAATTGAATGTATCAATAAAAAAAAGTGATATTTGCTAAGAATTTATGAATGTAAAAAGTTATCCGCTTTGTAAATAAAAAAAAAAATAGGTACCTTTTTGCATTAGGTGCTTAGTCAATATTGTATGCTTCGTTGCCATATTAATTAATTATTATTTATAATATCGGTTAAGTGAAAATATATTGTAATACAATACTTTATGTGATACGTATATTAGACGTTTATTAAATTATACGAAATATCTTTAAATTATATAAAACTCGAATACGAAAACGTGAATTCGTTAAAAATGTAAGCGTGAACATTGTCCGCGTACACGCGACTATGCGGGTAGTGTTCACGGGACACGGTATCGGCATATCAGTGAAATGGAAGCAATATTTTTCGATGTGCATTCAAATTCGAATTTGTGTAATTTTATTTTCAATACCCACCCTCTTCTATGACAGTCGTGACGTTTTTCAGGAAAAAAAAAAGAGAAATTAGATAACTACAGTATATGTATATTTAAAATTTGTAAATGCATTGTCTTAGAACAATAAACCTAGTGAGTGACAGCCATTTAATGGCCGCGAGAGTGTTTGAAAAATTTGTATTATTGAAAAGTAGTTAGTGTCGATGCGCGTGAGCGACATACGTCCAATTGCGGGGTGCGTGTGGAGGACCAGGTGTGCTAACGTGTTGGCTGTGGGACCCGGAGCGTGTTTGAGACACGTCAGAAGCGATATCTCAACTGCAAACCAATTTTTATATTTGACAAATGACAATTTTTCTTAGGTTTTCAATTAAATAACCATTTTGGAAATAAAATATAAAAATATATATTTTACAATAGATATTGTTTTTAATTATTTTAGTATTATTAAGAGAGACGGTCTCACACGCGTCGGGTCCCGAATACGAAATTATTGTAAATATTGTTGGAACGATTTGAAAGGACGATTAAAATGGTATTACTATATGGGAAGCGATATTTGATGTTACAAATGAGTATGTATATCTGAAAATAAATCTGTACCATACGATGTGCCTCTTTCATTGTTTTCTCCCTTCCACGTCGATCGCTGCCATGAAAAGTATGCGCAAAATTTAAATTCAAAATATCTTTATGTCGTAAGTTACAAAATAATACGTCATACTTTTTTTGTCAATTTACACTTTACCGCTCGGTCGGAAGGCCCTTAAAAAGGACGAGCAATAAACTTAAGGGTAGCTCTATTCTAATATCATTACAATTATAGACTTAAATAATTCATAGGGGGAATGAGGAGCCCTGTATACTTTGTATACAACTAGCCTCTCGAGCTCCACACAAGCTATTTTAATAACCCGTTCAACAGAAAGACTCATAATAGCCATTCTTTCCTTAAATTCTGAATTATTTCTTATCAGTATTAAGGATGTGCCACGTATTGATCTTTTTCTGCTGAATAAGCTAGCAACCTGGTGATTGATAAAATCAAACTAAAGCTGACAGTGAGCTAGCAATACACTAAATATCGATATTAGCATAGCTCATAAATATTTAAATCTCCAACTCATTGTTTTGCATACCCTGAATATTTTAATGCACCAGGTTTAAAATACAATGATTTTTGTTATCAATTTAAAATGTGCTATTACTATTTAAATTTGTATTTATTGCACTAATTTTATCCGACATAGTGAGCCACTTTCTGTTATCTTATCATTAGTGATAAAGTTACTTGAAAATAATTGTGTAAACTCATTATTGCTGAGAAAACCCTGGCTGTTCTTATGAACTAAATTAAATGAATTAGGGTTCCTCTTTGTTGTAGCTGCCCGTTTAAATCGGTAAAACTCTGCACTATGGCAGATCCCACAGATTCAAGCGAGCCACAGTCGCTCTTAAAACGAGGTTCTGCTGTATTATTTAATACAATGTAGTAGAACGTATAGCCTTAGCCAAATGTCGCTTATAATAATTTGATAGGAACATTCTATCCTCTGTTAAAATAATATTATAATTGAATTTATTGATGTCATAAAATACATAATTGCATCGCCATGACGCCATGTCATGTTATAGATCAATATATTTAATTTCAGTTTAGTTGACAGGCATGGTTGAGTTGCTTCTCTGTTAAGCCATTAGCAAACGGAAAAACATATAAAAACAATTTAAGATTATTTTGATTAGACCACTTTAAAAACGCGACAATCATTTCTTTTTTATTTAAACCAAAACAATTACCAACTAATATAATTATTGTTGTATTTTTGTTACATTTATGATTTGGGCTGCCGTACATGTCTGAGTAATCATAGACCATACAGAGTATTAGGAAAATTTACTTTGCTGAATTTCGAAAGTTTCGACGATCTTTCAATTCTGTTTGTTTTTTTTTTGCAAAAAATCTACTCGTATATGTGACACTTAATTTTTTTAAAACTGGCTACTTAGAAAGTGTAAAAAATGTAATCGAATTTAAAAAATGGAACTTTTACCAACCACATTATGAATGGAATATAATTTGATCTGTCATTTGTTTTTACAAATTGGTGGAAAAAATTAAATAGTTTTCGTGAACTGATGATTCGAATTTATTGCGTATACTATATGATATAATGTCAACGTATATTTTGAATTCCAAACTCATGAACCGAAATGTTGTGAAATTCTTCTTAATCATGAGAACGCCTCACCATATACCGCCACACAAACAACTAACTATTTAGGGACGTTAATTATCCTCACCGGGGCCTGGCAACATCAGATTTTTACTTTTTCCTAAATTAAAAGATAAACCTCGAGGAAAGCAATTTATGAACGCCGAGGAAGCAGTGGCTGCATATGAAAACTCCGTCGAAGCGACGTCTAAGCGCGAGTGGGCAGTATTTCTCTCAGTGGTTCCGTCTAATGCAGCGATCTATTTATCTTAACAGACACTATTTTGAAAAACAACACTAATAAAAATAACTTATACTTTGCTCAGTTTTTACTTTATAAGGACTTTCAGACTGACTCATTTGCTATTCAATAACGATCCGAACCAGGTCATTGTCGTGTGTTAACTGTTTCTAGATCGATGGAGGTTAAATTCAGAATGAAAATTATGGCGGTCATCTGACAGAATGTATCTAGAATAATTAAATAGAAAAAAATATGTCTAAATGTCTAGAATGTAAGAATAGTCTTTTCAAACTACAGATTTTTCAAAGATATTTCTTTTGCCCTTTGAAATAACTGCAATTCTTTAATAAAGCCGTGAAATTAAAATATTCTAGACTTGTTTGGACTTGTTGGCATTATCTAGCGATGCACTTTGACCATTATTGGTTTTCAGGGTCCGACATATTTTTGATTAAATTAATGAAGCTAATTATTCAACCTTGATCAAGAAATTAACAATTATTTAAATCGCTGCCTTAAGCATTTAAATATTATTTTTTGCTTACACCTCGTTTAACCTACTTATTTTATACATAAAATGAAATAAAAATGAAATGTCGTAAAGAAATTTACTTTTATTTATACATATACAAATACACGCAAAGTTTTTTCTTTACAATAAAAAATCAGAATTACTATTCCATTTAAGTAGAATCAATACTGAAATAACAGTCAGCTATTTAATTAGTCGATTTCGGTATTCCTGTTTCCACTGAACTGAATAAAAGATTCTTGAAGACCAGTTAGAAGACCCACCAACCGTTGATGATAGATCATTCCACCGTTTTACTTTACGTTGCAGAAAATTTGCCCATGAAACCTATGGTTAAGATGACGCTGGTAGTATTTCAGGCGAGCGGAAGAATTAGAAGATATAGCAGCAGAAATATTATTCAATAATTTTTCAGGGCACACTAATGCTAGCTAGAGTACCGCTAATGAGGTTATAGATAAATAAGTAATGTCTAATATATATATATATATATATATATATATATATATATATATATATATAAACAACCCCAACGGAGTCGTGGGAATCATTAAAGACCTTAATATAAAATCACACAGGAACGATATCGTAACACTGAGTACAGTTTCTGCATAATTTACGGCGATACAAGTCCATACGCGGCTCATGCATTATATTCATAAGGGCATTGTCTTGTGTCGGTGCATGATGTGGGAGGCAGGGCGAACATTGGACTCGTTCGAGTGAAACACGCTCAGACTATGTACGTCTGCGCGTGAGACGTACGAGTAACGACGTGAGGTAGGGGTTTATCGAAACAAATGTTTTTAACGATTAATATAATACGGACAACTCATCTATAGATATAATGAAACAGTTGAGTTCAGTATGTCTCTACGTTGAAGCTATGTATGGAAAATAGGTAGGGAATGAAGATGTGAGAGAAAATCTGGATTTTTAATTTTTTTGTCTGTTTGTTTGCGTACTTATCTAAAATTACTGAACGGATTTTAACGAGGTTTCGATGAGTAGATAGGGCTTAACTTGGAAGAAATATAGGCTAGACTAGCATATTTCATTTAAATAAAAAAAGTTATGCTCATTTTAAGATTTATCCTAACCAAAGAACTTACAAGTCAAATAATAATTGTTATAGCGTTGAAGGCCAATACGAACGAACAACAACGTTCAAAAGAAAGTATTACCGGGGCTAGGTGAAGGAGTGGACCGTTGAATGAGGGAACTGCTTGAGTTGCGATAAAAACTTTTATGTGGCAAACCGAATTTCACGTGTACAAAGCCGGGCACGGAAAGCTAGTATATTACACAACAAAAGGTGGTGTCGAGTTTGACTTCAACCGATCTACTTTAAGTTGAATTGCTTCTTTAAATCGTTTAGTGCCAATATTTGACATGACATGTTTATTATAATGATTAGTTTAGCGGTCAACTGCTACAACACTCACGGGAAGAATTAATTATTTCATTTTTTGGTTCTGGTTAGTATTTCTTGAAATGTTGAATTAGAATTATATAATTATATCGTTTGACAATCGATCGATTAATTTTATCATGTTAAAGTGAAAGCATTGTATTACGTATTTGTAAACGTATTCGAAAGCATTGTATTAAAGTTGACTGCATATTTTTCAATTAGAAATATCATATAGTGTTGTTTTTATTTGACAAGGTTTTCAAATAAAAACAACACTGAATACAAACAATTTTTCATTCTGATCTCGATTCCAATCAATGAAAAGTCTTTATTGAAGTTTATCCATCAATTTTTTAGTAATACTAACGCACAACAGTCAACAATTTGTCAAAAACGATTTTATAGACATCTGCGAGTAACGAACCCACCCTCTATAATAGGCTATTTAACAACATTTAAAATATACAACAAATTGTGGTCATCCTAATAGATTATATTATAAAGAAATATATTTCACTTTATTTTGATGTAAAACATGTGTATTTTTAACAAAATAAAGCAAATTAATTGTAATATTTTTTTAAAATTTTATCTGGAACATGAACGGCCTGTTATTGATTGACATTCCGGTGACGTCACACGCAAGTAAACAGTTGTCTCGATAGTTCGCTTCGTGAGTGTTTTTCGTATTTTTATACGTTTAATAGCAGTTTTCCAACAATTTTCTGATATTCTTCCATTTTGTTTTACATCTCGTTGCGTAATACCTATCTATTACTCATCTCAAAATGGATCCGAATTTTGTGAGAGCCGATAACAGCAACCTACCTAAGATTGACGCCTTCATGGTTGCACATTTCTTTAAGAATAACGCAGATCTTTGAAAACGAAAAGAAAACTAGGAAAATATAACTACATAAATATAATTAATAGGTTTTAAAAGAATTCTTAATAATATTGTCGTATATTAAGAGGTTATGTAATGACACAAACACATGAACCAAAACAAATACATATATCGTTAGATTATCACATATTATTAACTACAATCTACAATTATATTTATTTACAGTTAATTATTACTTACATCAAAGTGATCTTCACACATAAAAACGTTTGAATGAGATACAATGCTTTTTGTGTCTCTTCGAACTAATTGTAACCATAATTTTCGTCTCTTGTGATTTGTTGGAACGGAAACAAACAATTGTTGCGGATTACTTATACTCGTACTTGTACACTGTGGCACTACACACCATTTGTATACCATTTTAGGGCATCAATTTCAATAAACAATTAAAATACACTCCGGCTGCACTAATCAAAACAAACGTTTACTTGCCTGTGACGTCACGCTTGACATGTGACCAGCGCCATTACAGAAAGTGTTTATCGCGTGTTTTATTAAATTCAAATTTGAACATTGATTTTTCATCATTAAACATTAAATGTTTCGGAAATATCAATTTAGGGTAATTATTATTATATAAACATTAATATAAAACTGTTTTCCACAATTTGTCAAATAGCCGATTCCGATGTAATATTCAACTGCTTTATTACTACATTATTTATTAAACGGGCTACTGTATTTTTTAAAAATAATTATTAATTAAATATCTATGTAACACAAATTGTTTAACTGGTTAAACGTTCACGAGCATCAAATTGTTTTCAATCTCATAAACGTCGCGCGGTTGACTAACTGACAGCCAATTACCGGGACAGCGCCGCCGACGCGGCCCGTGGACGAGACGTCGGACGGGACTGGGGAATGGCGATAGGGGGCTAACAATATATAAATAATGATAATACGCTTTTCAAAATAATATACGTATACGTTGAAGTGATGAAATAATTGATGCACTTACTCTTAAGACCTTTGACGTGGATTTGATAAGTGTATAAGGAATAAATTATTTTTTATATACCCGCTTCGAAAGGTACGAATTTTTAATGGAGCCTTGCTTGATGTTATGAACATTATAAGTGTCCCACGAAACTACCGCGAAATTAGCTATCCATTGACCGCGGAAAAATTATCAAATTTATCTATAACGAAAGAAAAATTATCAATTTTTTTCATAACGAAAAATAATCAAAATTATCTATGTCGAAGGAGAAAAATTTAATCTTATACCTAACGGAAAAAAAGATTTAAGGTGCAATAGGATTTAGTAGGATTTATATGCGATGTACAGTTAAAGTCAAACGTGCTCTTATTGTTGATTTGAGGGCATTCATAAACCAATTGGTTCAATTTTAGTCTTTTTAAATTTAACTAAAATACTTCATTCTTACTGTTTTCTCTTAACAAAATATTTAAACAAAAATATATTTAAAAATCACTAGGTTTAAAATTACCAAGCTAGAAAGTTGTCTTAAATATATGTTTCCACTATGAAAATTGGAAAGTTCCTGTCTTCAACCCGATTTTCGAAATTCGCGTTTTCAGCAGATGTTGACGTTTTAGGTCCCTAGAAGTCTATTTCAACCATTTTCCGAATAATGTCTGTATGTATTTTTGCGTGTTTTTGTTGAAAAAAACGTTAAGAAAGTGTTTGTTTAAAATAAGTTTTAAGCTACTCCATCGATGAATTGCAATATCTAATTACTTCCTCTGCTTAAAAAACAATGTCGGTTCTCGCAAACTGCATCAACATTGATTCATTCATCCGAAAGATATCGTTAACGAAAAATTCGGAAAAAAAGGTTTTTACAAAATGACATGAAATGCTTAATGGATTGATGTTTGGTACAGGTTATCTTTTTTTTTAATAAAGAATTGCATCGGATACCATAATGCAGATTAAAATCAAACAACGTTCCAAAAACCTTGGAGCTGAAAAATTAATATACATTTTCGGATTTTAAAAGTACAAAATATGTTAGAACCATATTTTTGAGGTCGAAGGGCTTGAAAAAACAATAAAATCGATCTTCTTAATATGATAGGCTCAATAATTTAACGCTCCATTATTGTTAACATTGAGCTCGAAAGCAGTCGGTAAGAAGTTTCAGGGATGGACAGAAAGGTCAACAGTGTTTTAAATTTTCGAGCTTAAAGCTTACGGAAAATGTTTTTACCTCAAGGAGCTCAAAAACACATCGATAAATATCATAGAGGAAATTTTCCCACAGCGTCAACCACTTTATAGATTTTTATTTTAGTTACAAATAACCAAGTCGTCGGTCATCGAACCAGTAGTAATCGATGATCTCCCACCAGAATGTTCCATCATGGCTACACGCTTGAGTGATGAGGTCATCAGTCAGATTAAAGCGTTCATAAACCGACACCTATAAGCCGTTACAGAGTTGTCAACCAAACTCTGTGTTGAAAAAAAAGTCAATAGACAACAAGCAAACGTCTCTTTCTCAGCTGTAACTTGGTATAGCATAGCTTTATGAATGCACGATGGGCATGCCCACAACCTTATCAGACCTGTGATGTCGCACTTTCACGCTCTATTTTTTATTTATCTCATATATGATGAGGTTTTTGTCACATTCTATTGAGATCGATAGGCTGATGATAATATATATTCTCGATATTCATAGGCGATATTGTAAATAAGTAAACAAAACATTTCAAAATCATTTATATGAAAATTTTTTGTTTTTTTTTTTTAATTACGTAGCAAAATTATTATTTATGTTTATATTTTAGGAACTACAGTTATGTTGAGCCGATTCCTGCAGACTGCATCGATCGCCATCAAAAGAGTCGCGGACGCAATGGAGAATGTACTGAAAGCATTACGATCGAAACCCCAAAACACTGAGCCTATATTCAAGCAATTATTTTCATAGGTGACAGAGCGAGAAAAACAGTCGGATGTCACGTTAAAATCCCCACGTACAGTTCCAAGGCAAACGGACAGCTCCAATTATCAGGCGAAATCGGCAGAAGAGCGCTTTCGAAAATCAATTTACGTACCTCTATCAGATTCCGTTCTTAATGACTTGGGGGCCGAGACTGTCTCCGGAGGTACTCGACCTATTTCAGATGGGAGTTTTTTCTGCGCAAGCCCAATATTAGCGTCGGAGACCGAGACATCGATGTCGAAACCGGTCAAAAAGTGGTTCAGATGTATCAGCTATTCGTTAACGATAGTGAATCAACTGTAATAAATGTATACAGACTCTGGATGGCCAAATGTAAAAGAGAATGTGAAAACGATTCCGCCATACCAGAGACGCTCAGAGTAGCTCATCTCATTGAAGCATGGGACCGAGATTTGTATTCTAATATAAAAAAAAAAAATCTTACAGATCCTAGCAACTTTCCCGGTCAGTGTAGCTACTGCGGGGAGATAATTTTCTACTTTCGCAGAGTAAAATTTTGGTTGAGTTCCTCAAAGGCACAGGAAAGATTATCCAGACTAGCTCTTCTAAATATACACAACGATGTGAACCAAAATATACGATGAAATTATCAAAATTTCGCGAAAAAAGAAAAATAAGCTTGAATTTATAATTTAAGTAAGCACCTAAATAAAATTATTTAACGTAAAGTGTACATTAATGTTTAATTTAATTTAAAGTTGTAAAAATTTCATCAAAATCGATTCAGTAGTTTAGAGTTTAAACGTGACATTGGGATGTGCAAACAGGTACACATTTACTTTTGTAATTTTCGTGAGCGGTCAATCTAAAATTTTACAGATTTATACATTTACTAGTGTTTGCCTCACGGTTTCGTCCACGTGGAACTTATACACTGCATAAAATCTTATACAGGACGTCATGTATTTTGTGAACATCTCTTTTGTAGGAATGCATTAAATCGATTGAGCGACTTCATACTCCGACTCGCACTTGACCGATTTTCGGATGGCTGCGACCACAGCCTTTTCGAAGGGTTGGATCCGCGCTTGGAAAGATATTTCATAATTCAATATATATGTGCTGTGTCATAAGTCGTAGCCCTGTAATTCAAATATCTTTGTATTTTTCGTACAACATTACGACATCACAATACAGCTATAGCCGAGTCAATTAATCGGCCAATCGATCGATGAAAAATAACAATATTTATTTTCAACAAAATCCAATCCGTCGATTAATAGTCAACCGACGACGACAAAAACAACCATAGAGATCGGGAAATGACGACAATCCCATAGCTACTAGAGCCGGTGGCAGAGGGCGCCCTCGAGCGCGGACGGGTCCATTATGCGCGCTCCACGTTTAATGTAGAATTATGTCTGAGCACGCGCTCGCCCGCGCCCGCCGCTCGCGCCGGGACACGCGCTGAATTCATTGGAGTGATTGGGTCCGTTTCATGGATTCAGAACGCGATCTTTATTGATGACCCTTTCGTCTGGCTCCGTTTGTATTGTACTGAGTAATTATTTGTGAATTCAATAAGCGAATGCAATAAGTGTTTGATACGTAAGCTACCCTTTAGGCTGTACGTTGTGTCTGATTTGTTCGCCTTGGGCGCTAACTTATATCAATAGGTAACTAAGTGAAGAGAAACATAATTTTATCATATTTGTGTTAAAATTATGATTCCGTTGTAAACTTTATTGTACTGTAATACATAAAATTTGAGAAAATAAAACTTTCTTCTTGACAGATATTTATTTTACCCGATTTTTTAATTTTAGAATATTAATTTTATTTTTACTCCAACAAAACATATTCCTATTGTATCACAGCTTTTTTCGCCCGCGACGTAGGGTAAATTCTTCAATCTCGTCAACTACAAATTGACGTAAAATATGTCAACATTTTTTCTCTTGTTATATTATCATTTTGAGGTAACTAAACTGTTGCTACGTTAATTTTTCTCATTACCAAATGACACTACATGGTGTATAGTACAGATGGCACTGTACGTAAATAAAATACGTACTTAACAACGAACTTAATAATTTTATCCGAAATTATAATATAAGCAACTTTACCGTAGGAACATATCATTTTCCCAGGGCAAAGTAGAAAAGACGCCGAGCAAAGCTCGGTTACCCAAATACTAACCGAATAATTAGTACTAAACTCATAGTATTTACAGTTCACCTTATCATACCATCAGTAGGCTACAAAATGCTATTAACATACCCGCTGACACCTTCACAAACCAACTCGAAAAACTTATTGAAATAAACGAATCCAATGCTCAAACTGTAGGAACGGGATCCCCAAAGCTGTTGATGCCTAAATCATCCGCTATCTCTCGCCGGAACGCTCCTACACCTTGACTACGGATCCAACCCGTGTTCGTTTCTCAGTGACTTCTTATGCCGAGGTTGAGGAATCCTTTGAGGAGTTGCCCATAGGGCAAGATGGGCAAGTTCCCCCCGGCCCCACGCTGTTCGACCGTGTTCGGTGTTCTCAATGACTTCCTACGCCGAGATGATTCTTTTGAGGAATCACCCATAGGGCCGTCGGGGTTATCACGCGCCGTCGACACCCCCCACGTGCATATTGTGCATATCCAATACAATAATTTCTTCAGGGGGATATTTTAGTGGTTTTCAGCCCCATGCTCTCCACACGCGGAGACGTGTGAGTGTGCGTTATACATTTTTACCTCTTTCTTGTCACAAAATGAAAAAAAAAATTGCGTAGCATAATCAAATAATCAGGTGGCCACGTAGGCCACCTGATTATTTGATTATGCTACAGATTAGTCTGTTATAGGGACAATGTAATTTTTTTCGATATCCACCAAACTGAATCGGTCATACAGCAAGTGATTCCCGCCTCTATTGTTCCTCTGGCTCTCGATGCGGGCGGGCTCTGACTCTGACATCGCTTATTTTAAGCCGATATCTTTTTTGCGTCTAATTTCGATGTATTTAGTTATTCAAAGGAATATTTATACGGGAAATTGTGTGTATTACGTTACGTCCAGATCGCTAAACCTATTCAGACGAAATTTGGTATGAAAATAACTTTTAGAAAGAAGACGTAAGCTGCTTTAAAAGAATTATTAAATTTTGATTCAATCAGTCCAGCCGTTCGAACAGGTTTAAAAGAAAAACGTCCAAACAAATACACCTTCCAATGTATAATATTAATAAGTATAATATTAATAAGTTGTGAACGCAGCCTTACGTAGAACTTACTTGTAAAGATCAGCCTGTCTTCCGTAAGCCGATTTTGATGAAATGAAGCTCATATGTTGTCCCGAGTTACGCTTGTTACCCGTAAAAAATTTTATGAAAATTCTTGCAGAATTTCCTAAAGTAAGCGTGTTTAAACAGAGAGACAATATTTTTAAAAATACTCTTATTGTATTCTTTTACATTCAGTACAGCACCTGTAATCAGTTTTTGGTAAAAAATTTTAATGAATATATTTTATATACAGACATGATAATTCTACATTTTTATTATATGTATACATTATTTACATTTTGAGGCGTTCGTTCAATCATCAGAAAGAATAATTTTCATACACTACACAATTACATATCGTAATGTTAATTAGGCTCGATACAATTTAAAGCAGCAATTAGAACCGAGCCCTGGCCCATAACGCGGGTCCCGTAGCGAATGGTGACGGACGGTGCGTGGGCGCACACAAATTTATCAGTGCATTAGGAACTGTGCTTATCTCTTAAATCGGTTATTATTATTTTTTAATTTCACCATAATGTCCACAGTGATGAGTGCACCCACGTGGTGCTGTACTCGGCGGGTTACAGACATAATATATTGGATTGATAATGCGTTGCTTACATTCGTTCATTGTCGAATCAGTCTTTTCACGAAGTAAATTAATCAATTGTCGTAAGAAATCTACATCGTCGGTTATAGTTTATACGATTTACAATGCAATGTCCTCATTATCGGAAAAGCCAGAGATGATGTATTTGATGTATGTATGTATATATTTGCATTTTGCAGTTGGGTTAGGTTGAGTTTTACTGTTTGATTTTGCTATTTATAGATTTCACGGTAAGATTAAAATGTAATTTTTAAATACTAAAAGTGAGGCTTTGAATATATTGATGTTTGATGTATTCATTTAAAAAAAAAATGTTCTTTTATTGTACCGATAGTTATAAGTAAACTTGCCATTGGCCGTGTTATTTTATCACTAACTTTAAGTGGTGACTTTTTTCTATATCGATAAAAGAATTAAAAAGTATTAAACAATATTAACAAGAGACATTACATTTCATAGCAAGCTATGTATCGGCTTTGAGTGTGATTTTGATCACACAAGCTGATCAGATTGAGTGCAACTTAATCTATTTACGAAATCAATTTTAAATGCGAAATAATATATAATTCAATAAATATTGCTTTCTTCTAACATAGTTAAAAGGTAAAAATAAAGATAGGAAAGATCGCTAACGTATTAGAATACTCACTATTTTACTTTTCTGATAATTCCTACTCAATGGCTAGGAATTTCGATTTTCATGCAAAAAAAAAATTAATTTAATGTTCTTTATTTCTATTCTTGTATTATGCACCATATTTACGAATTACTCAATTCACTTGTCACAGATAAAACCTCTTTTATCATTTTGAAAATGTTAAATTGGTATTAAAAAAAAAAGCTATGTATTTTCATACTGTTTTCCAAAACTCACTAATTTTCCGTTCATTTTAATGACAAGTTACATTTACAACGTCTTCATAATCAAAATTAAATTTGCAAGTCGGTATTTGGTTACCAACCCGGAGCCATTGATCCAGGGTGAGCGCCCACGTGGGTTGCCGTCTATTGTCTTGCAGCGCTTATCTGCCCATTACTTATAATGAGTGGAGCGTCACTGTCTCGTGCAGTGCTCATAAAACTCCCACACTTCGGTGCCGTGTAAGCCGTACGTCAATGTCCATGGCTTTATTTTATGGGTAATTTCAACTTTACGAAAAACAAGCCGAACGGTAAAGAATTTACCTGTTACGGGCGCATCCCGTAACAGGTAAACGGGATGCACCCGCTCACTGTTTGGATGACTTGAAAATCCAAAAGTTACGATTGAGAAGAGTTGGGATAGAAAGTTTTCGAATTTGTGAATGTACAATCCTAATACCTACTATTTCGTTAATAAATGTGTTATATTTTAACGTTACTATTATTTCTCAAGAAAAATATTTTACTTGTGAATGAGCGAGCGGTTTTTTTAAATTAAATTATTACAAAAATAACGAAGATTTAAAATATATAAATTAATGTTTTCAATAGTGCATTATTGTTATATAAAGCTGACATACAGAGAGGCTCCTAGTTGAGCTCAAACTTCAATACAGCAACAGTACAGTGAAGTTCCTACTTCACTGTACAATTCAATGAATACGTGAACAAAAACTCAATTTTTCACATTCAGTTTTGTTCGCCTATGTATTTTTGTATTCCGTAAAACAGAAAAAACAATTTTTTTCGTTATCAGTCAAAAACTTTATTTGTTGATTATATCTTTTTTAATTTATTATCGTATTTTCCATTTCATGTTTTTTATAACACATACAAAAGGTACATAAAATAAATGCCAGAATCGTAAAACTTTAAACATTGTCACGATTTATGGTAAGTAACAGTTTTAAGTTTGCTGCATCAGGGGAAAGGATGAACGCTCAATTTGTAGGTGTAAGAGTAAAAATCCATTCAGAGGCGTGTTGACACGTGGTGCCATGCAGGGGCGTAGCTACCGCCGTATCTGCCGTATCAATTATACGGGGCCCCCGGGCTACGGGGGCCCCCAACGTGCGTAATCAAAAATTAATAAAAACATCCCTAATTTTTTTTTATTTAACAAATTTACGACGTAAAGCGTGCGTTTAAAAGTTGGCAACACCCTACATCGGTTATCGCGGGCTGCGGGATTTCCCCGTTTAAGTGATTTACTTCGATGGGAGAATCCCACAATAATGATGTACATACGATGTACATGTGATTTGTAAAAAACAATGAGTGAAAGAAAAAGAGATTGTCCCAGCGAAGCTACGAAAAGAAAAAGTAATCAGAAAAGGGAGGAGGACATAAAAAAGTGCTCAAAATTACTTCATTTTTTCAGACACTAGCTCCTGTGAGTGATTTATATTGCAAAGGTAAGTACTGCCTAACCCATTTATCTTATCTACCTGTTGCGAAGGGTGAATTTTGTTTTTAGGGTTCCGTACCTCAAAACGTAAAAAACGGAACTCTTACTTACCTATAGGATCAATTTGTTGTCTGTTTGTCTATCAGTCCGTATCGTAAATTGCGTGTTCAGACGTACGTCCGGATCGCACGCGGGTCTGCACACAGGTGATTTTGTACTAACATGCGCACAACCCGCGTAGAGCCTGCGTACGTCTGAACACTCTCTAACCGTAACCTTACGTATAGTAATTTTTTTAACACATATTTTTGAAATTTATCAAAATATTCGTTTTTATTTTTTAACAACTATATTTTTAGATTCTTCTGAAGCACATTCTTCATCAGAATTCTAACCGGAAATAGAAAAAACCCAAATCGACGATTCTGAGATATCTGAAGATTGCAATATAGTTTCATCAGATAGAGGAAATTTTGGTGATATTCCAACTGAATGCGAACGATAAATAATTTTTAAATTGGGTAACCGACTTTTTTCGGTCTACTATTATTCATATATCAATAAGGCAGGCATAAAAAATCCAAGACCATGGTTATGTTATTCTAATGTTTTAAACAAATCGTATTACCACTTCTGTAGGTTATTAGCAGATCGTCAAAGTAAATCGTACTCCTCTATATGGGTAAACGGTGTTTGTATTAGAAGCAATTTTAGACAAACTATACTTCACCATGAAAAGTCTCAACAGCATATTAATGCATCCCTATCTTATAATAATTTGTAACAAGGAAATACCATCGATATTCTATTGCAAAGTGAAATCAATAGTAAAATTAAATGCTGGAAAGATATATTGCATCGTATAATTAATGATATAATTACTTCAGCATCTTGTAATCTACCTTTAAGAGGCCATGATTCTGATTCTGGAAATTTTATGACAATTTTACTTTTGCTATCTAATTATGATGCAACTTTAAAAGAACTTCTTTCAAAACCAATAGGAAATATAAATTGTTTAAGCCCTATGATTCAAAATTAAATTATTAATTTGCTTGGTACCGTAGTTAGGAACAATATTATTTCAGAAATTAAAAAGCTCCATTTCTTACAATAATTCTAGATACAATACAAGACTTGTCAAAATATGACCAACTTTCTGTAGTTTTAGATATATCTCGATTACAGAAAATGATAATAATGTGCCTAAAGAATTAAAAATCTGCGAGTCCTTTTTGGGGTTTACAGCAGTATCCGATTGCAGAGCTGAAGGACTTAAAGCTGAAATTTTAAATACGATTAAAGAATATGGAATTGATTTGACTAAATGTAGAGGACAGGGTTACGATGGAGTAAATGTTATGTCGAGTGTTTATGGAGGATTACAAACCCTAATAAAAGAGCATGCCCCGAATGCTGATTATGTTCATTGTGCTGCGCATGCAATAAATTTAGTTTTAAACGATGCTGTGAAAAATGTTCGCGAAGTGTCGACTTTTTTCGATAATTCAGAAAAAATATATACTTTTTTTGGCAATAGTACACAACGCTGGGGAATGTTGTGACGATTCATCTGAAAAATATTTAATTACCCTCAAAAAGGTAAATCCTACCAGATGGTCTTCAAAGAACGATGCTTTTTTTGCGGTAAAGAAAAATTATTTATTAATCATGAAAACTTTGTACCAACTAATACAACTTTCTTTTACATATATAGATTTGAATTGATTGTAAAAATTTTGGAAAAAATAACAGATAGATAATTATGATAAATAAATATTTCTTCGAATTTTATGCAATTTTTTTGTGAGAAATCTTTACCCTCCCTAAGGGCCCCCAAACAATTTTTTATACGGGGCCCCGCCAAGGTACGCTACGCTTCTGGTGCCATGACATACAGACAAAAACTGTAAAAATTTTCGTTTAGGACTCGGATCCCTTAAATTGATGATTGCTATTAATGTTTCAAAAAATCGGTTCACCCAGTCGAAAGTACTGAGGTAACAAACATAAAAAAAATGCAGTCGAATTGAGAATTGAGAACGTCCTCCTTTCTAATTTTGAATTCGGCTAAAAACATCTCAAATACCACACCCCCACAACCGTTATGTAATACTAAAGGTTGTGAATTAGCAATCACTCAAGGCGGACGTCGCGTACCTTTAGCGCAAACAACACAACAATCGTGTATATACATTGGCATAACAATCATAAAGCGATTTGCGTTTGATTAATCAAACAATTCTAGTTACATTTAGTATTTTTTAAATGTTGAAGATTCTTTTAAATAATAAACCATACTTTCAAACCACACAAAATTATTTCTACATTTCTCATAGCGTATCTTTAATAGCCTGGTGGCAGGAAGTAATCTATGCATATAATAAAATCGTAAGGAAGTGAAGTCTTACATTAAATATTTTTTGAAAAACATAAGTGGCATTATCACAAACATAATAAAGACCCCAAAACAGCTCTTTTAAATTTTTTGTGTGTTTGCTCGAGCATCACTCAGAACTAATAAACCGATTTGAACCAAACTTTTTGTGTTTTATTAGAAATAATGTACTGCTTAACTTAGGACTCAATTAATCAGACTGCATTACTTAGGAACTAGGCAGGGATAAAATTCAAATTTTTCCCTCTTTTTAACTTGAAGTACCTACTGAATAGATTTAGATAAATGTCAATCTACCGTTAATTTTTTTGATAGAGTACGTGTCACAGAATAAAAATGAGTCCCATTATCCATATTTTTTAAAATCAATAAAGTCAATGAAAAGGCAGAAATCTTGCTATAAGCATTGTGGTTTTGAAGAAGACCCCATGATATGACGGCTAAGATTTTCTGTGGGTGAAAAATGGAGAAGAAATAAAAGACAGGTTTCATGTCTTTTTAAAACGTTGTTAGATTTCTTGAGCACCACACGGAAAAGTCGTGGGCAACAGCTAGTCAACGTACTGACCGCGATCGGCAAACGATAAGCACTTTTAGCTATACCCATAGTGACGTGACTGATTGCATCATCTGTAGACGTCATCCCTTGGCGAAAGAATACCTCCAGGCCTAAGTCCAGAGATCGTGAAGTATTACTTCGGCTTTGTAAAAGTAAAATGATAAGATACACAGATTTTATAACATTAAAGATAGATAGCGAACGAATTGCTCATTAACATGTAGCGTCTAGAAATAAATATATAGGTCGTCAATCGTTTTTTAATATTCATTATTATTGTCATTTATTTATTATTATTATTTATTGTCGAATCGTTTTCTGGTGTAAAAATATCGACTGAAAGGTGACTTTTCAAAGGGTAAAAGAGAAACTCGAACTTGCTCGTAGATATGACATAAATATTTCGTATCAAAAAGTCGAAAAATATTGCTTAAGAATTTAATTCCTGTCTGTTGATATAATTTGATTATTTGTAATGGCTATTACAATATTACATAGGGAACAAGTTGAAATATTAGCCTACCATTTTAATTTAATTTTTATTTTGCATCCTTTAGATTGGAAAAAAACATAATATCTGCCTCGGGCTGCAGTTTCAGGGGGAGCCAAAGTCGTAATATAATGCCATTGAAAAAAAATTTGCTTCACAAGGCACACGTGTCCTACGCAATTGTTCAATTTTTTTTATCAATTATTCAATTGATTTTGAAACGCCCAGTTGGTTTTTAAGATTCGAAGTTCCGAAATGTGCTGCGAGCAACGCAATAAATTTTTGCCAACATTTAATGGCGGGAGTTTTAATTCGATAAATTTATTAATTTTATAAATGATTGACGATTAAAATTGTTTAAAGAATATTTTTAAATGGTTTTTTCTCCTAAAAAGTCTTTTTAATATTTTTTTTTTAATAAATAAGGGTTTTTCTTTTTTGGAAAAAAAAAAGTCTAAGTAATTATGAATAATGGTAATTATAGAGGATTAAAGCTTCACCTATTAACTTTGAAAAGACTAAAAATAACAAATGAATTTTGACCGTTCAAAAGAGGGACATATATTATGATATGCTTCTTACATTAATAATAGAGAGTGAAAATTTACTAGAGGATTCTTATTGTCCTGATCATGAAAAATGCCAATTTGCGTTTTTGTTTTTAACAATTCATCTCAAACACTGGAGAGAGGGGGCGCCACTAGGAAGTTTCTGCCCCGGTTCGAAAAAAATCGTAAACCCGAGTGTGTTTGAAATATTTTAAATAGCTCGAAATATAGTCTTTTGATATGCTTCTATTAAGATATCTATTCTAAGTAAATAATTTATTAATCGAATCTCAGATCTGAGTTCTCATACATTTGTATTGAACATTATTCATATAAAAATTATATATAGGTTTGATATTCACTAGATTAAGTAAATCACTTAATTTCAATATTTATCACATTTCAATTTTTTTTTTCATCTATATTTAATAATTTTAATGTTTAGCTCATATTACTGATGATGTCTTTGTCGGTATTTCAAAAGTACAACTGCTTCATATTTTCAAAAATAAACTCAAAAAAATTAAAAGGCGTTAATATTATAAAAAAAGTGTAAGTTAAAAATAAACTAAATTAAATCTGTAATAAGGCATTTTCTCAGTTTTTTTAATTTTTTTTTTAAGTTGTTTCTTTTTTCTCAAATTCATTCTATCACCAGAATAAGAACGTGTTACATTTGACAACAGAAAAAGAGATAGTGGTTTTTTTAATGTTACGTCCTATGCGCTTTCCTGCTCTCTAAACTATTTGTATGAAATTGGTATTCAAATCTTAACTGTTCATCCTTCATCATCTAGCACCCCTTCAAATTTGACCGAAACCAAAATCTCATACGAACGAGGATCCCAATCTCGATGGGTATGCGTTACTCCATTTTACGTAGCGCCTGTGGCAATGGCCGTCTTCTGGATAACATTAAGGAACAGTACACTTGTCAAGACAAACGGAACCAAACTCGATTTTTCGTGTCGTTTCATTACAAAATTCCTGTAGGTGGCTACAAGAGTTTCATTCCGAGGGACATTCCGGCTTCATAGACAAACTCCGAGTGTCTCTTAAGCGAGAATATCTACTCCTTAAAACAAACGAAACGTGCCCGAACTCGATGGAGTTGCATCGTTTCGTTGATAAAGTTCCCGTGGACGCCTTCCAACTTCATCGTGAGATCCTGGTTATCGTTTATGACCATAGTACTTATCCAGACAAACCAAACGGGTTCAAAGTCGATAATGCTGCGTCATTTCAATGCAGAGGCCCTATGGCCATTCATCGGCTCCATCCTCAGATGATTCCTATGACATTGTTATATTGCGTCATGATCTGATTTACATCTATATGACAAATTTCAGCCCAGTCGTACAATGGAAAGCGGTCAATGTAACTTGCAAGTTTTGATAACACATCTACCCATAGACAAACATCAATGAAAAGAGTTTATAATGAAAACCGTGGTTTTTTAAAGTTGGATAACCGTGGTATTTTAAAGTGAAATTAGATAATATTTCCACAACTCCAAATGTTGTTTGTCCGCTACTAATGCTAAATATCTTATAAACCTTGAATAATTTCGTTACTTTCGGCTGTTCGCATACGAACATTAGTGATAACATTGTTAAAGATTATTCTGACAATTTATCCGTAATTCGAAAATTGTTTGATTAACTGCATAAAAACATTTAGTAACATGGGTAATTTATTAAAATAAAACTTTTTAGAAATAATGAACGGTTGAAATTGTCATGTAGAAATTTGTGCAGTTATGTTAATAATATTATAATAGTAATATAATAATTTATTTATCGGTAATTAATTACATGATAATATCAAACTGATTTCGGTTATGAAATTAACTCCTTGTTATAATCGGCATGGGTGGTACAATATGGGTAAAATCAACCAGAAGGTAGATAATAGAACCCTTGTTGAGTACCACATTTCTCGTCGAATATGTGCTTGTATAATTGATTTTGGTGTATTCAATATGTGTTACGGGAGTCTTTTGACGGAATCAGACTGTAGATGGATTACATGGTTTTTCGTACTAAAAAGTATTCCTTTTCACTGTTTGAGCGCACCCATCATTCAGACTTAATATACGCTAATAATTTATTGAAAGCAAACATAAAAATTCCCCGAGTAATTAGATGCCAGCTTATCAAGAAAACATAAGTGTAGTGTTATAAAATCTTCAAGATTACCATAGAGAAATGTATCGCGTGGGTGGATGTCGCACGCGTTCCGAATGACAAATATGCCTTTATATAAGCAGTGTTAATTGACGTTCGAATTTTAAAAAGCAACCATAGACACAGGCCGTTTAAAGCCCGTAAACACGACCCGGGCCCGCCTACGCGACCACAATTTGTTTTACGTTAATCTGCAGAGAAAGCAATAGATAATGTCTTTGTTAGTTAATAGCATATCGAAATATAAATTATGGATGTATTTTTAATGTGTTTATTTATGTGCCCATAAATTTCAATAATAACTCGAGACAGATATTGTTCTAACAGTGGAATGAACGATAGTAAAACACAGAATTATCTTAGTGTTTATTAGGCATTTAGAAAAATAATACACGTATTGAATTAGCATTTCGCTTGTAATTATATGCATGGCTTTTTCTTTAGAAATTTAACGTAGATAGAAATGGCTTAAACTTTCCTATTGAATGGGAAACTAATGAATTTAAATTTAAGAAAAAAAAAATAAAGTCATAAGAATCTATTTTGACCATTTTCCGACTTAGATTTATAGATCTCTATATGTTTGTTGTGTGTGTAAACCTCTCAATATTTTTAGACGCCATAGCATTGCTTTCACCATTAAACTCTATGTATAGTTTACAGGGACAACATTAAAGACATCACTAAACAGGGACAGTGAAATTCAATTATGTGTAGCGCCGGTTCATGGATATTATAAATAAAAATAAAACTACTCGATTCGCTAATGCTTACAATCTAAAGGTAATCCTATAAGATACTGTTCATCCTCAATACATATCCAAAATGCAATAAGCGCACATGTAAACAACAATTTGAGATTTCGTTACAAACAAGAAATGCTAATTGTAGACATTCAGCGCATCGTAACTGCTCGTCTACGGTAAGATGGAACACGACGGCGCGCCCCTGTCAGAGCACGTCTGCCATATCACGTGGTTTGACAACGTCACTGGCTAATAATGTAGTCCATAGAGAAGATGTTGTCTATGCTAAATAATGGTCTATTAGCCTCTACAAGCCTGTAAAAAATGCACACAATTAAATGAATATAGTTATACACTTGTACCGATTAATAAAACGTTCTTTTTTTATTATATCAAGTGCAGTGATACAATGACGAAATGCATTTTCAAATTTTACATTTTCTAATGTCATTTCTTGAAGTTCTTTTTTCAGAACATGGACATTTTAGATTTATTTATTTATGATTTATTCTCATTATTTACTTATTAATATATTCGTTGTCAACAAATTTAAGTCAAGGAATGAAGTAAACAAAGTCAATATATTACTTGATTACCGGTCGGGCAGGCCGCTGGTATTCTATAAAATACTAGTGTTCTACCCTGGCTTCAAACGGTTCTTTTGACATGTTAATTTCTTAACTTTGCTTTGGATTTTCAATGATATATTTAAATAAGGTTAAGTTAATATTTAGTGTATGTTTTGTTTAAATCGGTTGTCAAATAAAAAAACAAGTCAATTTTAAAACACGTCCTACTCACTTTCGATGTAACTTGTGCACGGACCGAATAGAAAAGTATTGTGCGTCCATTTGATTCTGATTTTTTTGAAGTGAAACTTCTAATGCAACTTCCAATAAGGTTGCGTTAAACGTTCAACGTTACCATGGAGGGTATGAAAGCATTGTTACGTTCAACGTTCAAACGTTCAAACGAGAATAGAAAGAGACAGAGCGAGAGCGAATGCGTGGCACTCGAACGCATGCGCGTAGAATACCTGATACAGGCCAGCGCGAACGTTTGTAACTTTTTTTTTTTGTAGTTCTCCCCGTGCGAAAGGGGTGGGGAAGGAGGAGAAAAACCCATTATGGGCCGTCCATGCGCCCGGGCACACAGGTGTGTCCGACTCTCACAGACTAAAAACCTCCTGAACAACTTATGTCTGCATGCAGTAAGCCAAAAGCTATGACTCCTTCATCTGAAACCGCGGCCATTTCGGCATAGTGATGCCGTCGGCGTATGACTGCCCTATGGGTGTCTTTTTAGTAGACACCTCGGCATAGGAAGTCACGTGAAGTTTACAGGACGGACTGCAACTTCAAAGGGGGACTCCGGGGCGCGCGGGAAACGCTCCGGATTGATGGCCTTTTACGGTCGTAATTATTGGGTTAGTCCCTACTCCTAGTCAGTAACCATCTTATATTTATATAGTATATAAAATTTTATGAACGAAAAGATGACACGTCACAAATGCACTGCCTGTCACCGAATTGTAATAAATAAGGAACATTGTATCATGAGCTCAATTCACACTCAACAATGTTCAATCGCCGATGGATAAAAAAAAATTCCCACTTGAAATGTCACGGATGAAACTATCTCACTTTAGTTACATTTCTAAACTTTTACAAGAAAAATGGTCCTTGCCTTTACATCAGAATCCATAATTCTATTTACCCACTTAAAATATGGCCTTCCATATGGAATGAGTTACCGTATAACCATGAGAAGGAGTAAACATGTGTAACCACCGACATCCACGAACAATGGAATTCTACGAGTATTTTCCATAGACAGTGAAACGTACGCAACATATGGCAGCAGACACGTATGTCGTCCACGAACACGGACTAACTTATGTTATATCGTTGAGCTTTCTGTAAACAACCGATATTAATATCTAACAGGTCAGACCTTCTCTACAAGCCCTAAAAAATACAATCATCGTAATTATGTAAATCAGTGCCATCTAATGAATTTATTTAGAAGTAATGCAACTGTTTTGTATCGGAGGAAATTTGTGTATTTCTTTCTGATCAATATTAGTATTGCAACAAATGAAAAAAATTATATTAATGTAGTTTTATAAAGTTGCATTATTGAAGCTTCATTAACAGCATCTCCGTAAAATTATTATAAATACGACATTTTCGTAGCTGTGTTGTTGTGATTATTTACTTGTTTTTATTTAATAATGGCGAATTTACTAATGTAGAAATTGCTGTCAGTCTACTGTTTATTTCAGGAATCTGAGTAATGTTGAAACAACTAAGAAGCTTTTGTGTCTTATTTGGTAAAACGTTCCTTTGTCTTCCTACGCGAGGAAATAAAATTTGCCTAATTAGAACAATTAAACGTCAGCGACAATTCGGAGACGCCCTATCAAGGAAACAGATGTGCTTAAATTAGATCAACAAACGAAAAACAATTATTAAATTTTCACATCCGTATTTTGCACGTACTAAAAGCTTTATTGAGCTTGTCGAGTTTTTTAGCTTATGCTATACGTAATAACGTTATTTTATTTTTTTATTTATGCGTTTAACACAAAAAGGATAATTTATACCGTAATATATATGTAAATCTAACGTATTAAACAGCGATATAATTTAAATGTGTTATGGTGGACACAACATAATAAAATATATGACTGCCAATGAGTAGAATATCAATATTCTTATATGGAAAAAAAAACTCGAAACATATTTCATTTACCGGACTATGGAAAAGGTAAAGGAGGGTTATGATTTTAACAGTCTTTGTATGTGGGTATGTTCATTTGTTCCCTCGTAGTCTTTAATATATTTGTCCTAATCTTATAAATGAGGTGTTATTCGACGCGTCTACACACTTTGTGAATCATCCTAACTGAAGTATAATATATACAAAATATAAATACGAAAGCGAGTTTGTTTGTTGTGATTTCAAGTCTTGCCTACTCGACCAATCATCATGAAATTTTGAACATACGTTGTCAGACATGCAGAAAAGGACGTGGGGTACCTTTCAACCAGAATTTTGTTGTTTTTTTGTTTTTAATTTTCTTATTTTTAAACATAACTAATATTGTGAATGTAAAGGTGAGTGATTGAGGGAGTTTGAAAATGAATTTAATTATGTACATGTTTTGCTAGCTGAACAAGATCGATATCATCATCGGTCGGTCGATATAAAAGATAAGTGAATTCGTTTGATGTTCACGCGGGTGAAACCGCGGGCAAAACATAGTAAGGTATAAAACGTCTTATTAAATTCTATATGGCCGAGTTTATAAGCCATTTTCCACAAATGGCTTATAAACTCGGCCTTGAAAAAAATAAATCGAATATAAACATCATGCTAGGTATCAAGAGACAGGTTTTGAAAATACAAATGCATACAAGTTTCATATAAAAATAAGTTTAAATAAGTAACAAAACCGTTTAGCGTTTTAAAGGATTGTGTTAAACTTTGAAACACTAAAAACAGATCATTAAAAATGCATAAATAATCTGGATATGAAACAATGATCCGTTAGTTCCCAAAGTTTGTTGTACAAGTTCAAATTGGTAATCAGTCAATAGGTGCAAATAAACCTATTCCTATAGCGTATTTCTTATGTCCAAAGACTATTAATCATAGAGCATTGACCGAAATCAGGTGACGTTCTAACCTATTTATATGTAAAATGAAATAATATTTAACTTGGTACGGACTATCAAGGCAATGGCGCCCGACTACTGCCAATACGCTAGAAATAATAGTCGAAATTTGTATACACGAACTACACTACGGGAAAAGCCTTTTTTGCACTTGTTGTTTAATATCCAATTTCAGCTTGTACAGCGAACATAGGGGCTTAGGAAATCGTTTTTTCATAGCTACATTATTTATGCTTTTTTAATAGTCGGGTTTTAGTTTTCTAAGCTATTATTTTATTTATAAACACTAATCTAGTATTGTGCCATTTCTGGCATCTAGCTCTATGTAACTTAAAACGGACTATGTAAGTCGCTTTTTATTTACAGCAGTTCCAAAATATACATAATATAATTAATACATTAATCTATAATACATCAGCAGAATCGGCTGAAATCGCTTTATGACCATTCTATAGTACCAATCCGAAATGTTCATACACCACGTATACCCATTTTCATTATAATATAATCGCTGCCATTAAGTATGCTGACGGTACAGAAAATTATCGCATACACGTCAAACACGCGCGACAAGTGACAATTGACACGCCCGTAATCCCTTTTAACCCGAGCGGCGGGAGGGGAAAGTGTCATGTGGCGTGACGTCACTTCCCCAGATGTAACACTAACGACACTAATTACAAGCGCCGCCGTAACTGATGTGCGAGCGCCCCCGCGCGTCGCGGACGCGTTACACCGGATGGATGTAGAGTTACCGGGCGAGACGCAGACGTTATAGCGTAATGGTGTCTAGACCGGGGGATACGATTTTAAACACTTTTAAGTGGGAAAATGTAGAATATATAAAACTTTATATTTTAACGACAATATGTACGAAATGAAACAAAAAAATCGAAACAATTCAGCTGTATCTAAATAAGTTGTACGAGTGACATACTTATAATTATTCCAATTATTGCATTAATATTATATTGTGAAACAGCATGATTAGGCAGTAGTCTAACTAAAATGTCGAATAGAACACAGATACTGAATCGTGAATTGAGAAAACGAAATGTGTGCTTTATCGCGTACTTAATAGGCACTCAAGTTGTAAACGATCGCTGAGAGTTGATATTACACTACTAACTTTCGAAATTAAAAAAAATGTGGCGGCGGCCGCGGCGCGTGCGGAATACTAATGTATATATTTCGATGTTTGATACGAACCGAGAGGGTTGTGCGCGCGCGGCTGTTGATTTGGTGGGAGGTGGGAAGCGACATAAAGAATCCTTTTGCGACATATATATTTATACCTGAACACTTCCCGCGTGACTGGCAGAGTAAGCGGGAACGATATTTTACTCACGCCGTTTCTTTCTTTACCTATTCCGTGCAATTGGTAGAAGAAGAAAAATACAGAAAATCCAAAAGCGCATTTTTCACAAAACATGTAGACAAACAAGAGGACAGACCAACGGACAGCCGTAATTATAATTTTTAACTACATGTTTTGTTGCATTTAGTATATAATCAAATGGATAGAAAAATGAGCTGTCTTTGTAATTGAATATGTCTAGTTTTCAAAATATCCTTTTTTTAGCGATTTAGCGTTCAATTCGGGACCTAAGAACGATTTTATTTTTGCAAAATCGTCACATAGCGGCGTATCGACAGGCGCACAAACTCGCGCGTTGTAAGGCTGCAATAAGTTGTTTTCAGTTGAGATCGCTTTACGATCTACCACTGCAATGTTGTTCTTATCGGGCCAGTACTTAATCACTCGGGCCCGCATTAATAAAACGCACTCAAGTGCGGCGTTCCATCTTGAGAGTGGTACGAGCGAGATAGTTATACTGTTTCGCCACGGAAAATAATAGATGTCTCGCTCGCACATTACTTCTTGAGATGGCGCATCATTTGAGCGACGTTTATTAATATGGGGGTCTGCTTCTAAGACGTACACACTCCCGCACGTCAGTGCAAGTTGGGTTTGGGACAGAGCTGATATATACATTTAATTATTTTTCTAGTAAATAACGGTAATTATGGTCAGTATGTTGTACGAATCAGAATAGATAAAATTAATAACCGGGATGGAGTTTATTAACGATAATATATTTTTTTGATTTAAGGGCGTGTATTCGACGCCTAGTGCGTATTAGGAGCTTTGTTTAATATAATGTCATTTCTATTGGAATTACATACCTCTTCATGATTTTTACGATATATTGCATAGAAATTTCTCTGAATTATGAATGTGAATATAATTAATAATAAATGTGTAAAGTTAATAAGAAGAATGAGTTTATTATGTTATTTAATTTATATATTAATCTGTCAGTAGCGCTTCTCAAACATTCACATTAATAGAAAGTTATTGATAATACTTGCATATCGTGGACTATAGAACGCCATTACAAGTCAACAAATTTTCGAATGTGAGCCAGACAAGTCGCGACAAACTACTGTATGAAACTAAATAAAGTTGTACAGTGCATTTATTTAGGCATTTATTTGATACATTTTTCTTGTAAGTCATGACACTGAACTTAGTCTAGATATAAACTCGTAACGTAAATTCAGTGTAGACTCTTTTATGTCTATAACAAAGGAATATAATACCATTTCTTTTACGTGGAGCTCCGTAAATATTTCGCGCAACTCGTAAATAAAACAGTTTTTTGAATTAAAGTAATATTTTTTATATAATTCGTTTCTTTTCAAAGTATTAATTTTCATAGTTCACGCACTCTTTATTGGAATATTCAACTAGAGGAACGTTTTAAAGCCCCCCCGTACATTTCCATACATTCGAGGTAACTTGAAGTGTCGGTTAATCTCGCTTGGGATTTATCGAAGCGTGATATATGATGTTGGCCATGCAGAGAGGGAAAAGAGGGGTGTAAATGGCTATACGCACCGCATGGATCCTTAAAATCATCTCGATTGAATACGTAAGATTTCAAAGCGTTCCTCTAACTCTGCCCCTCGCGTATGTAATACACAGATTAGTGCATGGAACAGTATCACAATGTTTGTATCAGTAAAGGAATAACGTGTCACAAAACACCATTCGTATTTTAAACCTTCAAATAGATGTGTAGAACTGACTATAAAATTTCAGAATTTCATCGGTTGACTTAATTTACTTTTCGAATATCTGGATACAATGCGAAAAGTTCAAATTTTCTTAGCGGGTCCTTAGAATCTAATTGGGTAATATTTCACGTAGTCCTTCGTAATCTGGGTTGGGTGTAGCGATTAACGAATTGAATTCATAATTTTAATTACTTACTTTGTGATTTATAATTTCACACAAAGTAGTTGGTGTGACATTTTCAAACATAGAGCATATTAAGCCGATGAATTTCGGTATTCTTTTTCTGTAAGTAGATACATACATACTGGCCATATACGATTATGACGATATAAAAGAAATTATAAAGAAAAACCATAGATGCTGTGCGAGGTTTTATACGAGTGAAGTAAAAATTAAACACTATTTGATTAAACCTTATAATAAACGAACGGCTGGTTCTGTCTCATTCGAGAACTATCATCTATAGCAAAATATAGCAATTTGGAAATTCTCTATAGTAAGTCATTTATTTACTATCAGAAAGTGTCACTTGGTGAAGTAAATCTTTTTTATAGAATCATTGAGCAGTTTCAAATGATCATGCGAGCCATGAGTGATCACTGTCACCCATGAACACTCGCATCTCTAGAGTCAACAGTGCGTTGCCGGCTTCTCGGGTGTGAATAGGATATTTGATGGATGGGGCAGTGGGCTAATGAAGGCGGGAGTGAGCTCATGATGAAGACCACACAATCACTGAAACTGCTCAATGATAAGTATTTCACAATTTTTGAGGTTGTTGAACAACATACGGTCAGCAAAATGCTTATTGTAAAGTAGGATTAATGATATAGAGATTGAAAAAATTACAAAAACAATTATTAGTCATATCGGCTCCACATATCAAGAGAATCCACATATAAAGAGAATATTCGATTGCCCCATAGCTAGATATTTTAGAAAACCAATTCGAAAATGATCACAAAATAGAAATACACTAGCCATGAGTTTTCAAGTTAGCGAAATTTATCGAAAGTAGACATCGCCTATCTCTTATAGAATTATTGAAAAATAACATATGTATTAATGATATTTTTTGCAAGTGAACTAAGCCACTGCAACACACTTCTCTGGTAGCTCAATAGTTAAAAGGGTCACCTTCTGACCAGAATGAACCGGGTTCAATAATGGCTACATACTATTTGACCGATTAATCTTCAACTTAAGTCAAACTAAACCACTCACTCCGTGGCTTACGTTAAGTCGCCGGTCCCGGCCGTTCTCATCGCGCGCTACAGTCATCGAGGAGGGTTTAGGTCCACGCCCCGAGACCTGCGATAAACAGGTTGCGGGAGGGCATCCCTTAACAGCGTGATTACAGAACTGAGACGACAATATCATCTGTATCACCGAGAAGATTCCATTATAGACGGATATATCTAATACGCGTCTAGGACTAGACTCCGACGAAATCCTAAAATTAGACCATTCCATGATCTAGTATTCGAGTATCTTGCGACGGGCCGTCGTCGGTCGGCGGCGCGATTGTTGTTATTTTGGGGGCGGCGAGCGCAGGCGCGGGGCGCCGGGCCGGGCGCGGACGTGTCGCGAAAGATCAACGATCTCCGCGTTCGCCTGATGACTCACCTCAGTGTCTATTATGCGGGCTGCGCGCAATTCGTTTGTCGGCTTTATAGCGAACAGGTTTTTTCCCGATACCCGGGTGGCCTAGCAGCTCAAAACCGAATAGATAGAATAGAAACACTAATGTTTTAGAATAACTGAACTTATTTATCTTTGCTTCGAAAATATGATACCATTTACTTATACCTACTAAATATACTATATTTCATTACGACAAAAAAAGCCAGATTCAATGGCAAAAAAAATGAAAATAAAAGTAGGGCCAAAAGCAGACACATCTTAAAGATTGTTGCTATATCTTTTATTGGAGGACGTCCGAAATAAAAATTAACTCATTTAATATGAAGACAAGTTTGACGTCACTATTCGTGTTGAAAATCGATTTTTATATATGTTGTTTGCGTTATTTTATTTCTCTAAATATTTCTATACATCACAAAAGAAAAACAACGTCTGAATCTCTGTGCATTCGTGCGCTTACAATCGACAAACTTTGGTCGATTTGACTTCCATTAATTTTTTTACTATAGAAATAACCTATCTAGCCAACTGTTAGTATACATATCAGCCTTCGCTAGCCGCTTCGCTCTCGTGAACGTTAACGAGTCTATTACAATTTGTCATCGCTAATAGCTGAAGCTTAACACTGGTCCGAGATCAGAATTGCGGATCGGGGAGCGGTTGTGAGATTGTCTCCTAGTGATATATTTCATAGTAAAAAAATTGTTTCATTATAAAAAAAGTAAAACTGCGACATTGTTTTCGATGTAAGAGGTAATTCGACTTGATTTGAACAGATGTCGAAACCGGGAGCGAA
The DNA here is from genome assembly GCA_005406025.1 of Eumeta japonica. Classification (NCBI taxonomy): domain Eukaryota; kingdom Metazoa; phylum Arthropoda; class Insecta; order Lepidoptera; family Psychidae; genus Eumeta; species Eumeta japonica. The sequence continues at coordinate 381,708 of BGZK01000368.1, forward strand.
ATGTGCGAGGGCGAGACAGACGTCAGGATTATAGGTGACAGCGTGATCGGTCGAGGTACATATATATAAAACGAATGAGTTCGTTTTCCACGGTTTATTGCAGTTCATTTAAACATTTTAAACGAAACTGATATTACAACAATGTAAAAGAAACAAATATTTAAAAAAAAAAAAAAACACGACTGCCTTGCCATACAACCAACTAAAAACAACATTTATTAAGTAGAGTTAATAATAATATAAACATATATGTCATTATATAATAGCATTCATTTACTTACTGACTAAATGAATAAATAAAATTTTATTTGCAGCCGGGGGCCACTTTGATTTTGCTTCACGCTGTTCTACAAAACGGTCCCCCGACTGCAAAAACGATTTTATTTATTCATTTAATCAGCTAGTAAATGAGCGCCATCTCGCTATGTGTGTACATTTATTAAATTTTTAATACGATTTTTTTTTTAGTTTTATATCGTTTTTTACAACCAGTGTTTTTTAATTATTTAATTAATTATTTTTATTCCAAACATTTTGGTTGGTTTTACTAAATTGTCATAAAGTTCTTGCCAAAGCTAAACGAGATATAACATGTCACGTTTCGTAAACACGATATCGTCATATCGTGTCTACGAAAAATATATTATGAAGCATCAAGTCGAAAAGTCAAGTTGTACAATATTACTCATCATATGAAAAAAATGTTTCAAGTATTTGTGATGAACATGTGTAAAATTTCTACTTCATGTTAAATCGCATTTGCAGAAATTTTAATGTCAGTAATAATTTTAGTATTTCCAGAAATTTTCGTATATAAACAAAAGTGCGGGAAATTTTTATCTACTGATTTCAAGAATACGACTTTTCCAGATCATTTATTTATAGTAGATCGATTTAACAGAAATTATTCGTGCACTTTTTGACGTGACAACGTCTTATAAATTGGTTTGCCGGGTGACACTTCAAGAAACTGCGTTACGCTCCGCTCACGTTATGCGCTCACAATGAGAGCGAGTGAGAGGCACGCGTCCCTTCCACTCGGGCATGGTTAGCCCGCCTAAGAGCGAGAGAGACAGACATAAAAAGTGAAAGGCACGCGTCCCTTCCACTCAGATAGGAACAAGTTGTTGTAGTAAACGCTGTTTCATTGTACGCAAATGTATTGCAAGTTATTGTATGTATATTTGTATATAAATACGTATGTATGTGTAAAGGTAAAAATAAAATTTTGTTAATATGAAATTCAGTGCGAGATTCTTTGTATAAATTAATGTTTTAAATATAATTCTTTGTATAAATAAATGTTTTAAATTGTTACTATTATTTCATCCTTCTTCCTACTATACGAATGAATATTCACATTAAAATGATTTTACCACTCAAAGTCGTTGTCACGTAAAACTTTCGCCCGTATACCGACTTTACAGGCAACCAATTTTTTTTATCTATGAGTTTTCGAGAATAGTGCTCATGATCGCCATGAGAAAAATAACTACCAACGCCTAAATTCTTCAAATTCAAGATATGCCCTGAGATATATATATATATATATACTAGTTTCTGATCGATTAAAATTCTTCATATACATACAATAGTTTATTCAAAAACTTTAATGTTAATTATGTATAATAGGTTGTTGATTATAGGCAAGAATCAAATTTTTGGCCACTTATATTACATTAATATGTTTTTGAAAAAAAAATTGTCTTTGTTCGACTAACAGTTGTTTATTATTAACGCTGCGTCGGTATTATTGTTATTTATTATTAACATTGGGATCGGTGCGGGCTCAACAGGTGGACTCACGCAACTACTTCCCAACGACAATCCTTGCTTCGTCGCGAACGAAGCCAGAAGTCGGAACTCGTTAATGTGAAGACGGAATGAGAAGACGATCGAATGCTGACTCAGCAGGCGGCCAATGCATAAACGGCACACGCACTTTGACGGGAAAACTATCAGAACAGAATCGCTGTTCTGATACATTTCCAACGCTGGCCCAAATTTTGGTTCTATCGTAAAATGCTGCTTTCCACCCTATTAGCATGTTGGATCCGATATTGGAGCCAGCATCGGTTCCATTGTAAAAACGGGACGTGGTGTATCGTGACGTGACGGACACGTGTTTTGACATAACTAAACCGTCTTACACAATCTAACAACAGTATACCCCACATGTTCCCACATACCCTTGACCGATTTTTTTTTTCCCTCTTAAACTATTATAGAGGAATTAGTAACTTCATCATATTAAAACTGTTCAAAATTTTTCTATCATTCGAAATCGCTTGTTTTGTTCGCCGGTAATCAAACGAAACAACATGGTTTGTGTATTAATTTATAATCGCAGTACGTAGGTAATATGGGCGTAAAAAACACAAATACAATATACAATCTTTGGAAATAGCGACGCGTGCTTAACTTTACAGTCAATATATTACACCGACAAACGCGCGAATGTTACAGGCGACCCTGAATTAATAAATCTTCCAAGGAGCGAGCCTGAAGCCTCGTAAATAATAAATTTCAGCGTTCAGTGCAGCGGAAAAACCCATACATCACGGGGCCGTATGAAAGTAAGCCGACGAAACATCTACAGATAAACAGAGCGATCAATTCGGGCGCGGCGTCGGCGCCCGCGCCGCATAGCTGATCGCCTCCGTGGACGCTCGCCGACTCGACATCATCATCAGTTTCGTGTCGGGATCCGGGATCGTATCGTAACGCGGAAGAGTCAACGTTCGGTTCCCGGCATGCGGCCAACGCGTATACGAAGAAAAAATGTTCGCGCATATAAATAATCCCGACTCGACGACATTTTGAGTCTAGACGTAGTTTAGGTATGGGCGCTGGTGACTAATTTGCCTTGAAATACTTTTATTTGTATAACGGTAACCGGGCTATAAATACCTGATGCATACAACACGGGTTATGTTGAACAGTAAACTCCAATTAAGGTGTAATTATTTTGTGACGTTGTGAAATATTGAACTATTTATATTTTAATCAACTATACTAAATATATAATAATATAAGTTGGAGTGTATGTATGTTTGTTAAGAACATAAATGGATTCCAACAAACCTCCGTTTATTGATCGAATTAAATATAAGTATGGGAATAAAATATGGACCTGAACCTCTAAACCGTATAAAGGACAAGGAAATCAGGAAATTTTTCCTGACGCCCGGAATCCAATCCTAAAATCTTTCAAATGGGATATTTTATCTTAAATATCGCAACCTGAATCAGAATTCAAAATATGGAAGGTATCGGTCTCTGCGATTTATTTCCTTTACACTTAGATTAACTGAAAAATATTTACATCTGCTAGTTAGTACTTTTATGTATGCGCCGAGACAACGTCAAGGCATAAGTCAATTTGAACGGGAACCCATCCTTCCGACGTCTCTTCCCAGATGTCCAGGCGCTCGGCCGCGATCGTCTAGTGGCACTTCGTGTTGTTTTTATAGTTTGTTTTACTCCCTCGAATTGTTTTTCTGTATAATTGTTTTGACCTGCACCGGCCGGCGTTTTTCATTTTCACTCGTCCGCTCGTAAGCGAAATACATCCGATGCGCCGGCTAACGAATCAATGTGATGTCTTCTCGCATATTGCCCCTCCCCCTATGTGAAAGTTGTATTTTGTCTATGGGAGACAAACTGTAATATTAAAGTGGAGGAAATGACGTAAACATCCCTCCGCTTTGAGCAGGTTACTGCTTACTATATTGGTAGACGTACAAGGCTAGTAACCGCTCCCTGTAAAACGTTGTTAGGTGTCCGCACACCTACCATCCGCACAACATCGTCCCGTTTAGGATATAATTTTAAAATCCGCCCGCATTGCCACTGGAAGGGAGGAACATTGTCATGCTTAATTGAGACTAAGTCTCCAACTTGAGAAGATTCTGCTAAGTCTTTCTACTTATACCGCTATTGCAGATTGTGCAAATATTCGGACTGGAAGCGTTTTCAAATATTTTGCACGATCTACTACAACCGTTGGCATCGTGATAACGTTAACATCGTGATCTTGTGGGTTCTCTGGGGAACTTTCGCAGGCTAAGAGAATTTGTGCATGGATGGCTCAAACTGCGAGGCGGACAACGGTAAAGAATAAAGAAGAGCAGCTCGGCGACGAAGATTGTTTTTGTGGAGTACAAGTTTTATTAAGAGAGAATTGTCATTAGGGACGAAGAACTGAAATAAAGAATTATTTGTAAGAACCATAAAGAGCCGCAAAACTAGACTATCTGTGTCTCGCAGCGCTTCGGCGATTCGGCCCGTATAACCGGAAGATTAAACAGGCTGGTTATGGGAGGTCATGATTTGTTTGCGTGTCACCCGACGACCCGCATTTCCGCTCTATTCCTACGAATTTCTTTGAATGTTGTAGAGGAGCCGTCATTCTTCTTAGAGAAATTCCACGAGCTGGTCGAAGGTTATCAAAACTTGAGGATCGCTGGTGTATCTTTACTCGAACCGCGTTTTCAACTCGACGGGAAGTTTAGCCGTCGCTATATGGAAGATTAGGTACGACTACTCTCCAACCGGAAGTCCCAATATTTCCAATAATTTGGTAGCTATCAGGAAAGGGTTGAGGAAGTCCATCCGCAACCTTGTCCTTGCGCCCGCAACGTTCGGTAGACTTAAGATCTCCGAAATTAAAGAGTCCGCTAACCGCCGAGTGTTCTGATAGCGACACTAATAAATCCCGCGCGATTGCGTAGAAATCATTGCTAATATTTAAACGCTGTACCAAACCTCTCGGTCCGCTGAGAGGCAGTACAGCAAATATGCAAATTTTGACCCATGGTGAGGTTAGTCCGCGAGTTGACTAAGATATTGAACATAATAATGAGCAACAGCCACTCCTGATCAAGCCCGCTAAATTGAGTTAGACTTAATGTCGGCAAGGGCGAAATTAAGCCCCCCGCGTCGGCAGAACTCGCCGAGTTTGAACTGTGCTCCACTGTACGTTTTGATTCCTTTCCGTATCCTAAGTTGTTGAAGTCCAATCTGATCGAATCCGCTAATTCGAAAATTCGGAGAAAGTCCGCATCCTCTTTGGCCAGAATTGTCTCATACTCAGGTTTGGAATCATCCAATGTCGCCAACGATGCCTAGTATGCTTCCATAAATTGGATTCGATACTCCGGGAAATCATCGAAGCGTGCCCGCAATTTATTTTTATTTTCGGAATTCATTAAACCCGCATCACTTTCAAATTTGTAGTAAGAAATATTGATCCCATTGATGATTTATTTGCCAGTTTTATTCCTTTTCAAATCAAAGAAAAAGCCAGCCAAGAGTATGACGGACCATTCTTAATGTAAGGTTCCATAGCTGTTGCTACAAATTAATTCACTACAGATGAAAAAAACTACGTTATTACATTACTTCATGTTTCTCGCTAAAAATAAGTATAAATACTTTAGTCGCCTATAACTAGAGGAACAAGTAGGTATAACTCAAAAATAATATATCTGATCATGTTCAAATCGATTTTCGTTGAAAGTATTTATTAATAGTACCTTTGCATTATTTTCATATTTTTTGTTCATATGATTTAAAAAAAAGAGGGAGGCAACACAATTAATGCTACCTTTGCTGCGATTGTTTTCAAAAATATTAGTGTCATAAATTTTTTTTAAAAACGTTGAAATGTTTTCAAAAACACTGTCGAAAAATATGCCACTATGTTCGCTAAAAACTTTCAAATTCTGTTACATGTATGGAGTGCCGCTCCCTCCCCCCTCTAGAAATATTTATTGTTGTTAATTAAATAAAACTAAGTAGCGGATATACAAAACACCTTTACTCCAAATTTCATCTATATATAGCTTGGTGCACATTTTATCTGTACATATTTTAAGTAAAATATGTACAGACATGCGGCCGGACAGACATGACGAAACTATAAGAATTCCGCTTTTACCATTTTGGCATGGAACCATAAACACTAATATATTTTGACATTGAATAAGAAGTTGTAAATGCATTATGTTGAATAAAAATGATTGAATTATTTGCAACCGTAATGTTTTATTACCTAAACGTTTATTTATGTAGTATACGAGTATATCGATGAATTTGTTATGATAAGAAAGGAACAAGGTCGATAATTATTAGATAATATATGCATTGCAGGAAATTGCCTTAGCACTTACAACACAATTTTATTTGTCAATCATATCAGTCAATCGCACGTCGACACACCGCAGTCTACCGGTGGCACATTGTAAACCTACGTTTATGACAAGTTCACAGTGTTGGATTACATCGATCGCGCTCTGTGTAATTAAGTAATTATTGCTACAAACCCGTATACTAAATGGCATACAAATATTAAGATCCTGCGTATGATGATATTCCGTTTCAAACGACAACAATAACATGATTAACAGACTTGGATAATCATCCCAAGTTGCACATTGTGATTTCACTATTTGTCGGGAATAAAATATAAGTAACTTACTATATATACAACACGTTAATACAATTCAAGGTAAAAAAAAAACAGCAAAATTATACGACCGACCGTGTCGTATCAAATTAATCGGTTGAACGTGTAGGACAACTCCAAAACTTTCCGTTATTTTCCCGGGTTCAAAACACTGACAATTTTATATACTAACACATTGTCGAGCACAAAGAGATGAACAAGAGAAAACTCTTTAAAATCTCATGAACCGGATCTCAGTTAAACGATTTATTTACACACCGTTTCAATAGATATGGCCGAATACCAAAAATCAACTCGACCGCAAATTCGAAAGTTGTTTTAAAAAATATTTTGGGCAAGTAAATACGTCTATTATGAGTTTATTCACGGAATTCAACGTAGCTTTTAAAGTATAGAAATGTGGTATCATTCTACAAATCGACCTTCTAGAAAATTAAAAACTTTACACAGTAAGACACAGTTATTGTGGAGATAGAACGAATTATATTTTGTTATAAATTGACATAATCATTTAAAAATCATTCGAATTTTATTATATCATTTTTGGAATTTTTAAAAATTTACCATGCCAAATGTACCAATTCAAATGTTCCTTTAAATGCACTAACATATACATATGGACATTACCGAAAAAATTTTCAGTATAGTTTCTTAGAATATCAAAACAACGAGATTTGATGAAAACTGTATTTTCGAAAAACAAACAAAAAAATAGCTTCTCGAGTTTTTTTCAATTTTCCTAGAAAAGTGTTAAAAAAAAGCACCACTGCTGCTTGTTACGAGCATAACTTACTTGTTTTTCAATTATTATACTTCTATATAATTACATGCACAGATCAGCACATTTATTAATAGTCGGTAATCACATCATTATATCTTTATAATAATATCGTTAACGAAAGTTGTGTTTCTAAAATTCATTTTATTTTACTATTAAATCAACTTTACCTGTTACCTTAACCGAGTTTACCTGTTACCTTAATCGAGTTTACCTGTTACCTTGGGCAGCCAAAGTAGCTCAAAACATATTATGAAGCAATTTTGTTGCCCGAAAAGAAAGGTACGATTTATTTATATCTTTATGGTATCCGTCAAACTAAAGATACAGTTTTTATAAATCGTTGCTAAGCTGCCAGTGTTTTCATTTTCCCGAAACTTTTAAGACTCTAAAGAGCATTCTGATTTCTAAAGTGAGTCCAATCAAGATCGGACGTTAACGAATCGATACAGAGATCGATAATTAAAAATATATCGCTGCCGCAGCCTCGATTGTGTTTATAAAGACAACGGGGGCGCCGTGACATAACGGTGCTTCAACAAATAGCGGATTAACGAATAACATAGAGTGTGATAAGTTACAGAGAGACCAAAGTTTTTCCATTTACATCATTTTATTTTTACATATATCTTATTTTGTATGTAAAATATTTAAATTGAAATCTGTCTTCTTAATGCATGTATAGACTCTTTTTTTCTTGGCAATATATTCACATATACATCGCTTAATTTCCCACATCTTTTATTTCAGTCATTTCGAACTCTGACCCTATTTGCAGACCGATTTCCAATCTGAGTCCCAATCCCGATCGAGGCCCGATTTCAGTATAGTCTCTATTCTTGTTAATGTTCAAAGGCATAAAAACAAACCCAAAAAAAATATTTATTAAACATAGATAATATTCACGACTGTGCTCTCGTTATCTATCAATATTACGCAATAGACTATCAAACCCAGCGCTCACTCAGTAGTCAACGCATGGTTTTCGATTCAGAAGGTTCATGTTTGAACCATGATCACGAGCCAAACGAAGTTATCGCTATTTTACAGTTAAATAGAATTCATTTTCATGTCTTGCTATAGAAAAAACCTTTTCTATTTATTCGTATGTGTATCACAATAGTCGAAACGTGCCTCGGGGGGCACGCTGAACTGTTGATTCCGGACGTTGTCTCCGCAACAGGGCCAACGGTCATTGACAATACTGGGCGTAAGGAGCTTAAGCTTAAAGAGCTCGCCCTTTAATCTGAATTAAGAAAATTGTAGAAATACAGGCGGCTACAGTGCATGGGCTACGAGTCATGGTGATAACCGATATACAATCTTCCAGAGTATTTTTCTTACTCATCTGCATTACATTAGATGAGTGATTATCATCAGCGTTAATGGTAAAAGAAGCCAACTCGACGAACCTTTGTTTCAAAGGAAATAGACTAGATTTCTTTTCTATAAAGGAGTACTGCTAAATAAAAACAATTTTCATGTGGGGAAGTCTGACGCAGCCGCACACATCGCCGCCGCCTTTACTACAACTGCTGTAGGGATAGACTTGCTTTGCCGCTCATCCGTCAATTGGTCATGTATAACAATAACGTAATTTGTCATTTTTCGTTTTTAGGATAGCGGCGCCAACAGCCTCTTGTTACCTCAAGCCAATGACCGCGCACTAGGCACGCTCGGCTTCCATCGATGGCGGGACTGCGTCATATACTATTAAATCCTATCGCAAAAAGAAAAACGTCTTTTTAAACACTTTCTTTCAGATCTGAATAACCGAATGAAATACGTAATCGTGAACTCTTCTACTTCGATTCAAGCGAACGATTTGAATACCTTCCCATACATGTATTATACCAACTTAGGTATTCCTGTCAGATCTTCGGACTTCCTTGTTAAACTCTCGGCCGCCTTCAGAGCCCAAATACGCGACCGGCCCTTGTCGTTATTATTTGGAACTTCTAAATTTCTTTTGTTGATACCTCTCCTATTCTATTTATTCTAAGCATAGAATAAAATATAGAAATAAAATAAATCACGCAAAAAAGTTTTACTTGTTCCACATCTAACTGATACAAGCATCTACGTTTTTTTTTATGTGCGTTTAGCGAGCGCATCCCGAGTCTCTTAACTTCACTTGTGAAAAGAAGATGGATCTACTGATATAATAATCATTAAAATCATTGAAGAGCAACTATAATATGTAACACACAGACAAAAACAGTAATATTCCTATTTGTCCTGAGATTTACTGATAGAACCATACTGCGGTAGAGCCATCTTGCCGCCAATATGGCTGCAATACAAAAATGGGCCTCTAGACCAGTGAAATACTACACTCCTCACAGAACACGGATCTAAAGTGACATCTTCGGCTTTTGCTTTGCGTCCAGTGAGCAAGAGTTCCGGCAGTCCATTAACCTCTCTCCCTCTTCCATCAACCCTATCTCCCTCCATTAGAAATCCTATTCCTTCCCAAGACGCCAATAATGCACCAGATATTCCTCTAGGATGGCGAGTGTCCATGGGTGGCGGTAACCATCTACTACTTGATGGCTCGGTTGCTCGTTTGCCCCTCGAATATGCTATAAAAAAAAACTACGTTGTTAGTAAAACAAGAGTGGTGGTGAATTTATTAAGTGGACGAGTGTTATCTTCATGCCGTAATTTACAGAGTTCAGATCCCGAGGACGACGGACGAACTGACCATTATATTTTTAACAAGTCAAATCGAACCTCTCGCTCAATGCCTCCAACTCTCAATCCAAAATACGAAGATTGTGAGAACGCATGTCTCTCATCAGGGGGCGATAATAAAAATGTCACGGCCAAGTTATTTTACGAAGGTTTCGAATGAACTGATCTAGGACGATTTTGGGCCATCGCTAAAATAACAATTCGCCGGCGAGCCGTCGCCTTCTTAAGTCTTTTGTCGCCTCGTCCCACGACGATTACAATAAATTAACATAATGGCTTTCACAAATTACTTTATTATATGTTTCAGTCAGTCAGAAGCCTTATAATGAGGTCATATTTCATTCCGTCGTGGGCAATAAGCTTTCGTGGATTCTGTTGTTGCTGGCGTGCTTACGGGATACCATCGGATATACGGTTAGTTTATGAAAAACAAATATCATATACGTCGGAAAGTTCTTCCAAATTTTTTTAACTTCGAAACGTATGAGACGCAAAGGAAACGCAAACGATTGCCAAAAGAAAAACTCTTCGATTTCGAAGCCGTTTTTCTTGTATGAGTTTGTGTCCCCATCGCAATGACTCTTGAACCAATTTTATTAAAAAAATCTAATGACGTCGAGAATAGTGGCGTATACGAGGAAAATGGCTCATGGACTATTCCCAACCGGAATAGTGCATAGTTGATCTCGCGTCAATTACGAACAAGCTTTAGTGATAATCGCATAACAAAAACAACTTTATTTCTTATATTTCATGATTTTAGTTTATAACAACGACTTGTTATTTTTACGTACAGTGCGTGTACATGATAAGAGTCGTCTTTAAGTTGGCGAACTTTAAAAAGGATATTGTTTGACGCTGTCATACTTTTGAAACAAGCATCAATAAACAATCTAAAAACCATAATTATAGTAAATATATATTAATTCTTACATACACAAATTTGAATACATATATTCAACTACTTTAGTCACGAAGATTTGATTAATTGGTTGATTAGCTCAACAGAATTATTTCGTTGAATTACTTATTGCTGTTTATTTAATTATCATAGACTTGTATAAGCATGTTTAACTACATTCGTAGGAGCTGTTACAGCCGCATTGACAATTGAACCTCGCATTAGGTGCGGTCCTTCTGACGCTTGACCAGTTTCATATGATATATCAGTATTGCCTTGCTGATTTTATATGCAAAATTCAATTTTCATATACTTTTACTCTACTTAATATTTTGAAATAAAAATGTATCTATAAAACCAGGAAGCAGACCGCATTATACATAATTTTCTTCAGTATATGTACCAAACCTTTATATATACTAGTAATCGCCCAGTAGTCGAAGTTCGACCATAATTCACTTAAATTTTAATTTTGAACGTTATTAAGGTTCTACTGACAACGAATATACAGTTATCGTCACAGACTTCGGCAAGACTACACAATTAATTTGCCTCACTTTTTCAAACAAATCGCATAACATTTAAATAAAAAACAAATCCAAAACACGAAAACTGAAATGAGGAATACCTTTTTTTTATATGCTTTATATTAAAATAAAATACTAGATTAACTTAAAATTTAACTTATTCATTTTGACTCAAGGGCGGTAACACTTCTTTACCCTAATGACAACTTGAAGTGAGATTGAAGTGAATGTAGTCCTGTCACCTAAATTGATTTCAGATTGAAAATGATTCGCATTATCAATACATCAATCCACTATCATAACTATGAAAAAGTCTTGGTATGATACTTAGTACACAATTAACCATATCTCTCAAAATTACTTCTTCGTTTTTTATAATATGATCACTATTTAAATATACATTTGGTCTATTATTATGTGTATGCGAATATATGTTCTTTCTTCTTTGTTTCCTATTCCAACCCGTCAATTCTCTATGTGTAGCCATAAGGAAAGTAGAATTCTTAAAGAGAAAAACATTAAATTACTGAAACCGAGATTACAAGGATTTATATACAAAAAGACCATTTAACCAGCATAAATACAATTTTTGTACCTATATGATATTATACGTCAGTTCGGATTACTGCTACACAATTTTCTCTTTACAATGGGTATGCATATTAAGCAAGCTGTATTTCACTAATAGTTAATGTATAAAGCCGGGGAAAAGTTAATCTATATATATAAAAGTATGTTTGTATATATGAAATCGTTAAACTCAGGAACTATATGACCGATCATTGTGAATGTTGGTATGTACATGTATTTTTTTACGCAGAAGGTTTTTATGCTATCGCCATTGACGCAACTCGGTGGCAGGTTGGTACCAGGTGGCACTGCGATGTATCGACTTCCGTATCGCTCAACCGATACATGTACATATCAATATTCATAATGATCGGCCAAATCCTTATATATATATATATATATATATATATATAGATTTCGATATTAACATTTACTCCCGGCTTCGTATAAGTAGGAATTGTGACTGGTAGCCAAATCGGAATTGAAAGCGGAGTGAGGCAGAGAATTGCGAACGGGACGAGAATGGAATCTGATCGGAACTGAACCGCAAGACGGACCGGGATCGAAACGGAGAACGGAACTGGGGTCGAAAACGGATGTGGGGTCGGGGTTACAATCAAACGTGTGACCGGCTGCGGAATTAAAAGCGATACGGGTATTCAGTTAGAAATCAATCGACACAAAAGATGAAAGAATTCATTAAAGGTCCATGCTGGCGCAGCTACGGGCGTCAGTTGTATGGGTAAGAACAAACAAAAAAAAAGGCAGTACAATATCTGCCAGCCCAGCGAGTTTAATATATGAATTTAAAGTATTTTCTAATTATTTTTCATTTATATTTAATTACAATATATGTACGCCATTTTCTTCAACTTGTTGCCATTTTATGGGTAGTAGCATAATCTCATTGCTATACAATTATTGGGACTTCTGATCAAAAAACTGCGACAAGTAGTTTTGACAGTCGTCTACAGACCTCAATGTTAACCTAACACTACCTAAACAATTCTGAAAAGACCGAAACAGGTCCAAATCTGAAGGTGCAAGGTCAGGACTATATGGTGAATGCATTGACACTTCCCAACAAAACTCTCTCAATATGTGCTGAGTGTCTATGACTGATAAAAAAACCACACCTTTTTTTGTTGGACGATTCCGGCCGTTTTCTCTCTACTTCTTGCTCGAGTCTCGTGAGCTGTTGGTAGTAGAGATCCGAATTGATGGATTTGCCCATCGAGAAAAGCTCATAATGAAAACATATAGCATCAACATATTGCAAATAAATCTAAATTTCGCTATGATCTGTGGAGCTTGCTTGCCTTTTGAGCATAATTTTTTTTCGCACATTCTTGTCGTACGTAATCCATTTTTCATCAACAGTCACCAATGTTTTCAAAAAACGGTTCAGTGACATTACGTTTTAATAGAGAATGGCAAACGAGTACACGATTCATTACATTTCTTTCAATGAGCTCGTGTGGGACCGAAGTGAGGAGCTTTTTTGTATATCCCGCTTTTTTCAAATGGATCATAACTGTTTTATTGTCAATCTCAGCTCTTCAGCAAAGCCGTAAGAATAAATATGCCGATTTTGCTCTACTTTTTACAAAATGACATCGACATCATCCGTAACAGGTCGACCAGAGCGAGGTTCATTTTGGCATCAAAATTACTGGACTGAAAACGCTTGAATCAGTTTTTGTGCTACTCTTACCGACATTGCAGTAGGTCGATCCACACACGTCACAAATTTTTTTCACGGCTTGTACCGCATTTTTCCTTGTGCTTTGTAATAAAACTTCAAAATGTATCGAATTTCTATGTTAGATTCGCTTATTTTAGTAAACATAAAAACGATAGAAAAATAGCTGTACACCGTTATAATTGTTATTTTTCTTTTTTTTAATGTATCATATATTCAATGGTATCAAAACTGGCCAGATACGAACATCATAACCAAAGAGATTTTGCTGCAACTTTTTACTTACAAAACACGAAAAAACTCTTCCCCCGAAGTAATATAAAGAATAAATATTTATTAGACAAACTGTTATCTGACAAAGAAACATTGACGATAATAATTGTGATTATATTTCACATTCAGTAAGATTATCTCTTCTCAGTTTGACTACAGACTTTAACATAAACAAAAGAGTACACAAATTATATATATATATATATATATATATATGTATGTATGTGTGTGTGTGTGTGTGTGTGTGCGTGCGTGTCTGTGCGTGCGTGTTGTGTCAAACACTTGATAGTTATTTTTTTTATGAATGTAATGTATTTCTAATGAATATTATGTAAAAATGTTAGTTTTCTGCAATCCTCCATATAAACTTTATCTATCTCAATATCCCGCTCCGCCGTACGTGCAAATGTGCTGAAAATAGGGCACAAAGTTTTCTCTTCAGGTATTAAAATACAGGTAATCTAAAAAATAGCACAATAATACAATATGATCAAGATTTTCTTAGCACGTGCCTATACCCACACAAATTTGTCGATTCGCATCGATTGTGCCGTTTAACCTTTCGTATTCGCCTGAAAGTTTGAAATTCTTTTTTATTCGGATATTTTAAAAACTTCGCTCATTTCACTTCAAACTTGAAATCTAAACTTTTTCAATATAAAACCGTGACGATCGGTTTTCTTTGTCTCGCTCCGTTCGAAGTGCTGTGTTATTAACCTATGGAAAAGTCATTATGTACTTCAGCCAACTGACAAAATTATTCCCCCCGATTTTATGATCTTCATACGTCACAGTCTTTCTCTAGTCCGGCCGCGAATGGTTGTGTACAAATTCGCTCCCGCTATGCTATAACAGAGAGCTCTCTTCTATGAAAAATTCGTCCAATATTACATTTTTAAATTCCTGCTAAAAAAATTTAAAATTTTCGAAAATCGGGAAGTTATTGGTTTTACTCTGTTTATCAAAATCGAGTTTTCATCAGATCTTGACGTTTTGAGGTCCTAGGAAGCTCCCCTAATGATTTTACGACGTTGTTTGTGTAACTGTTGTATGTATGTATGTATGTATGTGTGTGTGGATGGAAGTATGTAAAGTTCCTATAACTTTTGAACGGCTTGACCGATTAGAACCAAACTTTGGCATTCCAAATAGTTTCATCAAACTTAGATTTTTTGAAAATTTAATTTGATTCGGATAGATAGATTCGAAGAAATAAAATAAAAAAACTATATATTTTTTTAATGTGAGCTTTTTGGAATAACTTTTAAACGGCTTTACCGATCGATTCCAAAAATTAATCAGCTCTTAACATTAAGAAAACACGTTGATTACCGCCAGCCGATCAAAATCGGTTGTTTCATTTGCGAGATATCGTGAATGAAAAAAATCGCAATAAGTGATTTTTTCAAAATTCTCCGAAATTTTGTACTTAATAAAAAGCATGTTCTGAGTACTTTTATAGAATATAAAAACTTGCGTAGATCACCACCGGTCCGGTTGAAGTCGGTTGATTTATTCGTGAGATATCGTGAATGAAAAAAATCGTAAAAATGATTTTTTATTATTTACTCTAAAATTTGGTACCTGATTAAATGCATATTTTGAATTCTTTTATAGAACTTAAAAACCTGCGTTGATTGCCGCTAGTTCAGTCACAATCGATTACTTTGTTCAAGAGATATCAAAACAAAATAAAAATAAAACTTCTCTTACAAAAATTCTAAAATTCTGTATCAAATCAAATTCGTATTCCCAAAAATTTTTAAGAGAAATAATGATTTTTGAATTCTAAGTGTTCAAAACGTACTATAACTATGTTTTTGAGCTAGGAGAGTTCAAAAAGTACTATAATTTACTAATATCAATACGTTTGAACACTTTGGGCTTGAAAATAGTACGAAGTTTCAGGAGAGGCCTGAATGGTCAGCCGTAGTTCAGATTTTTAAGCTTACACACACTAAGAAAATTTCAAAAACTTATAGACAAGTGTATTTTGATATTCAAGCAGCTCAAAAACAAATCGACAAATATCACAGCGGGAAGTTTTAGGGACGGCCTTCAGGATCAATCGAATTTCAGATTTTTTTTCTCCTTTTTTTCTGCTTTACGAAAAATACCAAAAAATATAGCTAACGAATTTAGACAATGGCGATACATGCAAACGAGGTGTACACCGCTACACGTCTATCTAGCATCAGAGCGGTGAGCCGGTGCCAATGTTTGCAGGCCTTTGAAACACACACTCGCATACATTTCACACTCGGAAGTGTAAAAAATTTGAACGCTAATGATCTAAAATAGTATTTATAAGATTCTAAGCTTTAAATTATCTAAACTAAACTGTTCTAAAGTACTCGTAAAATAATTCTTAAAAGTCACTTTGTATAATTTAATAAATGCGTGTTTTAGTGCTATTTTGTGTCACTAGATGGCTTTTTAGACTTCACGTCGTGATGTATTTGTATCTAATGGAATTAGCTATAATTATGTTTTGATGCTTTTATAAAATATGCATATATCCTAAAGTACAATATATTTACGTATATTTAAACCGGTTTTACTACAAAGCAACATAATGCAAATAGCAAACCGTAAAGTATTCAATTAAGAATTAGATCACGTTAGCCGTACTAAGCTCCTAAATTCACCTTTAAATCTACTAGACCCCTTAACTGTATTATACAGAAATAACGGAAAACAGTTTTCGCACGGGCATCTCGTATTTCTCTTAGGCGGGGGGCAACTAACTCGACGTTTAGTGGCACATAATCTAGTAAAATAGAAAACCTGTAGTAAGAAATGTACACTAACGTCATAATAATATATCAAATAGTTAAATTAATTACTCGCAGAAGTCAGGCGGCGGCGCTTGCCAAATGTTTTTTACCGCCTTATAATTGAATGGGATCCCCAGAAACAACAGCGGCGACGTTCACGAGGCCAATATTTACTATTTATTGACCCGGAGCGACGTAGATGTTTAATTGGCCGGGCGAGGGGCACCGCACGCCCATATTTCTCTAGTCGATAAATCCGTTCGAAACGAATGAACCCACACGCGCGCCCCCACGCGGCGCCGCAAGGAAACAATCCCGTATTGCGAATGGTTACGATGCTTCGTGTCTGACGTGATTTCGGTTCGGTTCGGCTCATCTTGGAACACCCACACCGTTGACTGTTGTTTTGTTACGGGGTCATACGCATAGATCCGAAATTCATTGCCTTTGTAAATATTATAGACAGCTTTTAATGCACCATAATTGTGTTGTTTTGTCATTTTTTTGCACCAATCGACACGAGCCTGTTTTTGATCAATGCTGAAGTTGTGCGGAATCCAACGCGAGCAAATTTTATTTGCAGCAAAATTTTCGCGTAATATAACTTTTTCCCCGACCTAATAAATACATAACGTACGTGTAGAACATAGTACGCGAAATATACCTACATATTTTATTAATATAATGCCATCTGTAGTCTATGTCATGCAGTGGAATTTGTTATTGTCAAATAGCAACAACGGAGTTACTACAAAATTACACAAAATGACGCTAAATAACTGAGGTATATAAGAATTATTCTCTAAAATAAGATAAGAGAAGACATCGACCGGAAATTCCTTTCATCTTCAGCTATTTCTGGCCACCAGCAATCAGTGGCGGTCCGCTAATGCAATCGCAAAGCCTTAACGTATAATTAAATCCAACAAGACCGCGGTCAGCGAGCCCCACGACCCAAACGGAATATCTTAAGAATTCGAAATAGAACTTTGTTTAGAAATAGGCGTAATAAAATATCGATGTCAGGAGAAGAACGGTTCTGAAGGGTGAACGGCTTATGGCAATGAAATGGGTTTCCTTCATGCCTTTGGAGTATGGGCCCCTGAACGTTCGCACTTCACCTATATGTTTAATGGATGAAACGTACTTTATATAATTTTTTGAATGTTAAAAAATATATCGTGATTGGGTTGGCTAAAAAAATTCTGGCCAGACTATGATTAATCAAAAATTAAAAAATGACCCTTTTTTAAATAAAATTGCACTTATTAGTTTATCGAAGAAATTTTATACAAATCGAAACTAACTATATAAACAAATAAGTCGATATTAGTAATTTAGACACATCGATTTAACAAACTAGTTAAAAGCACTGCTTTATAATTGTGTGATACAAATTTGCTTTTTAAAATAATAAGTGCAATGTTTTAATAAAACGTGTATTTCAATTTTTAACTAATCGTAGTCTGGCCAGGAATTCTTTAGCCAATCCACTCGCGACATATTTACCAACATACTAAATTTGATATAAAACACTTTTCATCCGTTAAACAGATGGGTGAAGGTCGCTTCTAATTCCGATCTTAGACTAATTACCCTGTATCAAGATTACCAAAAAAAAAAAACTTATTCGAAAACTAGTACATTACTAGTACATTTACAGTATACAGTACTAGTACATTTTTTTATTAATAGTTATTTTGATGACCAAAAATTAACTGGAAATACATATTATACTTACCTTTTTGTAATATCAAATTATATCACAACTAATATCTTTCTACTTTTTTTGAAGTTATATTTTTTTCGTCACATTACAGAATGGACTATCCTCGAGGGGTAAAGCGAGTTAAAGTCGATGAAATCGGTGCTTCAAATTATTTCACTGTTAATGAAAACAGCAATAATGGAATACTTTTAAAACTCATGTCTTTCTGCAGCTACAACAAGTACGAATTGTTGGTCTGTAATTGACTTATAACTCTATTGTATTTAGAAATTCGTCACTGAGGTGTTATTTCAGCAACGTCTGCGTTTTAAAAAGTAATTATTGTTTAAACTTTTATTTATAACTAATCCTATTCTTTCATCAACGACCGTCCGTTGAAAGAAGTAAAAAGATTTGATCGGCGACGGCCGACGCCCCGCCGCATATTTCTGCGTTACTCTAAGATACCGTTTCCCGTCTGCGTTCCTCTCGCGTAATCATAAAATCAACATAAAAGCTTACTTCCCGGCGTAAAAGATTAGTTTTATTGTTAACCACGCTCAGACAGTTGGAGCATTAATCCGCGACGCTAAAGAAAGCTCACGGAGCGACGACATTTTGATACGTCCGACGACATCGTCGAGTCGTTAACGATCGTGTTTACCACCGTCGTGCAGTCACATCTCAGGTGGGCTCAGATCAATTAACGCGCATCTCCGATAGTGCGCAGGCTGTCGAAGAAAATCATTTTATTGGCCACGTGTCGTCGGAGCATTGATAAAAGGATGCAAAAATCAACTGTGAGCCCTTAGCAGAGGCACTCGGCAGGATGTAAAAAACTATACGCTCAGAGATTCTTGCGGGAAAAGAGGAATTTTCAGAACTAGGGGAGTAACCCACGCAACTCATAAAACTGACAAGTTGGTCTGCAGTGAAGAAGCGATATGGCTAATAGATGAAATGATTATGCCGATGACAAGAGATAGACTTTTGAATGACAACACTATCCGTGTTCGAAACAGACTTTACTGAGTGCAAATTGTTTAGCGTTGCTCGATCCAGCGCCGGTATGATGTCTATAATCCATTTTGGTTAATTATTCTTATCTCTTGTCGTCGACGTCTTATCGATCAAAGAGAATTTATAAGGAAATAAATGTTATTGCAAAACTCGGTTTTAATACAAAAGACTTATGAAATACAAATAATATAAGGCGATAAAATACGTTCGCGCTTAACCGACGAGGTTCCAGACTCGAAATCCTCAGTACTTTCATTCCACGCGTGGTTACCGTACACAAAACTTTTGGAAAAAAACAATAACAAATGTTCCAATTTCACGTGTAGACACAAACAAATCAGAGAATAGGATACCGATGGGCGGCCGCGAGCCCTCGGCAATCAGTCCGGAGCGAATCACCGAACGTTGCGGCCCGTCCCTGGGCGGTCACACGCGAATGGAAACGTAATGAGATCGCGCAAGGAAAAATAAAGCGAAAATAAACTGCAAGCCGAACGCGCCCGTTAAAAAATAACGGAAGCATAAAATAGATTTGGAAGATGCCAAAGTGCCGCACGCTTCATAACGCTCCTTCATTTATGGATAAGAAAAAAAAATTTCGAAAGTATCATAATTATAGAGTGTATGAATGCAATCATTACATGCAATTATTACAAGCAAGCAATTACAATGCAATCATTACACGCAATTATTACAAGCAAGCAATTACAATGCAATCATTACACGCAATTATTACAAGCAAGCAATTACAATGCAATCATTACACGCAATTATTACAAGCAAGCAATTACAATGCAATCATTACACGCAATTATTACAAGCAAGCAATTACAATGCAATCATTACACGCAATTATTACAAGCAAGCAATTACAATGCAATCATTACAATTATTACAATCATTACAATTCACTTCGGAACGGATGAGTAACGAAGAGACAGATTCAGTTACTGCTAGAGGTCGCCACCAAAAATTACAATGTCTTTCCTCATTTGTGGAGTAGGGCTTCTCTATCTGAAATTGTATATCATATATTTTTTATTAATTATTGCTTAACAACAGCGAATTAGACAACCATTTTGAAATGGAACTATACTTGCTGCAATTTTAAAGCTAACAAAAAAAAAAAGGTTATGTTAAACGGTTATTTTCACAAATAATCATGTTGTCAAGTTTTACACATCGTACCTCTTGATAGACGAGAAAGTTTTCTAAATTATTTCGACATTTTTTGTCTGTTCTATTAAATAATTTTATGAAGCTGACGGAATTAATCCTTAATAAATTATCTGTACGCAAGTTTTATCGTTTTGTATCTCACGAGAGTATATCGATAGAACTAGGTGCTAACAAGAGGCAACGAATATTGTTTGATCGTAAAAAAACTCAAATTCTTCGCATTATGAGTCGTAGAATACTAAGTGTATTCTTACTTTTCACTTATTACTTAAATACACTCACTGGTACAACGAGGGACTATTGTGTTAGACCTCTTTTATGAGGTTCGTTTCAGTCTACTGCAGATAAAAGTAACGCCTTTCGACGACCTTTTCATTTTAGGTCGAGGTACTGGAGCTTCAGCCAATTAATTACTAACTAAAACAAGCATGTAAGTTGCGCTGTTATTTTAGAGTAAGGCAAGTATAGTATATGTTATTTGCGCAGCAGTTGATAACTTCAGGTCGTACTAACATGGTGTGTTACATGGGGTACCAGTGCAATTTAATTTTCGCCACATGCTAAAAAATACACTCTGATTTGTTTCTTTTAACGTACGAAAAAAAACAAAGAAAAAGCAATACTTCGATAAATAACATTTCCCTTGTTCATAAAAAAATTCAATTGACACTTATTTGACATAAGATGGAGCAAGTCTTTTAATTTTTTGTTGTTCTAGGAAAATGCGTATTTCAAGATGTAAAAAGTTATATGAACTAATTAAACTGACGAGTCAACAATAATTTATTCATCAACCATTTAATGGAACGAGGCGAAAATAGAGTAGAATAACGAAAATAGATTTAGATTTAAAGAGTGAGAAAAATAGATGAACAACGGAGATACAAAGACAGATATATAGATGAAGATGCCAGAAAGAGAATTCTACTTGAGTGATTTTTAAGCATTTATTAAGAAACTATTTTAGAAATATAAAAGCGGCTGTTAATAGTTTTTAACTTATCAAATTTTAATAATCTAATCAGTAGTATAAACGTGCGAGTGAGTTCACTTGGTCGTTTGTACCGCTTACGCATTTCAATTTGAAGTCCGATATAAGTTGCGTTTAGCTCGGATGTCGATAAAAAAGACGAAAGATGTTTGGCGGTGGTGTTAGAAAAATTCTATGCTATGTCCCTTAAAAAACAACGCCGGTCGTCGCTAAATACGACAAAATCGGTTGATCCATTCAAGAAATATCGTTAACGAAAAATTCGAAACAAAAGCTTTTTCAAAGTAACATGTCAAATTCTTGATGGAAGGATGTTTAGTATTTGGGCATTTTTTTTTTTGCTTAAAAACTGAGTCGAATTCGTGTGCGTGCGTGCGTTCAAAAATCTTCACTAAATAAATTTACTCGAAGATTTTTTTTAAATATTTTACTGATAAATTACGAAATATAACTGGATTTTTTGCTTAAAAAACAACGTCGACTGTTGCAAACTGCATGAAAATTGGTGCATTCGTTCGAAAGATATCGTTAACGAAAAGTTCGCAAATAGAATATTTTCAATTGAAATTGAATAAACATGAAATTTTGATGGATTGAGTTTCCATTGGATCATCTTTTTCTGCTTATTAAAGTACGTCACATGCCGTAAAGTATATTAAAATCGAACAATGCTTTCGAAAGATATCGTGGTTAAAAAAGCGTTTAAAAAAAGTTTTCTTTTAATAAATTTTAATTTTAAGGGCTTAAAGAATTGAAAACGTGTAAAAACGATGTTTTTTTTAGCTAAGAGAGCCCGGAAAACGTTAGTCATTCTTTTGACCGTGATGAGGTAAATAATTTACTTCTGCTCTATTATTGGAAGCTTTAAGCTCGAAAGTAATAAAAAGTTTCAAGAATAGCTTGCAGGGTTAACAGTCAATACGTCTTCGGCTGTTCTACATATTGCCTTTAATCTGAACTCAATCTTCAAAGCTCTAATATGTTAGTTTAATAACAATATCGTGGCGGGAAGTATTAAGGATGGCCCGCAAGGTCGACGGTATCTTAAATTATTTTTCCACGCTCGGGCGGGAGAAGCCAGCCGCCTAATATCGTACAAATGTATTACGACATCGATCACGGAGATCCGAGTGAAGCGTATCCCGTGTTATTTCACTCTCACGGTAGAAAAGCACAAGAGGGCCGCGTGCCGGAGTACAATAACAAGAGGGAGCCGAAACCGCGACCGCAAAGTAAACATCGCGACCGGGGCACGTGAAACTTCCGTGATCGATATAAAAATTACCGCAACAGAAATACGAAACGACGACGTGAAGCACTAGATATTGGTAATGCTATTTGAAATTCAAATGATAAAGCCCTTTACGGGATCCCGCCGAGTTGATTGAATATAATTTATGCTGTTCGCTCAAAATATTTTTGGAGCCATCTGCGAAGCTGAACCTTCGGACGTTATTTAATTAAAACATAGAAATATTTCAGCGACCCGACGACTCTGCCGAAGGACAATTTCTCAATATAAAATTTTCTGTTTCATCTTACCCGATTTTGCAAAAAGTCGCGTAAATTGTAAAACGGTACCGAAACGATATTATATGATACTTTTTCTCGCGTGGCAATTAGCATTTCTTTCGCATATCTGTTTATCTACTATTAAAATTAACATTCGCCTGTGACTCCGCGCAGGTGGACGCAGAATGAATTAGTTCATCATCAATATCGACTGCATCCTACTCCAGCTCTTTGTCCTACTGTCGACATTTGTCACGATCGCGGTACTGGTCTCGATATCGATGCCAGTCCCGCTTTCGATTTCAACTCCAGCCTCGGTGGTGCAGGCCGAGACGAGCGGCGAATGGTTTCTATTTCTACAAATTTGATATTGGACCTGCTAGAGCAAACGCTTTAGCGTGTCCGATATTTGCGTTAAAAAATAATTAAATTTTCGATTTTCTAGCTCACATGACATTTAATAAGCTGGTATCAATCTCATACGCGTATCATTCTTAGATCTAGAGAACCGAAATTCAATTTTAGTTGACGAATATCGGACACCTCGTTGCGTAAACTTTTATAGAAATAGAAACTATTTGCTGCTCGTCTCGGCCCACTGATCTTTTCGATATCACTGTTAAAAATTGCCAATCGACAAACAAAAATAAGCAAATAATTCTTACATAAATACAAATTAAACACAAATAAAAATAACTACAGAACTAATACAAAATAAATTATACAAGCAGCTTCTAGTCATTTTCACAGTTTTGCTTCATCTAAGGTAGATAAATACGAACAGACACGATGCAAGTTGCGATTTTATTTATAGAGATATCCCCATTAAAGGATTTGACAGCGCTTTATTCATGCAAGGGCTTGGTGTCGGTTATAATTGTCTTCATAAAAATAGCGGGTACGAAAGGAACTCTTTCTCGCTTATTCTGTTGGCCGTCACGCGCCATTGTTTGCAACACCGCCCGCAACAATTTATCTGCAGGCCTAAACGAATTAAATCAAAATTCGTTTCTATTTCCACAAAAGCAGGAAAATTGTTTCTATTTCTACAAACACTTCACCGATGTTCTTTTAATAAATTTTTCGAATTTCGATTCTCTAAACCACTTGACATTTCGTTAACCGACGCTAATCCCACACATTTATCATTAGTAGAATATACCGGCGTTTACGACAATCTAAAGCCATTTCTCTAGGACCGCTGCTTAAAATAGAATTATTACTATATGATTAAGCGTGGAATAGTCACAAATAGCGAACGAATAATAAACACAAAATTACGAAAGAAAAAAGTTAACAATACTGTCATAACTCAAAATAATGCATGCACAACTCTCGATAGTGTGACAGGAAAAATAAGTATTATACTTTCTTTAACCGACCGGAAACACTCACTATGCCTTTTTTCTCTACTAAAAGCCTGTTCAACGATTGAATCATTGAATTACTTTATGAATAATCATAAAGTAATTCGGTATTTGTGCATTTTGCCCACATTTAGGCGTGTATTATCGAAGGAAATAGGTTAAAACCAATTTTCATTCGCTTTGATTGACAACATATATGAGTTATGTATTTAAATTCTCAGTACAGGTACTTTCAGACGCAAAAGACTTGAACTCTTTAGCAATCGTATAACTCATTGAAATAGCATGTGCCTTGTGAGTTGAGAAATGGTTGGCTATCTGCTCCCGCTTCGCCCTTTACTTTTTACGTGATATACCACGATACAATTCTGTGCAAAAGAAATGTCTTTTAATTCTCAGATCGTTTGCTCATAGCGGAACATGTATCTAAAGACAATAGCAATTCTGTAAGATTTAAATGTTTGACAGTAATTATAATAGTAGTTTTATCTGTTGCAAATTATTTGCCATTAGATTATGATGAGCCAGCGAGTCGTCTATCTTTCTCTTCTTTGAAAACGTGCGATGTTCTAATATCAGTTGCAGACTATGTTACGTCATATAACATTATCATGTCTTAGAAACGAATATCCTATACACTCTCTGAATTTGTTTTCTTCACCTATCCCAAACTCTTCGTACACACCATCGTCACTTGAAGTCAAGGATGTTTAAATCCTTTTCATGCATTTTATAAGAGATCAACCTCAATCCCCAACGCCTCAAAGAACTTCCTTCACGGCCTATTAATAAACACAGACTTCTTCTGCTCGAAGCCATCACTAATTGCAACTGAACCAGAAGTTGGCTTGACTGAACAACTTCTTACTCCACACTCCAGACCCACTTTGGATGCTACGTAAAATGTGTAGGCCCCTTAAACGCACTGAGGTATAGGAAATCCTTTCCGAAGATTGGCGGTCGAGGCGTGTTGTCGTCTCCTAGTAAAACATGAAATATTGACTTTCCCTCAATCCCACAGATTTGATATCAATATGCGCCTTTGGCGAAATGCCACTTTGCCTACTTTATACACACTAAGAGAGTTAAGGTAAAGTGCCACTTTGCCCACTTTATACATCATAAGAGAGCTAACAAAATTACTATTGAAATTGATATTCAACAGTCATCAAAGTCGCTATTAAACAGCATTGAACGTGATATTTTAATAAGAAAAAAATCCCGTTACATATGCATTCCCTTTTTATGTACACGTATATCGAATAGCATTTTTTACGAATAACACTGTTTTATCAGACGTAAGTGTTCAGCATGGCAACTCTCCTATTCAGTTTGACGATTCAAAATATGACATCAAAATTTATATTTCCGCACAATTTGTGGTGCATGATTAATGATAGGGTAATGTAACTTGTTATTAGTGATGTCGTTTGTGAAAGCGTCAAGCTTCGAATGCCTTTAAAAAATGATGCATTTACCCGTTTGTCATCTGTTCATTCATATCACAGCACACCGAAATCTTTTGACAAACAACGTTCCTTCGATGAAATATGTAGCAAAATAACTTTCGGAGGCTGAGAGGAAGCACCCGATGCTACCAGCAACATCAGGCTAACAGCTGTTTTCGACCCAGAATCATTTCTCAACTGACAGTCTCTGCGGTCACTTCTACCGCTAAACAAAAACATCTCAAACACAGCATTCAAGAGACCACGTATCTTTTTACCCCAATTCCCTTTGAAAGAGGGTATTTAGATAATGTATGTATGTATGGCTCAACTCCTCTCTGTAACTACTCAAAATGGTAATGCCGCTAGTATAATGGGGTTTTTTAGGTCAAGCCTGGAATAGGAATATCTGTAATTTAGATCTAATTATCTATTTTAATTTAATAAATTAATTTGTCTCTACGACATTTCTCTTTTAAGTTATTTAAATTTATTTTTGTGTGATAAGTGCTAATAAAATTATTTCAATTTCAGCTTTGTTGATTTTCTACTTTATAATTTTTATATTTCGTCTTTAAAGTATTTTAAAATATCTATGTTCCTTATATACATTTTATCATATGGATACATTATATTTATGAATGTGATTTTGAACTCCTTGAGTTATAAATATTGCCTATGAGTTTTTGAGCTCAAACATTTGAAAAACGGTAGACCCTCAGGCCATCTCTGAAAGTTCTTGCTACTTTCAATCTCAAAGTGTTAAAAACAAAGGAGCAATAAAATATTGAGCTCATGCTTAGAAGATTGATTTTATTGCTTTTTCAAGCTCTCCGAACTCAAAAATATAGTTCTAATACATTTTGAACTCTTACAATTCAAAAATCTAATTGTAATAAAAACCCAACTTTTTTAATATTTCAACTACAATATCTTTCGAACACGTTATTTGATTTTGATGTGCTTTATGACATCCGACGCAGTTTTTTTAAACAGAAAAAGATGATTGAGTATCAAACATGAATCCATCAAGAATTGCACACATTATTTTGAAAAAACTCTTTTATTCAAATTTTCCGTTAACGGATCACTCGAACGTACCTACCCATAGGTTTTGATTCATTTTGCAACAATTGACGTTGTTTTTTAAGCAGAAAAGGTAGCTACATTTAGGAGTGTATTAGTAGAATAGTTTAAGTATTATTTAAAAAAAAATAATTTTTGAAAAATTTTTTTCAACACACACACAGAAAGATTCATACATACATACATACCGACACTATTCTAAATATGATTAAAATAGATTTGTAGAAGCGTAAAACGCTAAGATCTGATGAAAACTATTTTCTCCAAAAAACAATCTCTTGAACAAATGAACTTATTTTGATGAACTTAGTAACGTGGTCGTTGATTTTTAAAGGGAACAACTGGATGGATTTTAGAATCTATCGGTAGAGCAATTTACAAAATACTGTAAATAAACACTTTAAAAAAAATCCAATTATATCTTTCAACAAATAACCGATGTTTATGCAGTTTGCAGCAGTCGATGCAACTGTTTGGGGAAAAGAGGTGATTAGTTTTTGGTAACAATCGGTTTAAAATTTAATCCAAAAATACATTTTTGTCAAAACTTTACTTTTGAGTTACCTCAAAACTATCGCCGAAGCTAGTTCTAAGTTTCAGGAAGTCTAAGTTGAGTGACCCCTTTCGAATTTCACAAACTATGTCTCCATCGGTTAATATATTCAAAAGTTGTGAGAGCCTTACACGCATATACACGCATATACACGCACATACACGCACACACGCACGCACTCACGTACAGAGAGAGAGATACATACAGATATAACTAGGAAAATGGTTGAAATAGATTCCTAGAACAAGGTCCTAAAACGTCATGGTCTGATGAAAACTTAATTTTCGAAAGTCGGTATGAAAACAGTAACTTTCCAATTTTATGAAAATGTTACAATTTTCATAGCAGAAATACACACATATATATATATATATATATATTAACATTCCTATTTGTTCGTTTTTAACAAACGAACAAATTCTTCAAATTTATTAACATAAATATAAAGTGCGTAAAAATGTAAAGGGGTCAAAAGGACGCACAGTGCGTTTTCGTGACCGTAAGTTTGTTGAAAACTTTTGTTTATTCCTGTTTATTTACTTTTTTCTATTTTAGTCGTCAAACATCGGCTTAGATAAAATCACAATATACAGAAAATGAAACCAGAAACAAATTCACGACACGTAAAAAATGCCACTTAAGCAAAAACTTTTTTGTTTTATTTTAACAACTTAGTCAAACAGAAAAAAAAATATTTATAAACGGACAATTTTTGTATATGTTCCACCGACGATTTCGCAAAAGGCCCTAACGATTGCGATAATTCTTTTTATTTTTATAAAGTTTTGCTTTTTAAGTATGTTCGTATCAATTTTCAGTTCTTCTTCCGTATAATAAACTGATTTTACCCACAGAAAAATATATTTTTCTTAGCGCTGCTCTATAGCACCATCTCGTAAGATTTGAGGTGATTGCATTTTTACTATGCTCTTTGTTCTGAACAACAAATAGCACTACATAAATAAAATACACAGGTAAATTTTTCATTTGTATATTGTTGGAATTGAACTTTTTCCAAGTGAAGTCATTTATATTCCCAAGGCTAACTTCAAAGACGCCAAGCAACTTCGATCGCCCGAGTATTAAATATTAAACTAGTCTTATAAATACTTTTTTGTAAATGTACGTTTTATTGTTCTTGTGCTCAGGGACCGTTCGCAAACAACTTTTTTTTTCTACTTTCATTCAAAAGGAGGTTTGACTTACACTTACGTATTCATCTCCACCCCTCCCTACTATATTATGTATATTGTAATTTGTCACGTTAAATGTAGAAAAAAACGTCCAAAATTGACATATTTTTTTAGTTTCTACGTTCAATCTGAACAAGTAAAGACAACAAAATAGATGATAGTCAAGTGAGGATAAATACCTATTAACAAGAACCAAATATTTTTTATAAGAATTCCATTTCATTTGCAGATGTGATGTATCCGGCAAACACCGATAACCTTAGGCCGAGGGAATCGATTCTAGACATGCTTTCGAGATAAGTTCAATTATCGCTCGATACGCAATATCGAAACACCCACGCCGACCCACGGACGGACCCACGCCCACCGGCGACCCCATCTGGCGATATGCCGTGAAGATGAGCCATTGTTTCTTTGTGTCACGATTAGCATCTAGGTGTGAAAAATCGGGCCCACGTTCAAATCTCAGATTTGAGATATCGCGATAACTATTGATACGTAAAAGGCGTCGCCTGGTCGTCCACAAAGGAATCGATGGACTGAAGACGGTTTCGTTTTATTGTTATTGTTGTGTAACACATGGCACGTCACTGTTACAGCAACTCCATAGATCCAAAAACAAGATCTGACTTTGCAAACGAGTGGGCAGTGGCTCTACCGTCTTTGACGAGAGTTGAAAAAATTGTAGGATATTAGTAAACTTTAGGGAAAAACTCTAAATTGAAAAAAAATTATGGTACGTTTGTGTTACTAAGTACAAACTATGTTGCATTTATCCAAGTGAACTTTCATATAGATATTTGATATTTTAGATATTTGATGAATCTAGTTGATTTTAAGAATTTTTTGTACGTTAAATAAATTTTTTTAAGTTATTATCGGGCAGCACAAATTATTTTTTTTGTAAAAACAATAATCAATTAAATTAATTTAATAAATTATTATATGTTTTTGCATGTGGTAGATAATAGAGATATATCCTAATATGATATTATAGGTGAGGCGCACTATAAGTTTCGGGAACTGGCCACTTACAAAAACAACATTTTAAAAATAATAACTACATTTGAAAATGGAACTCTTTGGCTGTAGAATACAGTTTGTATCATTTAATATCAATTGCTTTTACATTGTGGCATCATTTTAAAAATTGCCTGTCTTCATCGCCATATATGAATTTAAGTCGTTAAATTTTCGTACTATGATTTTTTACGATTCAAGTGTAATTTAACAGTTTAGCAGAGCCTCGTTCGGCTTTTAACTGCTTTTGGCGATGAAGCACCATTCAAGACGACTATTTATAACTGGTTTGCAGAATTCAAGAGCGTTCGTGTCAATCTCAGTGACGAATTTTATGATTGTCGCCGATCCACCGCTGTGACCAAAAAAACGTCGATAGTGTGCGCCATATGATGGAAACAGACAGGCATGTGACCTACCATGAGATTAGGCATCTTTAGACATAGGCATGAGTCAAATACAATAAAATTGTGCTCGCAGTGGATTCCACACAATTTGACTGAGGCTCAAAAAACGGACCCCGTCACTTGATGTAATGCCATGCTTACTAGCAATGTAAGAAAAAACAGAATAAGTGCGATTAAGGAAGGGGCATACATTTTGGTGTGGGACATAGTAACAGGTGATTAAACATGGACTTATTGCTACGACCCTAAAACGAAGTAGCAATCCACCATATGGATTTATCGAGATGAGCCGAAACCAACCAATGTGACGCGCGAGCAAAGTGCCTCTAAGCGGATGATTGCTTCTTTTTTTAATAAAACTGGAAACGTGACTACTGTTTCTTTGGAGAATTGTCGTACCGTGAATAGTAATTGGTACACGGTTATCTGTTTGCCGAAAGTTTTCAATTGTCAAACTTTGTAAAAATTTCGTATCCTAGTCGTATCATATCGCACCATGACAATGCAAAACAGACAAACAAATTTTTGAAGAAGAAAAACATAGGACTTATAAGCAATCCTGCATGCTGGCACCTTGTGACTTTTTTTTTGTTAGCAAAAATTAAGAACCAATTACGCGATCAACGACTTTCATCACCATAAGAGGCTGTCAAAGAATATGAAAAACATGTTTTCGAGGTCACCAGGGAAAAGAGAAGTGGCATAAACGTTTTCAAAATTGGTTCACTCGTATTAAAAAGTCCATTTATGCTAACGGAGTATATTTCGAGAAATAATAAATTCATTTTTGACCATTCATAATATTTTTTTCTCATTTATTCCAGAAACTTTCAGTATGCCCTACGTAAAATCATTAAACTATAACGTAAAGCCATGGGCAATGATGCTAAACACTATGTAGAAAATACAAAATATTATGAAGTATTAAAGACAATCAGTTATAAAACCAAGATGTAATCTAAATCTTAATAAAAAATCATATTGAATAAATTTATCTCCTTGAAACTGAAAGCTGCTATTCTGCGTGACGTCAACTATGTGGAGGGACAGGGACGAACTCGATCATTGACTAAAATCAATCACAAAAATAGACCAGGCAACTTCGAATAGTAAAATAAACATGAATGAAACCGACATTTTAAACTGGAAGTGCAGCTTAAAATATTGAGTATGACTCGATATCTTAATTATACTGTGGTAGGAGCTCACTGCAGCCCACCTGGATGCATCATAGAAATGAGGCAACTCGAATGGTCAACAACAACCATCAACAACGGTTCTGTGTTGTTGACTTTTATCATTTTTTGCATATATATTCGTTAATAACGTGGATATTTCAGTGTTTTAAGGTAAATTTCATAAGCTTTTGTGACATGAGTAGTTCAAGGAGAAGCTGTTTAAATAACCCTAACTATTTTTGCTACGTATGTGGAGAATATGTATTATAAGAGTACAGAAAAGCTATATCGGAGTGCGTTAAAAATATATAATTACTGTACTTTGGGATATTTAATTATAAAATATAATTATAAAAACGACAAGTCTTGGGCTCCCAATTGTGTTTTTAAATCGTGTGTTGAATACTTAAGATTATGGAAAAGCGGCAAAATAAGTAGTCTTAAAATTAAAACACCAACAATTTGTAAAGAACCACAAAATCATATAGATGACTGTTACTTTTGCAGTGTCAACATTAAAGGCATAAACTCAAAAAATTGAGCTGAATGGCAGTACCCAACTACTACTTGTGTTCAACTTCCAGTGCAACAGTTACCTGACTTTTTAGTATCTGAAAATACATCTGAGATTAAATATCACACTCTCACAGAACACGGAGTTGAACAGCTTCCGCTGTTGCGTTTCGTCAAACGAGTTAGAGTTCCGATAGCCGAATCCCTTCCTCTACCCCTCCATCAGACCGATCACTCTTCCGTTGGATATCGCATTCCCTCCCAAGGAACCGACAA
Source organism: Eumeta japonica (assembly GCA_005406025.1). Lineage (NCBI taxonomy): Eukaryota > Metazoa > Arthropoda > Insecta > Lepidoptera > Psychidae > Eumeta > Eumeta japonica. The sequence continues at coordinate 413,850 of BGZK01000368.1, forward strand.
CGCGCTATTGACTCCTCAAAGTTTGCGGGGTGGCAGTGAACCCTATGTGTATCATAAAAGTAAATACTCTTTATGACGAGCCTGCTCGTTTGCTCCCTGAATTTGTTAAGAAAAAGGTATATAAAGATATATAGTCAAAGTCATGGAGATAAGAAAAAACAGAATAAGTGCGATTCGGACTTAGCATATATATATATATATATATATCAAAAACACATGTTGCAGTAAATCAATATTCAAATATTATTTATTAATCAAAATTCACTTGAATATGGACAACAATAAAATTAACTATTGTTGTCCACATTCCTGTGAATCTATTTTGATTTTGAATATACTCTACGTGAACATAATACCAAATGTACACTAGTTAATTAAATTTAACTCAAACAAGTCTTTATAAAAATAAATTGTCAATGCACTCGTTCTTTAACGATTCCTTAAAAGTATTACTAGTTTACAGCTAATGACATCATTTAATGATGGAACACTTCATTCATATAAATAGTAATTATGATGTGTCAGGTTCATGATAAGCTCTCTCCAGGGCACACGATCCTATCATAATCCTTAAATCCGACTACTGGATTTGGAGCTAAGCCGTCCTAATCAAGTCGTTGGTTATCATCGAAGGGTTTACTTGTTCCCTAAAGCAAGCAGCAATCAAATTAATTACAATTTGACTCAAATTAAGAACTCATCAGTCGATTCTCCGTTGTCAGAGATCTAACTCGTTACCTTCTGATTCGAAACCAAAGTTATTAATAAATAATTAATCAGAATTAAATAAAATATGCATTAATGTTCATGGATTATATCCCATGAAAGAATTTTAATTCAACACTTTAATTTTATAAACTACTCACGGTCCACAGTGATTTCACCTTTGTTAAATTAGTATTATAGAAGCATGTCCGTTTCGTACAGTGTCTAGTACCTACTAAATCAAGTGCATCTCATTAGATGAATAAAAAAACATTAGTTAAAAAAGCGATGATGAACCTATAAATCGAGCCATTTTAAGCGGGAATAATTTTTCAAGTCCGTCTTGTAAGTTCTGAACTTATCGCTTAAAATATATATAAAATAATTCCTTCATCTGTATTCAGGTAATTGGTTTCACCGATGATCATCTCTTTTTGTTTATGTAAGTTTTTACGTTGCAGCTGTTTAAAGTTAGTTAAAAAGGGCTGTTGCAGATGCTTACGCCTAGTCTAATTGTGACGTTGTTTTTACTCCTAGAGCTTGTAATCCGTCTTTTAAGGTTTTAGTGTAGAAATAACGTGTAGTGGATATCTGTACTACACCATATTTACGCAACCTCTAATAAATGCAAAGAAACACACTCAATACGCGCTGTAAATTATTGTTGAGACTTTCTTAACTATATTTATTATTCCGAGAACAGTTAAACTTCAACAAAGGGGAGCGTGGGCTGCGCTGAGAAAGCGCGCACGTGCGCGCGCGCCTCTTGTGCTAAATTTTCTCAAAGTTTATAAAAAGCGTGTTGAATTGTAGTATTGCGAAATTCGACACCGTCGACGCCGATATGGGATAAAAAAAAAATGTTTTTTAGGGTTCCATAACAAATTGCAAAAACCTTATAATATATGGTTACTAAGGTGTTGTTCTATCTCTTTATCACAGCGTCACTATGCATCAATATGCATAAAATTTGTTAAAATCTAAACTGAAAATTTATAGAAAAAATGTCATCATGAATAGAATGTATAGGTTACGTAGAAAATAAAAATATAATATTATTTTACTTATTGAAATAAATATGATTTTCAAATATGTAGTTCAATATACATACATTCTATGTATGTATGTCATAGTCATGTTTATCTGACAAAATAAAAACATTCTCATATAAAAAAGATTTCAATTAAAATAATATTAAGAAGAGGGATTTTTGTCTAAGGCTTTGATCTCGCCACGATTTTTAAATAATTGTCTTTAATCATTGTATTTAAAAAAGTTAACATATTTAATTTTAAATGATCTTTGTCTTGTTCTTGTTTTGTACTTTATATTTTAATTATTTCGCCAGATCTTAACGTTTTAGAGCCCTAGGAATTCATTTCAACCCTTCTTCGAGTGATCTCTTTCTCTCTCTCTCTCTCTCTCTCTCTGTGTGTGATTCTCTGTCTCTTTCCCTGTCTCTGTCTAAAAGACGTTTGGTTCTCGGTCATCTTCTTTTTAGAAGACCGTGAAAATTGAACGAAGTGCTCGAAATATACAGTGCTAAAATATTAATAAAATAGCGTTACCCGTTAAGGAAATCGGAAAGTTTTCATAAATTGGGAAGATACTCTTTTCAGCCCGACTTACGAAAATAAAGTTTTCATCAGATCTTGACGTTTTATGCTCCTATAAATCTATTTTGACGGTTTTCCTAATAATTTCTGTATGTCTGTATGTATCTTTGCGCGTATGTGTTGAAAAAATTTTCAATGGTGTCGTTTGAGAACATCCTTTAAACTACAATACCGATAAAGTCCTAAATCTCTCCAATTATTCTACTAAAAACAACGTCAATCGTTGTAAAATGTATCAAAATCGGTTGATTTGTTTGAGAGCTATTGTCAAAGGAATATTAAAAAAAAGAGTTTTTTTCAAAATAACATTTGGTGGATTTGTGTTTCGACTAGGTCATCTTTTTCTTTTAAAAAACTGCGTCGGATGCCATGAAGCAGATCAAAGTTCAACAACTTGTTCAAAAGATAATATAGTTGAAAAATTAAAAAAAAAAAAAGCTGTTTTTTAATACAAAAAGATTTTTTATCTGTAAAAGCGTATTAGAAACGTATCAGAACTATACGTATTAGAGTGTATTGGAATCTTGAAAAAACCGACCTTTTGAGCATAATGAGCTTAATGATTTGACGCTGGAAGTAAAAAGGGGATGAAATAGAAAGAGATCGTAGAATATTTCATACTCTTTTTATTTCAGATTGAAGGGAAATTAGCTTTTAGGCCGCTACACTGACACAGGGCGGGCGGGAGGAGGAGGCTGCTAAAGGCCGTCATGGCCAATGCGCTAACAGCGAACGGTTCAATTTTATTTAAATCAAAGAGGCAATCGCGCTCGGTCCGCTATCGAAACCAAGACGTCCCGAATCGGAAGCAAAGAGTTCTGACTACGGGCGTATTAACGAAACAGTTTTTGACACGTTTATAAGTCAAATGAAAACATTTGTTCCGTCCCGGAGCATGCTCTCCGGCATTAAGGTATTAAGCCGATATTAAGCCGTCGTCGCCACCGCATCGGTCGAGGGTAAATTTCATCATCGTCCCTCCATCCCCACCAAAACGGCACTATCGGTTCGGAGCCCAAGCTGTCCGAAATGATGAGCCTGCGAAAGGAGACGCCTGCGCAGCAAGTGACGCAATTCTCGTATATCGACTCCTTATACGGGGCGATACAGAATACGTCTAACGTCGACTACGGCACGGTGCGACCGCCCGCTCGCGCTTAACTGTGCTTTATTATTTATCGCCGACGTGTCGGCCGCGCGCCCGCCGCCCTCTCAGTGTTTATCTTTATTTAGATTCTCATGACAAATAACCAGCGTTGTAAGATCATGTTTTATTAAGGTGAGGCGAAATACACGTCATCTGTCTTAGTTTACGTACTTATGACGAAAATGTTATTTAAAAATATTAGAATATAGCTCTACACGAGACTGCGTACGCGTGAAACTTATGTTAAAAAATAGTCTGATTTTCCGCGAGGCAATCTTAATAAAATAGAGCCTACATATTACCCCAAGCTTTTTGGAAAAATCCCATGAAAATTCGTCTAGTATATTCGGTAATCGACATATTCAATCAGACGTAAAAATTTTTTAGCGGTAATCTTAATATAATCTTTTAAGTACACTCCCTACATTATCTACAATCAGTTTTTGACAAATTATTATTATCAATATACATACATGACTGTTTTACTGTTTTATTATTGAATGCATAGATATTGCCATATTTTTATTAATTCGCTCACTTTTCTATTTGTTGTATGTTTATTGTTTGTCTGCTCGGGTGAAATTATGCAATAGAATGTATACTAACAGCACTTTAAATCTTATTTAAAAGTGAACATATTATTCTGACAATTTTATAGTTGAGATTTCTCAAAGCCTGCCAGGGCGACTCGATTTAAATTTTAAGAACTACATACCGACATCACACGAAAAATAGTCTAAATCAGGTATGGACCACGTTTGTCATGTTGTGAGCCAAACTTTAGTGTGCAAATACATTCGCGGGCAACGTTCAAAAGAAGTAAATTTTAAAGTAGTGTTTATAATTTTTAGCGATAGATATCAGACATGATATAATACGATAATGTTATTATAATACAATTTAATAAAATAACAAAATGAAATGAAAAAAATAGGTACAACATTATAATTAAATCGTGAAATTTGGAATTACTGCAAACTACGAAAGTTAAACAGCGACACCGAAATCAATGAGACACTTGAGTTTGAATTTGTGAAACTAATCCATCGATGTTTGGATTAACTCCACTGATACAAAGACGTAAAAAATTTCCAAATTATCGTCGTACCATGTACGTTGTACGATGTTTTGATTTATTAACTTCCATCATTGAAAAGAACTGTTAGCATTTGTAATTAGTGCCAAACGCACAAATTAATCTTCTTGTGAATTTTCTAAGCTGCGAAAAATGATCTTCTTCGAAGTATTTTTTGGAGAAATCGCACAACTCAACGCCTTCAAATTTAGATTTTCTAAAATCTCGATCAACTCCATTTGCAAATGTGTTGGAGCATTGTGGACCATTACTTTTTGTTGGAGTAGCAAATAAATTGAAACAATCTTCCATGTTTTAGAAATCGCTAAATCTGTTCGAAAATTGCTCCGACAGTAACTTGAGTTCTTCAGCGCATTGAGCATAAGCAATATTTTCACACGCAGAGAGCGTGGTGAAATGGTAACTGTTACCAGACAGCATCTGTGCCTCCCACAAGCGGATTTTGTTCTGAAACGCTTTCAAATGGCTGTACAAATCATTTAATAACTGTCCTTTTTTTGAAGATTCAAATTTAAATCATCAAATAGCCTATAAGGCCGACCAGAAACTGATATTTTATCCAAAAATGCCTTAAACTGACGATGGTTAAGCCCTCGGGATCAAAATTGATAATTTTTACTACCACATTCATAACATTCTTGAGTCGAATGGACTTAGAACACAAGTTCTGTTTGTGCATAATGCAATGAAGGACTATCAAATCATCTTTTTGCACATTTAATTCAGTTATTTTTTCATTCAAAATTCCGATAAAACCTTAACGTAAGCCGACCATAGAAGGTACACTATCTGTACATACTCCAATTAATTTTGACTATGACAAGCCAAAACTTGTAAATACCTTTTGAACTTCATTAAAAATGTCCTCTCCTGTAGTGGTTTCTTTTAGCGGCTGTAAAGCAAGCAATTCCTCAGTAACAGTGAACTCTTTATCAACACCTCGAATAAATATAGCCAGTTGAGCTGTGTCAGATTAATCGGTGCTCTCGTTTAATGCTATCGAAAGTTATTCAAAACTAGCCATACGGTCGGTAAATGTTGTTTTTATATCATTAGCCATCATTTCTATACGTTGGGGAACAATTCGTCTAATTTTTTCACATTCATTTTTCTTTTCAGGACACAAAACACTGCAGACTTTTAACATACACTCCTTGATAAATTCTCCTTCGGCAAATGGTTTTACTGACTTTACCAATTTGGAACTAACTATTAAACTAGCTTTCACAACATTATCAATTTGTGTACTTTGTTTATGAAACATTTGCTGCTGTTTTTCCAAATTGAGATAAGATTCTGGATTTTGTCTTTTCTTATTTGTCCTATCAGTGAGTGCAGCATAGGGTGCTTAGTTGAGTAATGCCTCTTTATATTGAACTCTTTCACCACTGAAATAGATTCATTAAATGCCAAACATTGTGCAAGGCTTACCCATTGTGCAAGATAAAAAAGGATTTTTCAGTCCATCTTTGTTGAAACTAGCGACTCTCTGTACTTTTCGTTTCTTTCCACCAGACATAATTTTCGTTTACTTTTCATTCGATAAACTTAATAACATAATACAATTAATAAGCACTCAAAATGCACACAAAGTCACAAAGCAAACTGATGGCTCTCGCAGTTCGCTAGGATATCGCTTGTCGAAGTTATCAAATAGATAGCGCAAATAGAACTGAACTAAAGTTCGGACGGTCCACCTGCTTGTATGGGCAAAATGAAGGAATGCTCTAGAATCGTCTAGTGTAGAACAATTGAGAAGCCATAATCGTTTGTTGCGTCGCCAATGAAATGGCAAACTTTGATGTTTGTTGCCGCACTCTTTGATAATCGCCGCCACTCGGCTTGCTCGCTCACTTGATTCCGTGAGTATGAGTAAGTTGTGTAATATATTTTTTTATTGGGTTTTTCAAAATGTATCGCGGGCCGAATCAAATCTCACAGCGAGCCGCGTGCGGCCCGCGGGCCTGTTGGTGCCCACATATGGTCTAAATTGAATTCTAGGGTACTAAACTGCCATAGTCTGACGAGAACTCGATCTTTAAAAAGTCGAACTGAAAACGGTAACTTCTCAAGTTTTGACAATTAATTCATTTTTGACAATGCAAAGGATAATACAAAAACAAAAAAATAACTTCATTACATGCTTCATAATCACCGGAGGAAAAGGCACATGGAATAGCATCACGTTAATATGCACACCGTTCTAGTTAATGTAATTACAGTAGACATGACTCGAAAACGACGGCCCGACGCCCTTTATCCGACTGTACAACTGCCATAATGCCCTGTAATAACGTTCGCCCTTGTTATGTTCGCCTCATTAAAATGTAATTGGAGCATATCCAACAAGAGACGGATTTTTATTGTTTGTAATTGGTCATACCCACAGCAATGATTTTAATAGAGAAATACCTAAAAAACGGTTTAACCTGCAGGCCATCCCCGAAACTTCTTCCTACGCGTAAAATTTACGGATACCAAAGATCGATTCATAGATAAATTCACAAGTTATTTAGGAGAAACCATTTTCTTTGAATTTGTCGTTAACCATATCTCTAGGATGAACAAATCGATTTTGATGCAATTTACAACGTTCAAAGTTGTTTTTAAAAAAAAGAGTTGGTTAAATTTTGAAATTTATCTATTTAAAAAATTTAAAAACTATTCCAAAAAAAAAATACCTTTTTAAAAATCTTCCCCAAAGATATCTCTCGAATAAATCTGGAACCTTTGCGGTTTCCAGCAATTGATGCATTTTTTTAGGAACAGAAGGTTTTTTATTGATCAGTGCAGTAAACTCAAAGTTATTTCAAATTTTTTTTCCAAAATGTTATTTTTGAAATTTCTCAAAATGTATTGGGCTGAGCCGGTTCAATTTTTCAGAAATCTAGCTTAAGTTCGAATTTATATACAGCAAACCGCGTTTTGATCGATTAATCGTACACACACACGGACGTACACACGCACGACCGCACACACGCACGCATACACATACCACACTCACTCTCATATACAGACGTACACTTGGAAAATGTTCAAAATAAATTAGTAGGACCCTAAAATTCAAGATGTAATCGAAAATCGATCTCCGAAAATCGGACTGAAAACATTATCTTCCCAATTTTTAAAAAATTTTAACATCAAATGTTTTTACAAATTTTTTTATTAGGTGCTTTTAATTTACTCTTAAACCTTCAACCGCTCAAGTCTTCAACCGCCCCCTCAAATGCTACACATCAGATGGTAATGAAAACTGCTTTCTTTTCATTTGACCATATATTTTGGGGAACAAAAAAGTCACGTAGTGTCAAATAGGGTATGTAAGAAGGGTGGCCTATAAGTTTGACCGGTGCGCTGTCATAACCGAATTTTACGACTCGATAGAAACCGTCCAGTTAAAAATCGTATTACACAGAATATGTCGCACGGTTTCATATCAATTCAGCTGATCGATTTCAAACATAGTCAGATTTAGGGTTTAACGAACCGCGTCCACTAGCGCGAACCAAACAAATGTTTTACTTCAATCGCGCTTAAAGGTTAAACGCAAACGTAATTTTCTTTGCAGTCGGATTTTATAATTACTCAATTTGATATTTTTTACAGCAAAGGTTTTTAATCTAACTTCTCCATTTACTTCTAGTTAATTCCGTAGGCGTTAAAAACCTAATAATCTTCTTCGAATTTCGAAACTTTGAAAAATGTACATCATCATACATGGGACATATTAAGCATATGCCCATTCAAACTTACCAAAGATCCAAATAGGTGATCACTCAGCAGACGTACCCCCAGTTTGTTAGCGGCCATTGTTCCAAAGCTAAGCCAAAAGGCCGCTCCGGGCGACAGCTGCTACTGAACTATCGCTCTTTGATTGCTACAAGAAACCGACTAATTATTCCAAACTTGTAGCCATTAATTACGAACGTGCTTAGAGCGAAATGAAATTGTAATTTATCATTTCTGTGCGCCCAGAAAAAAATGTACAGTTGCAATGGTGAATGGAAAAAAATAAATACATAAAAAGCTTACTACAAAAAACCGTTTTAATGAAAAAATTCCGAACGATTTTTTTTTTAGCGATATGATCCATATAACATTTGTAATGTATATCGGTGTATATATATATATATCGGTAATTTATTATACTAAAAACGTGCAGAAAAAATTTTTTCCTGCTAAAACTATAAAAATGAAATAAATGTTTTTTAAAACGTATTTATCACTATCAAAGACACCTAACGATATTTTATAATCCATTTTTAGAAAATCGTGTTCAAGCTAATACCATATAAAAAATGTAGGTACCACGACAGAAGAGATGGTGATGAATTGAAAACGGAATTTCTTAATTTTTCTTTAACAAAGCGCTTTGTAGACATATTTCGCTACACAAAATATAATCTGTGAAACCTGGCGACGCATTGATAACTTTTTTTGGACTGCGGACGTCCATTGGCTACAATGAACACCAATTTCTGGTTCACTTGCACGTTTGCCTCTTAAAAATGCTATAAAAGAAAAATTATTAACCGATGGTTAGGGCCATTCTATAATCACGACCCCCGAGAGTTGTAGTATGGCAAAAAGGGTTCATAACAGACGTAGTTATTTTTGACGGAAGCCAACGAAATAGGCCATTGCTGTTTGGTGTCGATCAAACACGTAAGGGATACTTTTAAATAAGCTTAACACAGAACTATACAACATGGAAAAAAAACACGTTTCGATAAAAAAAAACATCCAACGAAGACGTGGAAAAGTTTACAACTTTCTTCGAAGCGTTGGCGGCAAAGACTGGATAGGCAACGGCGCGCGATTTGTATACAAGGTACTCCGATACGTGATTGAACAAGGGCCACTGTAAAACTAGAGCTTATAGGGTTAGTGGTATTATAAATTTATTACGGAGCGATAATACTCGCCCCGTAACGTCGCTTGTTGCTCGTCGCTCTATTTATTAATTATACTCTATTATTTTAGAAACTTACGCAGGTTAAATAGAATATTACGTATTGCTTTTATGGAATAATAGCATTAACTAAAAAGGCCGTGATTACGGGCGAAAAGCCTATGATCGTAAGGTTTATTAGGTAATTTGATGAGCCATTATGGGGAATTTTTGGTGTGCATAGCTTTAATTCGGAGATAGACTCAAAATCGTCATTAGTAGGTTAAGTTATATTAGATTATGCGTTGTCCTTTTCACAATTCAAATTAAAATTCAAAATATCTTTATTTCATCGTTTATAAACTAACACTTGGAAATACGACATAATTTTTTGCGAATTCACACTTTACCGCTCGTTCGAAAGGCAGTTTTCTCTCAAAAAGGAACGAGCAAGAAACTTGAGGGTAGCTTTTTTTGTAATTTCATCATGCGTAGGCAAAACAAATATAAAACCGTCTTAGCGAGAAATAGAGCTACTTATGCTCGTGGATATTTGTCTTCTAAATATTCGGAAATTGTCTAATACCCTTTTTTGCTGAGTCATTGTTTAATAATACTCTTAAGTTTATATGAGATTAAATCTCATATAACCACAGCGACAGAATACAGGTGAGCAAACAGAATCCTCTTAATCAATTTGCGGCTTTGCATAGGCGACTAAAATGTAAGCAAAGTTTATTTCTATTTCTGGTACTGAGTTTGGGTCGATCACTGTTTCTTTTAAACATTTTTAAACTTTTTCACATACAATATATTCATGTTTTCATATATGAATTGGGATGCCAGAGTTAAGTTACCAATTTCCTTCAACTTACTTTTAAGAGATACACACGACCTTGCATATCGCTCGAACGGTCGGCTTCTACAACGCGAATATTCTATGAGTATCTGCGGCATGTCCCCGGAGCAAGATTCTATACGACATTAGGCAAACGGAAACAACCAATATAAAGTAATGTGGGAGTTTCGATGTCTGATAAATTTCGTATCTTTTTGACTGCATAGGCGGCAAAGGTGAGCCTTATTACTTATATGCCTAATAATGGAGTCCTCGCTCCATTAAAGTCCTTTATCTAAAGTAAATCCCATGAATATGGTAGCATTAACAAACGCCCATACTTCGTTACCTACTTTTAGTATGTAAAAGGGAATTTGTGTTTAGGACATTTAGTTCAATATTGTTCGAGATATCTTAGAATTGGAAATGAGAATTTTATATGTTTTGTTTTAATTTCATTATGATGTAGGCTATTAGCCGTAAGCTATTTCTCTACCTACGAGTTTGTTTTGTTCACATCGTCATAAGCGAGCTATTTTCTTTTAACTTTTAATAACAAATAAGTATCATCTGCAAACAATACTATCTCATGAACAGCCTTAAAAAGGCTAGGTAAGTCATTTATATAGACTAAATAGAGAAAATGTCCTAGAATTGATCCCTGTAGTACACCCAAGTGAACTACAGATCCAGATGATCACATGTCACGAACTTTATAACTCGAATTTTATTTTATAACGCTTTGTACCCAGCCTGTTACTCCACAGTGTAGTTTCCCGAGCAGATTTTCATGACAAACATAGTCGAATACCTTGGAGAGATTGCAAGATACCCCAATTACATCTCATGAATCTTTCCCAAGCTGCAAACATATATTGCAAAAGCTCAACACTAGCATCCATTATTGAGCGACCCCGAGTAAAACCAAACTGTTTATTATACTAGAATTATTGGTGTAAAATTATTTAATACATTTTTATACTAAACTAATAGATTTTTATACTAAAATTATCAGTATAATTAGTATAAAATGATTTAGAAACTAACTTATTTAATTTTTCGAAAATTTCGCAAATAAGTGTCGATAGTTTGTGTATTTAGGCCTAAAGTTATTGGAATTTAATCTACTTCCGCCTTTAAATAAAGGAATCACTTTACACTCTTTATCAAATAGAGAAACACGCCTTCATCTTAGACATTTACTAAAGATAAACGTCAGGTGCATCACAATGCAATCTATAATGGAGTTCGCAATCATAATAGAAAGACCACGAAGGGTAGCAGTCCTCTTAATATCTGAAAATTTAAATGATTTGGCAACGTCTTCAGAACTCACATATTTAAATTCTAAATTATGGTACACGTCGGAATATTTATTATTCGGCATTTTAATTATTCGGCAAGAGCGTGAGATGAGTTAAGAGACTTGGTAGTCGAGACAGGAATGTCAGTTAAGAATGTTGTAAAGATTGTTGTGGTATCGACACTTACGAGAGGACACTACATTTTGATATGGGTTAGCTTTTAGATCCATCGCAACGACATATCAAGACGGAGTACTGGTGGGGGACGATAGTACAGAACCTTAATAATGGTGTAGATGAAATCCTTCTATCGGCTGACTTAAGGTTAAACAGAGACTCGTCAGAACAGTATTTTTCTCCAAGAATCATGATCCCAGTTTTGGTGATAAATGAGCAACGAGCGACTCGAACACTTTTGATAAGCAGATTGATTAGGATTTTTTGGAAGACGAATGTATGTACCCTTATTCCAGACGCATTACATTCTCTTCTGATTCTTTCGGAGTTAAGTGTCACTCGGCGTACTTACCGAGTTTAGTTCTTACCTCAGAGAAAGTTTTAGTATGGTCTCTTAATACTCTGTTCTCAATAAATCTACGTCTTCCGTCGCTGACGTCATTATTTTGAGACATAGCCCTTTATGTTTTGTTATTGCCCAGTACACAAAACATACTGTGTTGTGGGTATACCACAGTATATAAGCTGTTATACCCACAGCATACTGTGGGAATAACTCAATACATGTTATATTATGTATAATGAACATACATAATATAATGTATGTTACATTACACATAAAACATATTATTAAATGTAATACATTGTTTATATCGCTATTTATTATGAACAATTGACATCTATTGTTTATAAAAAGTATGCAGTAACTGCCATTTATTATAAACAATAAATGCAAGAAAATTTGCTTACGATATGCATTAAAGAAATGAAATTAAAATTAGAGAAAAAAAAATTATTATGATTTAAAAGACAGATAAAGACTTAATAAATTTCATGACAACAAAGTAAACAATTCTCAATTAACTTTTTCTTTCCTTTAAATAGTCCATGAATTTATAAAGCCTTTTCGAAGTTTTATCGTAGAATGCAAATTTTGTTAGTCTATGGGTCATAGTTAAGCCTTTGTGATTAAATGAATATTCTTTTCTGTAAGACCTACATCGTTTATATAAATATAGAGTGTATTATATTGTAAGGATCTAACTTTGAATATTATTATATTTATAATTGTAAAGGTAAAACGATAAAATTCAATGTGAACATCGACAAAATACTTCACACCGTCATAAACCACAATTCATGTTGTTATTTAAAGCGATGTTGCCCATTGACGTGAACGGAAATTCACCTCGTTACTGACGTACAAAAAGTAGGCACTAGAAATCGATTGAAAGAACTTTTATGGAGCCTGAATTGAACGACCGAGTTAATAAGAAAAAATCCCACGGTTTTCAATTTAAGATGAGACGGGCGAAAATCGCTCGGCGGAAATGACTTCGGCGCTGAACGTAGGTTTTTAAAAAACAACATTTTAGTAACAAGCTGACCGCCGACAAATTGATTTCTAAACTCTATACAAAATATGGCAATTGAATTCTTTTAGCAATATATATGTGTATATGTATATATATATATATATATATATATATCGCAAACGATAGAAATTTAATACAGCGTAGTAGAAAATGCTAATTAGAATGACATTTATCACTTTAACATTTTAACGTATATTTTTAAAAGAAATAATCATTTTTAAATGACTGAAATAAGTTCAACGCCGGGCATAGATGCCTTGTTCTTGTTTAGAGTCTATTTGAATCTATTGTCTAATAATTTGAATTCGCTAAGTTTTGATACAATAGAATGACATCAGGTTATGCCTTTCTAAATAATTTCAGTTAAAAGACCCGAGGTAAATTTGGCCTTCATCAATTCTGGTCGGGGATCCTGGCGAGAATATTATTGGTCTCTACAATGTATTTATTATTGTACAGAATGGAATTAATGAGCGACTAGTTAGTGATTCGCGGAATATAAATCCCGTGACGTTTGTTGATATAGAAGCTTCTAGAACCAGAGTATAATTTTATATTTGTGTAATTTAAACCTGAAATTACAAAGTGAACAAATACATTTTATATTGAAAATTGCATTTTGTATGCATGCTATTAAGATTTGTTATAGAAGAAAAGACTTCGTTTTTGTAATAATTTTTAAGCTTCTTTTCGACAGCAAGCGTTTTCTTAAGCGCTAATAGCTTTTTAACTTGATTGGAAAAAGCATAATTAATTAAAATTCAGATTTGAACGTAAATAAATATGTTCTTATAGTTATAAAACTAATATCGAAAACGGACGACGAAAAACTACTACATGATAATATTTATATTAATCTTTAAATTTTATTTTTAATATATGTAAAAGTTGATTCTAAAGTAAATAAATATCCTTTCAAGTCAGTTCAAAAAATTTAAATCTCTCATAGCTAAAATTTACGTCTATATTAGCTGCTTTTTCTTCACTCTATTCTATTTCAGACTCCTGCCATAGGCCTTTTCTAACTTTGTACAATGTAATGCAAATCGAGAACAAACTCATAAAATCTAGATGAAACGTTTGGATCAAAGTGTTCGTATATTCGTGATATTTTTTGGTTTGACGTTTGATATTGGTTTCGATGAACATTAAATCGACTACCGTAGAGATCTGTTTCAATGGAGTATACCACGTACCAGTGTCTATTTTTCGGGAGTGATTTCCAAAGGTGTTCCGTATAATCTAAAACAATAACTTTTGAATGCCTACTTCTTCCTAAATTTTATTCTAATACTAGAAATCTATTAATCACCTTCGGATTGTTGTATACACAATTTTTTTATTAATGTATAGTTTTTTTTTTTTTGTTATTATTATAATACAATAAGTACATATTTATTTCTTTCCAAACCAATGAATTTCTTCAACTGAGTCGCTATTCACGGATCATAACAACTCCGAGACCAATTATCGGTAGTCTCGAAGCAACAATATATTTATAACAAAGCAATTAATTTGACATTGTTGCGTACAGGTCAATGGAGCCAAATGGAGGGTAGAGTTACGAGAAGTAGACACGGCGCACACTATGAGTATATAGAGTGTATATTAGGAAAAAAAAAACATAAGAAAATCATTGTCTTCCACCTATTTCAATAGATCAATTCAGCGTTATTAGATTTCTTTTAAAATATTCGCAACAAACTTCCGTTATGGGGTCGTTTACTGAACAAACTTCCTGGTCAAAAGCGGTCAAAGCTATACTAGGCTATAAAAACCAGATTTATTAATGGCTTTGTTAATTACGACAGTACAAATAATGTAGAAAAAATAGTTGTATGAATACATATAACGTACGTAAACCAATTATCGGTCTTATCTATCTTACAGTAGACAAAATAAACATTCCACCTAATAGTTATGGCGGTGGCACAAGCTAGATAAAGGTCGAGAGAGCATTTCAAAGACTAAGATGAAACCACGTGGTTTGTGGACGACACCTATGGATACATTAACGCGTTTTGAAGTACGACTTAGAACTGAAATTTCAGTAAATCCCGTGTAATAATGCTCTATTGCTTCGTAATTGGAATTAAATTCTTAAAAGGAATTGCAAATTATATTGTTCACTCGTTTCTTTGATAAACAGCATGAATTAAGTAATAATACCCATAATGCATTGCATTTTATAGTAACATAGATCACAATAATTAAGATTAAAATTACAAGATTTACATTCATTAGCATAAAACATCAAAATCGATCACAATTGTAATTTCCAAGCTATGAAAACAAAATTAAAAACATATCATTTATTAGCTAACGCTTTAATACAGACGTTATTTTCTGAAAGACGTACATTTTTATTATTGATAAGAGTATATAATGTAAACTCACACTTATTTTTCAGAATAGTGATTTCCAAAAGTTATATACGAAAGTTATATCTCTCCTGCTTCGCTGACATTTATTGTTGCAAATCACATATAAAGTCTACAAATGCCACATCTACTGTTTTCGTTTGAATAACTCTGCAAACGGAATCCGATAGAGGAACTGAAGTACCCATCAATTAATATCAAGTGTACAAACGAGGCGTTGCGTTGTCCTCTCCCTATTTCTAAACGCGAAGGTCATAACTGAAATACAAAGGGCACGAATTCACCTTTTTTTTTCTTTTAGATTTCAATAACGTCTCCAAACACACCGTGACGGTTCAAAACCAGCTTTTGCCCGCGGCTCCGTCCGCGTGAACATACAATTCGTTTCTGCAGATTTTGCATCGACCAATCACGCTGCCAATTATGATTCCAATCTCGGACCCACTTTCGACTTCGATTCCATTCTGATGTCGATTTCAATCCGGATTCCGGTCTGGATACCGATTCCGACCAAACAATCTCGGAGAAAACTATACTCTCGCACCAAAAACACTAGTACATACCGGCGTTAAATTGTTTTCTTATGAAACGACGCCACTCCCGCTCGTGACCCTTATCCCGGTCCCGCGGGAGTCGCTATCTACACAAAATCTGAGCAGATAATGTATTTCCATACTACAGAAAAATACAGTGGCACTTCGGAAGTGCCGATAGAAGTAAAGACTTGAGTGATTACGTGTGTAGGTATCTTTTGAATCGTCAGGAAATATTAGATACTTATTAGGGTGTCCCAAAAAAATAAAAGTTGTTTTTTTTTTAACGAATATCCTCTAATTATATTTTAATCGTGTGAAAATACGTATACATAAAATTTCATGTACCTAGGACCATAGCAACCCGTGCCGACTTGCATTGATACATGTCACTACTTATGAACTTCGGTGTGTCGTAAATATCGTATCGGTGTTTAGTCATTGCTTATTTGTTTTCTTTGTGAACGCATTATTTTCGTTTAGTCAAGATGTCAGTGGACTTATGCAGTTGTAGAAAAGGCATATTTTTAATGGGCGATGTAAAACATCAAATTACCCGTACAAAACTAACCCAGAATGATTGAATATTGGCAGTTCTGTTTTATAATATTCGTGAAGAGATTTTAAGTGTTAACGAAAGCGCAAATCTAATTATAAGAGAGTGTATTATTTATTGGGAAAAGGCCCGTATACCGACTAAAGCTTTACCTAACTATGTTAGGAAATCAGTTGCCTTATACCAAGTCTGGAGAAATTTACAAAAAAATGCGTACAAAACACAACTCATATTCGAACAGCGTCGCCAAGAGTTTATTACAAGCTTGGACAACTTGTTCGATATTGCACATGCCGATGCCCTTCAATTAATAAAAATAAATGAAGATAGAATATTCTTGGAGCGGCAAAGAGAGCCAGGCAGACCTAGTCACTTAGCTGGAGTCGATAAAAAATTGAGCGACAAAGAGGAAAAATTGCGCCTTAGAAATATTAAGGAACAAAAACGTCAAGCTAATTATTATGCATCCCTTACTGCTTCGACTTCATCTCATCAAGAAAAATCATCTTCTGATGCTAAATTGATGGAAGTAATGGATTCGCAAGACGAATTGTCCACCCCAACTGAGATCGCACAGGCCGATATTAATAAAACGTCAACGAGCAAAAATTTTATAACTCCAAAATTAGTGACAGCTTTGGATAGGTGTCAGTTAAGTATGAGAAACTCTGTGTATATTATCGAAGCTACTTCCGAGGCACTAGGACTCAATACTGACGAATATTCTATAAGTAAGTCCACCATTCAAACAATTTGTACAAAAAAACGAAAAGAGCGGGCAGAAGCTATTAAAGTCGATTCTCAAAACGACCTGCCAGATACTGTGACTGTTCATTAGCACGGAAAACTGTTGCCAGCTTTAGACGTGCGCAAAAGTAAAGAAGAACGCCCTCCGATAGTAATTTCATATGGTGATAAAGAACATCGATCCCAAGAAAATAAAAAGTCCTGCAGAAATGTTATCATGCCTGAATGTTTCAGAAAATGAGAAACTGTTAGAGTTTTACTGGACTGAATTGACGAATGAAATTGTTAAGGACGATTATAGTGAATTAATAGAAGTATCTATCATATTTCTTGGCGGAGATACAGAAAAGAAATACAAGATTCGGCCACCAGGTGCTATACACCAGGCACAATGGATGGCGAGAGCAATTTATTCATTAAAAATATCATTTCTTAGTTCTCCTTTAAAAATTCCCAACAAAGACAAAGTGGCACTGTTAGATGTCTGCATGTTCGTTCATTACATGCTATGTTAAGCCTTGGATGCAATGTACTTTAGCAGTGAAAGTACCCTACCAAGATTTGTGTTTTTTAAAAACTATGAAAGCTTATGAAACAGTCGATAAAACGATCTCCAAAGCAGCTTTACAGAAGTTCTGTCAGCATTTATGGTATTTGGTTGATGAAGTAGCTGTTTTATCTGTATTTGACGATGATGTAGACCAAGAAACAAAAATAAAGATAGTTAAAAATTTATCTAAGGAAAATCCACCAGTTTACAGTAAACACTATATTCCTTCAAACGAAGACCTGTATGGTTTACTTTACGAGAAAGACATCGACAACTTCATTTCTAACAAAAGCAAGACCTTGTTTCATCGCTTTAAAATTGATAACAGTTTTCTCAACAACTGTCCTTCTTCATGGCCTAGTAATGCTTCTTTTCTGCGAGTTAAGGAACAGATGATGACATTGAGAGCCATTAATGATACAGCAGAGAGAGAGCAGTTAAATTGATGCTGATTGATGAAATAGATTTCCATCGAAAAATCACCGTTGAAGAGGAACAAAAGCAACTTTTACTGCGTTGCGTACAGGAACATAGACTCATACCCTGACTGTAAAAAGAAAACTTTGAAAAGAAAATATAATAAATAGTTTTCTTTTAATAGTAAATAATGTTCTTTTAATAATAAATATTTAATACAAGTAAAGTAGTGTTTAATTTTATAATAAAAAAATAGTTTTAAAATTTTCCCCTACAATCCCCATACAAAATTTTTCTTAAAAGTTTGGCATCAAGTCGGCATGGATTATCGTTGTCCGATTTCGATAATATTTTATATTTTAGTTATTAAAGTCAATTAGAAAAAATATAAAGGGTGTGCGTATTCAATAGCGAAAAAAAAATTTCGCCCTTATAGGCTGGGACACCCTAATACTTATATACTGAGGTGTCGGTTACGGTAACGGTAACAGTGTCGCGAGTTCGATGTTTTTTCCCATGTGAAAAAATGCTCAACGCGCCTAAAGAACTTTTCTCTTCAAATAAATCATGTAAATCGTTTCACTGCCTTTCGAATTATAAGCTCACAAACGAACAGATAGATTGACAAAGAGAAAGAGTTTGTGCTTTATAATATATGAAGATTAAGCTGCTATCCCTTAAAGTTTAATATAAAGTCTGCATAAGTGTTAATTGTTTACGTCTTATGGGTCATATATTTTTTTTTAGGGCTAATATTTGGTCATTTTCATTATTTAACTTGTGAGAAGAATTCGCAACAATATATTTAAGTGTACGGAGAGCGGCCATGTTAAGGAAATAATTTCTAAGCTTTTGGATATATATTATAATAATATAATTTTATTATTACATTCACTTTTCGTAGCAAGTTTTAGGCGGCAAAAGGTGTTGTAGAAAATTTTATGCCCACAAGATCCAAATTATAAACACCGGAAATCGACGAACCTGCATAAAACCAACAGCGAGCGTCATTGAAGCGACAGAGATAAGCATAGATCGTGCCGCGTGCGGTCTCTGTTTCTTGTCTACCTCGCTGGAAATCAGGCGGGAGAAGGATGGAATTTTGTAAATATCGCAGTAAATGCGGAATCAGCGCTTTCTGGAACTGTGTTCATGAAGAAGAATAGGAGAATATTTGACACCACCCTATCCACGTGAGGCTGGTGAAATTGACAGCGTCACATAGCAGTCGACGAACTTATTACATGTGCGTTTACGCAGCACTCGTTGATAGCGATCCGAATGACTCTGGGAGACGTCAATGGTCGCTCGGCAATGTTCTGTACGTTTTATATATATCCATGCATCCATAGCAAAGATGTAAATTTTTAGTACCACTTTACCTTTTTGGTGAAGGCGATTTTTTAGAAATGATAAATTCACGGCTGAAATGCGAAGATATTTTCAATTTGAAAAATCCAATAACGCTTTCGTGACACACTAAGTACTAGCAGAGCACGATATTATTGCTGCTTGTAAATCGAGTCTGGCGTCTAGACGCGGCAATTGTGCGGGCGGGGACACCAACCTCCCTGTAGATGCTACCTGAACCCTCGTGCCGCCTCGTAGCGCGTTTGAAATAACCCAATAACGTGCATTACTTACCGGTAGTTCTTTAAAGAGTAACGCGATTTAGTGAATAAATATACATTTTTTTTCCATTACACCTACTAATAGCAATAAATTTATCCAGTATGTCACAAATAAATAAATATACTAATGTACTGAAATTGTTTTTTTAACAAACTCGTCCGTCTGTTAAAAAAAAAAAAACATTTATTCGTGTGAAGAAATAATAATAAAAGAATGCAAAACGAACTTATGATGAGAATGATAAACATCTCGTTTTGAATAAAAATCATTCTTTGTTTCTATACTTATTACGCGTACTACACGCTCACTGTACGACTATACACGCCAGCGTCGCACGCGCGTCGTTATTCAATCACACCAATTCCTATAGACAAATAAAGTGACGAAATATTACCATCATTAGGCAAAAACCGCTTTCACATCCCCGTATCATCATTTCAGTATACTTATAATGTGTTTATAAGCGCTTAGTAGCCGGAAAGGGTCTTCTTTATAAGTGGATTTAGTCCTGTAGCGCCCTGATAGCGCCCAAGTCAAGTTACGACTATAATGGCCCTTTAACGGCCTCGTATAAAGCTATTCGCTCCTATAAAACTAACTATATGTAGATATTTCGCAGAACAAAAAAAGATTATTGCGTGCTCCAGAATTCTTCCACTAGTTCACCCCTTATTCGATTTAAAAATTGAAATTTCCCACTTAGGATTCCTAATAACGAATTTATCAAATATGCATAAAAATGAATTGCAAATCTCATTTTTTGTACCTTCACGCTATCCCTTATTTTTGTTGTAAACTGAAAATTGTTTTTTAAACCACTTTCAATTTAGATAGATGATTGTTCAAAAACACTTTCTTCATATTCAAATTGAAGTCCACTGAAGTATCATTATCTCGTACGAAACCTTCACCAATTTTCTTTTTAAAACATTGTCTGTTAGCTCCAGAATCGGATATTGTAGTTTCTATAATGTTTTAGTAAATTTTGCACACTAACAATTTAAAACAATTCCATGATATCAATTTTCGTACGACGCTTTACAAGAAACTCAAAATCAAAATGGCTGATATGAGATTACAAAAGCATTTGCGGAATCATAATGAAAATTCTTTTTTTCTCACGACGCTCCTTTCAAGGGTGATTGATCTTATAAAGTCTTTGACAAAACTATATGATTTTTTTTGATAGCAATATTATATAACACTTAGAATAACTACAACAATGTGTAGCAAGTGTATAATGAAAAAATGGCCTCAAAGAATGCAATTATGGGCTTGTATCTAGTTCACATTATATTTTACTGTCTTCACTCTTGTCAAATGACGTTATTGAACTTATGTAATTATAACAGACACCAATGATTGACTTGTTAACGCTTATAAAACCAAATAGATGGTTCCGAGTAATTTCAATGTGGGCTTAAATTTTTTTGTTGCTTTTATAGAACATTTGTATTTGTTTCGTTAAAATTAAGCTGAGCTTATAAGCTAGATTAAATAAGTAATATACTATATACAAAATATAAATAAAATGAAACTCTATTCTATTTGTTCTAGTGTCTTCACTTGTATGAGAATATACTTTATATATTAAAAAATAATTCATTATTAATTTATTTACGTACAGTGATGAGCAGCGTTTAGATAGACTGATGAATTTAAAAAATGATGAAACAGATTTTGGCCACCCGGACGGAGACGGGGGCACGCCTAGTTGTTAAAAACGGACTACAGTTACTCTCCAAAAAACCAAAGACAAATTGCGCCTAAAGGATTTTACGTCGAAAAGATCAAATAAATTATCCCCTTTTATCTTTTACGCCTAAGCCCTGTTCGAGAAACACAGACTATTTATCGAACTCATGTAAAACCCTAGGTATTGTGTAGTCGCCTTTTGCATCTAAACGTGCTATCCGTTTTCGACATCAACGTGATTACATCCGAAGCGGCCTAAAGAAACTCCTTGCTTTTTTCGGTGTCGCCTAAAAGAAAAATCTGTATCGAAAGCTGTTTTTATCGAAAGCATCCACGAAAAGGACTAAAAAGCTTAAACGTTTCGCGATTCGCCCGGCACCTGAGAGCCGTTTCGCCGATCGCGCCGATATCGCTTTGTCGGTCGAAACAGGTTTTATTTTTTTCTAAAAATAAAAGAACCGCGCACCGAACGGCGTCATTATCCGAATTCATTCAACCCGACGCGATATTTATTACAATGTGTTTACCGTCCGAAGGATTCTCTTCTCAGGGTTCCGTACCGAAAAGCTCGAAACGGAAACCCTCACCGTTAGATCTTCGATGTCTTCCCGTCCGTTGATGTTGCATTAAGGTTTAATCACTCCACCGTCGAGAAATACTCTCCGGCGATATCCGCGACCGATGGCTTAGTGCGTTCCTCCGAGATGCGAAACAAGTGATATATTTTGACCCAACTTGAATACTCATCCTTCACCGATTATCGGGATCGAGCTCTCTAGTCACAAGGCGGCGCTTAACTACTGAATACCACCACCAAAAGTACCACCACCGCTCAATGTGAACCGTCTTTCTATTGTTGGTACATTCGACCCCGTGACACAGCCGTTTTCCTGAGTGACTCTGCTGCTAGAGAATAGATATTAGTGTATTATAGATGCGACGCGAAGCAGCTTAATCCCTTCGCTGTACATGTTCACATTGAATTATGTATTCGAGGGCAGAAATATAACATAAAAATTGACCTTTTATCACATTTTGATTCACAATTACGTTTTTAATATCATTGTGAAATAACGCTGGAGAATATGTATGGGTAAGAACTGCTTAAAGTTTGACAGTTCTGCTTCTAAATTTCTAAATCTATGGACCAAAAATTGACATCAGTAATTTTTTGAGTCTCTACAAATTGTGGTCGACCATATTGTGACCGCTAAGCCAGTCGATTATATAATCCTATCACTCCCTTCGAGATGAATAGAAAAATGTACTCCTTCCAATAACCATGTCCCGTTTGTTGCATCGGGATTGCATCCCTTTCGGTAGTACAACTGGCTAAAGGCGAAACCTTAAAATTATTATCTATGCATAAATCGGTTTGGCCTTGCAATCGTTTAATCTTTTTATGACTTTTAACGATAATAGAAAATTTCTTTTTATATACCAATATACTACATGTAGGGCATCCAAGAGCATTCTTTTTTTATTTTTGAATCACTGCACTAGATGTTATGACATTAATAAGAAAATTTACTACTCTTATTAAATGTAATAAAGTTTAAAAATTAAGGCAATACAAAGGGACAGATGTACAAGACATCATGAATTTTTAGAAAACTATAAATGTCTGAAATTCTCTTTTATTTTCCTTTTATGACATATCAGACCCTTTATAGTAGTGAATCATTTTAAGTTGTATGACTTGAAAACTCTGAGAAAATTAAAAAGAAAGCGGTATAGAGATACCGTTTCCTTTTTAATTTTCTCAACAATCTAAAATGATTCACTATCATAGAGCATCTGATATGCCATAAAAGAAAAATAATTCAAAATTTCAAACATTTATAGTTTTCTAAAAACATTAGAGGATGTCTTATATATCTATCCCTTTGTATTGCCTAAATTTTTAAACCACTAACGGCCAATACCAACTTATTTTCATAATATACTATACAAAATCTCGGTTAAGTGCAACTCTTCTCACTTGACCGTCGCTTTTATTTTTTATACCGAGACATTCACACATACTCTAGCACTAAGAGACTATTGTCCCGCCCTATGAGATAAACAATTCAAACACGATCATTTAGGGCATTTGGGCGCAACTTCGCTAGCATTTAAAATGTATACAGGTAGATTCCAATCTATTGCTATATGTACAAGAAATGGACCATTATTATGTATATAAAAAAGCGTAATAGTTAACAATTGCACTTCCTCTGATGACGATGATAATGCATAAGTGACGAACTTGTTAATGACAAAAATATCATAGCTTAATACCCGAACTTATCGAAGCTAGGAAGCGCTATAGTTAACACCACGTTGCTGCCAACGAAAAGCGTGCTTTACAAGGGACACGCCAAACATTTTGTACAACTTATAAATAAAACTGTTTATGAGTAAAGTAGTTAAGAGTTATAGTTTTTCGAAAAATTCTCGTTTTGTATATTACACTCATTTTCATTTTCTCAAATAATTTTTCAAAACGTAGGGCCCCACCGATCTGAGGATATCTTTTTCACGTACTGGCTAAGGGCTATCATAGCTTCTTCTAGCTCTGTAAAAGTCAGATATCTGATGAAATTGAGTAAATAAAGACGTCATGTGATGCTTGGTACGAAGTGCATAAAGATACGGCAGAACTTCACCTTTTCGGAAGCTAGAAATAAATTTGTCTTAATTATTTATAGCACGAGTATTGATTGCCATGATGCAAATGAACGCAATCTCTCGGACTTAAACATTTGCGAATACTAAGCCAACGAATGGTAATACATCAATCGGCATTGATTCCTCTGTTCTTGAAGTGAGAATGAAAATTGGATCTGTCCGAGGAAAAAAAAACGCATTTTTTTAAGAAATATTTGTTCTTTTTTGCCGCCTCTTCTCGCTCGCTTTACTTTAATTGGCTTGTTGTCCCCTTCGAATGACCCTCGTACGCAAGACACTCTCCTCTCTGAATCGTAACAATAAAGCCATTTATTGTCCTCTGTTATGATGTCAGAAAAAATTAACTTTCGTAATCATATTTTACGATATTTTTCGCATTAATCAACACTAGACTGTTTCTGTCCTGTGGCAACTTATTGATGAATCCAGAAATAACAATGAACAACAATGTTTCTTAAGTTCATGTTTTCCTTCTTTTTTTTGGGGGGAGGGGGGTTTGGCTCATACCAATCTCCTAAATTTAAAATAAGAAGGTTTTGAGAATGTATGTCTCGGCAATGGTACGCTACATGGAACAATACAAAAACCTAACGTTACTATTCTTAATTAACCTCAAATAGCTCTATAGGTCGATACGTCGATTTCCTTCAATCGGCAGCCACATTCTTTTCAGTGATCGCAGTCCAGGGCCGACATTCGCGAATCTCGTATTGGGAATAATTAAATATCACCATGGTTAAACAAATAAGCTTTCTTAAGTTCTTGAAGAAAAGCAGTGCAATCTCGAGGAAAAAGGTAACTTTTAAGGTCATACAAAACGTCGACATAAAATTCGTTCGATTTTTAATTCAGAGCACGAATTTCGATTTGCCATAAAAAACGATTAACAAGCGACCACCCGCTATAAACCATATAATTAGATAAATTATAACTTACGTTTTCAAAATCTGTACATGGTACGTTCAAACATTTATGACCAACCAGGAGTGCAAACGTTTTAATACGCCCTGTGAATGTATTTGACTACTCTCAGTGCGGTAGTCACCACTGATGCACTTATATTACGAAACAGCGGTCAACAGCAAGTTAAGCTTTTGCCCGCAGCTCCGCCCGCGCAGACATAAATCGATTCCTTCATCTTGTATGTCGCCCAACACGACATCAAGATCCCGATAGATCTCCCGATTTCAAACTTTGGAAGTTATTATTATTTTTTAATATTTCTTTCAAGATCTCTCGGGTGAACCAACCGATTTTGATGCAACTTGCAACGGTCGACGTTACTTTCTAAGCAAAAGAGCTATTTAGATTTTAGAATGTATCCGTAGAACATAAGATATATTCCAATAAAAACACACACATACAGACATTACTTGTAACATGGTGTAAATCATAACACAACTCGTATAACAACGTAAATAGATTTCCAGAGCCCTAAAACGTCTAGGTGTGGTGAAAACTAGATTTTCGAAAGTTGGATAGAAAACAATAACTTCCCAATTTTATGAATATTTTTCAATTTTCGTACCGGAAATTAAAAATAGGTTAACCCTGTAGGCCAACCCTGAAACTTCCCGCTATTTTCGAGTTTAATATACAACACTCAAAAATATACGGTATTTGACGCGATTTTTTGAGTAAAAAAACGGGTTGTTTCGATTTCTTTCGGCAACGATTTCTCGCAAATGAATCAACTAATTTCGACCCGGTTTGCGGTAATTGACGTGTTTTTACAGGGTCAAGAGCTGGTTAGAATTTGAAATCGATTGGTCAAGCCGTTTCGTAGCTATTCCAAAAAACTGTTTTTTTTCGATTTCTTTCGACAACAATTTCTCACAAACGAATCGACCGATTTTAACCCGGTTTACGGCAATCGACGTGTTTTTGATAGGTTAAGAGCTGATTAGATTTTGAAATTGATCGGTCAAGCCATTTTAAAGTTATTTTGAAAAACACTGTTAAAAATTTTTTTTTCTTAGTTTTTTGAAAATTTGTCAAAATCTACCGGTCCAAATCGACCCAAACTTTCAGAAAATCTAAGTTTGGTGAAACTCTTTGGAACGCCATTTAGTGGGCTTGATTCGGTAAAGCCGTTTAAAAGTTATAAGGGGTTTACATACATCCACACCTACAAACACACACACACACACACTAACATCCACACATCATCTCAGGGATGTCAGGGATGTCATCAGCTTCCTAGACCCTCAGAACGTCGAGATCTGATGAGAACTCGATTTTATCAAAATGGGGTGAAACCAGTAACTTCCCGAAAATTTTAGAAAATTTTCAATTTTCTTAGCGGGAAGTTAAAAAAACGGACAAAAGAAACACAGTGGTTTTAATTTTTCTTTAAATATTTCAACCTTTATTTCACCCACCCTCTTAGAGATAATTTTCCAAAAACGATATATATCATTATTTTTCATTTGTAATAAGCAGCTAAAATGTAACTTCTGTTGTCCATAACTTTAGCAGTTTCGTTTTTTTATATAAGAATATCAACTCATATTTTACTATTTTTAGGGTTACTGTTGAGAACGATACATTTCATCATTTTTATATGTGACGATTTGCTAAAATATAAATTTTGACATAAATATGATATGTCAAAAATATCAACATTTGATCCCCTATTTTACACCTTGAGGGTTAAATAAAAAAAATCTGTGATTTTTTTTACGTCAATTATAAAAATAAACAAAATGTTTAGTTTGACGTCTATAGCTTCAAAGGTTTCGATTTTTTAGAAAACAGTATTTTACCGCTTTTACCCCTTAGAGGTTGAATTTTTTAAAATCTTTTTTTTGTACTGTCCTACGTAATTATAGAGATCTCTCTATAAAACTTCAAATCTCTAGACCTAGTAGTTTGGGCTGTGCGTTGATCAGTTGACCAGTGAGCCAGTTTTCTGATTCATATATAGCTTTAGTTGTATCAAAAACGCTTTCTTCACGACGCCACTCATCCACGCGACGCGAAGTCCCCAAACGCTGCACATTGCACCCGAGTGCATTGTTTACCTTTTTTCGCTTTGACGCCCGACAAAGCTGCTGTACTACGGAATCATAGGTGATGCTTTAACGATAGAGCACCCCAAGGGAGTGGTTTTAGCGGGTATAAATCCCACATAACCCGGTCTATAGGTCGCGTGGCCGGGTATCTTTCGTCCGTGAACATTTCCACTTCCTGTGCATCGAACCAAAAAACGCTTTCAAATATATCTTTTAAATTAATTGTTTAAAAGACTATCAAACTTCACTAGAAATTCGCCGTAAAAATCGAAAAAGCCTTCTTTCGATAATTTTGATCTATAATACAGATAGACTGTGGACATGGACATGAACATTTTGTTCAGGATTCATCTACATTTCGTAGATGAAACCTGAACAAAAATATTTCGGTGAAATATTTCGGTGAAATATTTCGTTGGCCAAGCACGCGTTCGTATTATGGGTAAATTTTTAATGAAGGTAAAAATCGATTGTCGAAGAAAGGACACGTAAAATGGACGACCAATTATTGTAAATTCAACAAAGTGACCCATTTTATCAATTACAATCGAAACGACGTCACCGGAGTGGAAATGGGGAACTTACTGCGTCTCATTAAATTGTCTAGATCCGAGTCGTTGAGGTCCTCCTTGTGAACTATTTTTATCAAAAACTTGAGGGCTGATGTTACCGTATTAAGCGTTAGTTTTTACGTACGATAATGAAGTAAAATAAAAATTTATTTTACATCATCATCCTACATAAAATGATGTAAAGGAAATAAAAAAATAAAATTGCATTTTTTTAAGAATTAGTATCGTGTTTCTGAATTAATTAATATCGTCATAGGCGAGTACAAATTGATTAAATATTATTAGTGAAAATTCTCTATGAAAATTTGAGTAAAGACATATCTCGTGATGTGTTCCGAAAGTTTAACGAAACTTTTCTGATTATTTTAATAAATTATATTGTCGAGAATTTGTAAGTGAGATGCAAAATAAAGCCAAGTCGTGCGATGAAAAATGAGTCTGAGAAGCGACTCTGAAGAGCAAAAAAGCTAATCAACGAGGGAACATTTGAAAGATAAACAAATAAGATGAGGACCTTCCGCGGTCGCGCCTTTGCCTCACCAGCGTTAGTTGACGAAAAAATCATAGACACAAACCATCTATTTCAATTTTTTTAATCTCTAAATTTAAGCAGAAAATAAGACAAAAATTTAATATTCTGTGACACTGTTTAAATGAACGTACCTATCACAAGGCTTTGGCACTGAATGACCGAATGATGTAGGTACAATGAAAGTCGAAATTACAAGGTGAATTAAGTTTATAAAACTGACAAATTAAATAAGTAAGCAAGTTATGAAGACTTTTAATAAGCCAATCATTCAAAATACATGACATTAATATTACCACCTTGAACTTGTTCAAGCTTTTTGGACCGACGCACCAAAGTCACGTCGTCGTCTTCAATTATTCACGAGGGAACGACCCAGAAATACTCGAAATGCGTCAGAGACAATAAAATATGAGTGGCTCCCTCGTTCGACAGTACTGTACGTACAATGCGACATCGTTTGTATGAACGTATAAATTAACGACTGATGTAATACAATCGATATAAAGGTTAGGTTAAAATTAAAGGCAAAATTCCACAGAAAAGGGCAAAGAAACGGAAAAAGACAGATCAGAAAGCGGGTTAATAAAATAATGATTTTCAATTATAACTTAAACTAAACATTACTGTAGTGTGAGAGATAGCGACGTTGGCAAAACGAGAACTTTAAGACGACCGGTCGTTCGATATGTCTTTTCCTTCGCACTCCCGGTCCGCGCGGGGCGCCTGGCCGCCATTAGACGTTGCATTTGCCTGTCGCATAACTCCCACACAGGTAGAAATATTAAGTTTTCAAATCGATATTGCCAGACGTTTTCATTGCTGATAATAAATAATACGTATGTATGTGGTTGATATTTTACTACGGCTGGAATTTTAATATTATGTTATTTGAATATTAATTGCTATCTTTAAAGCAGAAAAATGGTTTACTATAAATAATTTACTCCTCACTAGGAAGAAAACAAATGCGTGAAATTCTTATTTCCGAATGTCAGAAATGGATCTGGTTATATTTTAATAAGAAACGGGGAATTAAAGGTTGTTGACACTACTGTATTCTTAAGTCTTACTATAGATAATAAGCTTCAATGGGGTCCACATATCAGTATATTGGCGAAAAGATTTAGCTGTACTGCATACGCAGTTAAAACGGTAAGAAATATGTCGGATATCCAAACCGCCAGATTGATCTATTTTGGCTGTTTTGATAGTTTGATGTTATATGGTATCTTGTTGTGGGATCATGCCACAGATATTGATTATTGATAGAATTTTCATGCTGAAAAATCGGATTATTCAGGTTATTTACAGGCTGAAACTTCGAGTATCTCTTAGAAATAATTTTAAGGAAATTGTGGTCTTAAGTCTGGCTCCTTAATTTATGCATGAAAATTTAATACACTTTAATAAAAATATAAACATGCTCTACAAATAGTAGCGATAAACATAAAAGAAATAAAAATAAACTGTGTTTACATGTCAGTCACAAAGTCACGAATTCATTTAGCGGACTCTTAGACGTAATAAAAGGTGGAATACCTGAAATGAGTTAGAGTTCTTTCTCCTTAGATTTTCGTGGCTTTGAGTTTATAAATAGCTAGTCTAAAAAATTAGACAACTTCATTAATTTTATCTAAAATCGTTTTAGTTAGGAAAGATGTCATATCTAGGTGAAATTGCTAAGACATAAAAATTTTAACACCAATCCAGAGCACTAGAAAGCTGTATCGTCTTTGTGCTATAGCACCATATTCTAGTTCATTATTTTTCTTTAAGAAGTTTAATTTTTATTTCATTTTCTTTCATCATATTTAGTCGGCCTACATATTTAATAAGAAATACAGTATTTTTGATATAAATCTACTACCCTAGACAATGAGGATCTCACCTCATATTCGCCAGAAATGTTTTCATGTATTCTGTGAAATCACATTAATATTTATCTGGCGTAATAAGATACTAATTTTCCAAATAAGTACAATTACATTTGTCGTACCTAACGGTCTCTTACATTTGCATCATTCAATGGAAAAGCGTTAATGGACAATCATACGACACAATCTGTGCATGTAATCAAATTGCAGACTTCATATATTAGGCCGGGGAAAAGGTATTTTCGTGTTTTATAAGTAAAAGTTGCAGTAATTTCTCTTTTTTTGTGCTGTTTGTATCTGGCCAGTTTTGATACCATTAAATATATTATATGTTAAAAAAAGAAAAATAACAGTTAAAACGAATAGATGGTATTTTTAAAAATTAAAACGGTGTTCTACCTTTTTTCTATTGTTTTTCTCTCCTGTAATTTTTGTGTTTGTCCACTATTAATTATTATTAATTAAAAATTTAAAAAAATTGAGGTTTTATTACAAAAAAGCAAGAATGCGACACAAGCCGTGAAAATAAAAATGTGACGCTTATGGTTTTAATGCATTGTCGGTAAGAGTAGCACAAAACTGGTTCAAGTGGTTTTGATATCAAAAATAAACCTCGCTCTGGTTGACCTGTTACGGCTAAATTTGATACCATTTTGTAAAAGGTAGACCTGTATCGGCATATTAGTTCTTAGAATATAGCTTAAGAGCTGGGATTTGACCACAAAACAGCTTTGACTCATTTGAAGAAAGCTGGATATACAAAAAAGCTCGATACTTGACTACCGCACGAATTCACTGAAAGAAATGTAATGAATAGTGTACTCGTTTGCTATTCTCTAATGAAACGTAATGACACTGAACCGTAGGTAATCCATTTTTCATCAACAGTCAAGATTGATGACTGTTGATGAAAAATGGATTACCTACGACAAGAATATGCGAAAAAGATTATGGTGAAAAGGTAAACAAGCTCTACAGATTATAGCGAAACCCGGACTTACTCGCCATAAGGTGATGTAATCTATATAATGGGATTGGAAGGGTATTATTTATTATGAGCTTTTATCGCCGAGCAAAACCATTAATTCGTATCTCTATTGCTAACAACTTATAAGACTCAAGCAAATAGTATAGAAAAAACGGCCAGAATTGATCAACAGAAAGGGTGCGGTTTCTTATCATGATACAACGCTATACCACACACATTTTTACCCATTCAGCAAATATTGAGAGAGTTTGATTGGGAAGTGTTAATGGACCCACCATATAGTCCCGATGTTGCACCCACAGATTTTCACCTGTTTCGGTCTTTTCAGAATTCTTTGAGTAGTGTTAGGTTCATATCAATTGAGAACTGTCGAAACTACTTGTCGCAGTTTATTGATCAGAAGTCTCAAAATTTCTACAGCAATGAGATTATGACACTACCTGCAAAATGGCAACAAGTTGTTAAACAAAATTGCAAGTATATATTATAATTAAATGTAGATAAAATGTAATGAAAAACTATCTTGAATTTGTATATAAAATAAGGAAAAACTTTTTCCTCGGTTTTATACACTAAAGATCTTTGCAAATAAATATCTGGGAGTGGAAGACGAAGCACAAATAATACAACGCAAGCAAAAATAAATCATTTCTCTATTTTTTTAATTTATACAGTTGTTTCAACACGATTCGCGCAATAACCACTTAATCAATGCAAAATCTAATTTCCGACGAGTCGAAATAACATTTATTGTTTACCGGCTTTTGCCTACGGTTTCGCTTACTTGAATATAGAACGATTTTTTTTTTCTTTTGGTACCAATTAGTTATTGATAAATAGCAATGCTCAAGGGAAAATTAAGATCGACACCGGTTCGAGGCCATCGCTACCAGAAATGGAGTCGGAATCAAAAGCGGAAACGGTATCGGTTCATAACGGAGTAATTCTAAGGCAGTCTGTATGTTTTTCGTTGTTAGATTATATATTCCTCTGAGATGATTTTATGGGAATCGAGAGCGAGACCGAGATCGGGATTTGTGTTAACAGCGCGATTGGTCGACTTAAAAGATGAAGGGGATCTCTCTATGGCCACGCAGACGGAGCCGCGGCCGTAAACTAGTAATCAAGCAAGCATTTTTATAACAATAAATAAATGACTGATTCATATATACGATATGTGGCCAGTTCGAAAAGCGTGATATCACCGTTTGTTGGAATGCCAAAGCGAACAAAATACAAGCCTTGCCAGGGAATTAAATGCGAACCCGTGTCTTTTGGCCGCCTCGCATACTAAAAATGCAAGGGTTCCGCAGAATTGTAACCATAAATTATGCAGGTTACGCCCTCGGCCAGCCGATATTTGGCGCCACTGCCTGCCGGCCGACATCCGTGTAGCATTATTTTGCCTTTTTGTAGACGAAACTGTGACTAAAGATAACCAAATTAAGCAAGAAAAGGGGCGATTGGAATTTTAAAGTGTTGTATTTATTTCCTTTTTTATGGCGACAAACGATCAATTACAATTTTTAGTTACTAAAACTTAGACATATAATTAAATAGACCGAATATATTAGACAATAGTGTCGAAAAATAAATAAACAATTGTCACATTCAGACTTCAAGTGAAGACAGAAACAAAGGACATGTACATAAAAGTAAAAGTACAGTAATCAGCTAAATCAATTAAAGATTAAGGCACAGTAAGCAGCTGAAATAAAAGATAATAAACAATTATAAACAATAAACAATTGTTTCTAGTCAATTATTTTACCCCACTTCCTCAATATTAATTGTTTAATATTATTTAATGTATTGTTGAATAGGTTTACTTCTGAAAATCGTGTGTTAAAGTTTCAAGAGAACGATATAAATACCGATTGCAAATATGTTTTTTTTAGAACGTGGTAACTTAAAGACTTGGATGTTTGTGTTTCTACGTGGGGGGCGATTGAACAGACGTGAGCGAAAAATAAAGGGTACGCAACGGAGAACAGTCTATTTTGTTATTTAAAATTTTGTGATATAAAACATATCAAATAAGGCTCGACGTTTTTCTAAGGATATCATGTTATGTGAACGAAGACTATTTTCATAGACAATTTATGGCTCTATTGTATGATATCTATAATTTAATATTTTATTAATTTTTTTTTGTCTCTCTCAATACGTTTCATATGACAATTGTAGTTATGGTTCCAGACGTTTCTACAAAAGTCTAATATAGATCTTACGTAAAAAGAATATAGAATATTTAAAGTTATTTAAACCCTAGATTGTTGAAGGCTATTTCTATAACTGTGTCTATATAATGATTGAATTAAACTGTTTCATCCATTACTCCTATATCACGAATTCTGTCGACTCATTTGTGCGGATAGTTATTTAAATTATATTAAAATTTTATTGAGTTAATTTTGAGTGTAAAGATGATAAAGTGGCATTTGTCAACATTGAGAAAAAGTTGGTAGCGAGCACAATATACTTTAAGAGCCTCCAAATCGGATTGGATTTTTTCGTAATCTTTGTATTTAAAAAAATAAAGGGTGCCTAAGTGTGAATCCTGAGGGACTTCAGAAGGTATATAAAGAAATTGCGGACAATAACCCCCGCGCAGTTAAGCAGACCGCTTAACTGCGATTAAGTATATAAAATTCCAGCCCTCTCAGGAGGCTACTATGAACACCGTTTTTCCAAAGCTTTTCTAAGAGCATGTCATGGTTAGTTTTATTGAAGACCTTTGAAAAATCAGTGTACATGACATCCACGTGCACGTTTCCTTCCACAGCGGACAATATTGGTTTCGACACTTCATGATTCAAAAAACCGTGATGGTTTACGGAAACGTAGTTATGAAGAGCATATGATACGTTATTCTATCAATAATTTTTCCAAAGATGCACAGCTTTGAAATGGGTCTATTTTCAGTGATATTATTTCTATTATTCTTTTAGTTCTTGGAATATTAAATCCTAACTAAGATGTATAGAATACATATTTGCTGCATTAGCTGGTGGATACTAAGTCGATGAAAAACTAATTGTATATCATTGGAGATATTTAGAAACACAGATTGAAAATATGAGTGAAATGCTATACAGACATTATTTCGTTCAGATGTAATTTGTTTCTGATAAAAAAGGTTTTCAGTAATGTCCTAATAATGTAGACTTAACAAAAGCCCAAAAGTATTTGCAGTTAACCTTTATTTTATTTTCAGTCTTCGATATAATCTCTACAGCACTGTTGCCCTAATTCACATACTTCTAAGAGTAGCAAAGGCAAGGTACTCATTGTAGTTGACATAACTATACCATTTTCTGTAATGTTTAGATTTTTCCTTTTCCAATTTCAGAATAGGTTTAGTGTACCACTGTCGATGATTGTCGTTGTCAGATATGATACTTTTTGTTCTTTAATTCTGTATTCACATTGATATATGTGGAGATGTACACGATATAATATAGGTATAACGTCATCGTAGAGTTACTACGTCGAAGATGTCATATTTATGGACAATTTGTGTGCGAATAAAATAGTTTCAATATGTTTAAAGCACTGTAAGAATGGATATTTGAAGTGCTACAGTATGTGCTACTCTTTGCGTTTCTGGAAAAGGTTACCTAAAGACTAGAAAAAAGAAATCTAGCTTCGATTTATTACAATTAAAAGTTCAACAGCTTATACGAAAATTTTCACTATATAAGTAATAAATATTATACAAAAAATATTATTTACGTATTTGTTCGACAGTATAATAAAACATTAAAAAAATATAGTGCATGGAGTCCCTCCGCGCGGAAGAAGTGAAACTTTGTAATTTGGAAATGAAAATAGGAAGGGGTAGAAATTGCGTTTTTCGTCGCACGTTACATTTGCGAAAAACAATTGCGAGACGAAGTCTACCGACTCACTCTCTTTATCTCTCCTACCTTTGTGTATCTTTCTTTCTCTCTCTCTCTCTTGCGTTGGAATATTTGACGCTACTCGTTGCTAACACTCGCGCTGGCCTGTAACAGGTTATACTACGTGCATGCGTTCGAGTGCCACGCATTCACTCTCGCTCTGTCTCTTTCATTCCCTTCAGGGCGTTGAACGTTTAACGCAATAGTGCTTTCATACCCCCTCCATGGTAGCGTTGAACGTTTAACGCAACAAAGCTTTCATACCCCCTCCGTAGTATTCTTGAACTTTAATTACTGCAAATTAGGGCATGCCAATTGAAATTATAAGAATTTTTAAAGTCACATTCCTTTGGCGCATTAGAAAAATCCGGTTGTATTTCGAGCATGTAACGCATGATTTGAATTGGTACGAAGTAGTACATTAACATTTATTTTATAACTTATTAAAATTTACGTATAAAAATTTTTTTTATTTACCAAAAAAGTTATATTTATTTACGACAAAACAATAATTTTTTACGAGCTTACATGTCTAAACGAACAGTTTTTATTTAAGATAACAATTAAAGACAAAGTTTTGAAATTCTACAAAAAAAAAAGCAAATAAAACAAAATTAACAAATTAATGCTCATGAAGAAGCATTAATAATAACAACAATTTTGAATTTTAAAATAAATATTAAAGGTGCCTGACATCGCCCACAAACTTGAATAACATTCGCTGAACAGGTTGACCGAGCTAAGTTACAATGACCGAGCTAAGGTACAATTAACTAACTAGTCTGGATAGGTATTCTGTTTCCGCTCCGTCGCCACACGTGTTTTTTTTTTTTTGTTGTCTCAGCTATTGCAGGAAACGACTTTGTCTTAACTCTTAACCCCGGTTTAGGTATAAACGAATCTGATTCGTTTAGTTCCTCTGTAGGATCTGTCAATGCGTTTCATTGCAATTCTAAAGTAATAATAATTTATAATATTTTCGGACATAGCTACATCACCATCTGGTCACAAATTAAGCAACGAGGCTTGTACTGTGGGTACCAGGTAGTTGATATATATATAATACATAGAAACCCCCAAATTCAAGACAAACATTAATTTTTAATTAAATAAATGTTTGTCTTGCGCGGGAATCGAATCCACGCCCACAGCGCAACGAGTAGGGTCACTACCAACTGCGCCAATCAAGCAGTCAAGTAGGTAATAATCTACATGCAAAATTCTTAGCACATGATCTATGAATTTATATTATTATTATTTTTCTAATTTAATTAGTAATATCATTCAAACCAGCTCCAATTATTTTTTTCAATACACATGCATATATCGGAAAATCGATTGTTATTGTTTGCTTGTACGCTGAAGGAAATGCTTTGTGGAGAAACTAGTTGCGAAGAAGATCTGCTACAACCACATTGGGCTAGACCCATCACGGCGACTACTGTCTAATATGTTCCTCTTAAGGAAAAGCAGACCTTGGTTTTCAGTGGGACCTATGGTTACTTCATAGGAAAATGTATTCTACTTAACATTTTTTTTTGATTTATTCTTCAGTACACGTCGAGGGGCCTTTTTCCCGTTCTTTTCATATCTTAATTTTTGTTTTTTTGTATCTAATGCATATCTAACAATAAAAATAGTGATCGATAATTTTATACCTCTACATATTGCTATCATCTAATATTCGGATGCGTCTTTAACATATACGTAAAACAATATATGGATATACAACAATATATCGTTCAG
Source organism: Eumeta japonica (assembly GCA_005406025.1). Lineage (NCBI taxonomy): Eukaryota > Metazoa > Arthropoda > Insecta > Lepidoptera > Psychidae > Eumeta > Eumeta japonica. Next base: position 450,809 of record BGZK01000368.1, read on the forward strand.
TAGACGAATTTACAAATAAAACTTATTCAAGCGGATAATTATAGTGAAATGTAATTAATACTACGACGGATTCCATGCATTCAAGAAAAATGCATCCCTCACAGTGCACTCAATAGTTTTTCGGTGATGGCCAAATACACAAGTAAAGAAGTATCTTATATGATAAGCGTAAAATACAAATAAGAATGCTATGTATAACGACGTCAAGGACGGATCCAGCCTTCAAGTTGTGAACCCCATAACCCCCCACCCCTTGAATCTGCAGTTAAACGACATCCGCTTCACGCAATCTCATTTCAGTTGTAAAACAGCCACCGGCGACTGCTTTTTACATGTAAACAATGCGGTAAACTATACATCTTTTATTTTCAAATTAGAAATTATTATTTAAAAATGAAAAAAAAAAAAATCTTTAAAAGTTCCTAACAGTACATTGACTAACAAATAATTGAAGACCGTCCATATAATTCGTAGAGAATATCGACTCATTTATTTCGGTGGCTCTGTTGTTTAAAACGTCGCCTTCAAATCATAAGGTACTGGTTCATTTACTTTACTATGATGACGGAGGCTCGGTTGTTATAAAACATAAGGTTCATGCCTAACTACAGGCGTATTGACCAATGAGTTTTTTATTTAATTGAAATTAAGCCACCCGCTCCGTGCCTCAAAGAGCGCGCATCGGCCCGGACAGTGTGTACATCGCAGCAGGGAAGTAATCAAGCCCGACACGATGTGAGAGAAATTACCTAAAATGTTAAAAAAGTGTTGTATAATCCTTCTATCATTTTCTATTTCATTATAAAAACAAAATTGTGTATTCTGTATACATTATAATGTCATATCCATGTGTAGACCTCAAAATAATTTCATCCGATCGGTTTATATTGGCGTAAATTTATCTAATTTTTGGTAAACTTTAAAATTTTCTAAACAAAAACAATAACTTTCACATTAATTTGCCGCTTGTACGTCAGTAAAAGTCGATAACGATCGTACATTTCCCGATTTAATACTTACAATGAAGGACTGTACCGGTGAAAGCTCCATTTCCGCTCTTTGTGATGGCCCCCCCCCTCCCAACCCTTTTCCTGACGCTCCTCGACGCCCCACATAGCGCCACCACCTCGAATGACCACCTCGGAGTTCGATATTACACATTTTCAAAGAGAATAATAAATTGATCTAACATTGTGATAGTCGGGAATGGGTCCTAAAGCCGGACTTATCACGTTCACGTCATCAATGTCAACATGTATAGCATTTAGAGAAAGCCGTATCGAATCCATCTTCCGAAGAAGTTAGCCGCGCTTCGTGCGTACTGCTTACCGTTTTTCCCCCATGAATGGGAAACGTATAGAACACGGTTATCAGTCATAAATGCTATCGTTGTGACGTGGTGTCGGCAATGACAAAATTCGATTAGTCATTCAAAAGCAATTAAGAAACTTGCTGTGGTACATTTACTATATCTTAAAAGATGGTGATGGTTGAGGGATCGATGCATCGCCGATGTAATAAATCATTGACTCGTGACGTCTAGAGGTAACGTGTTCGTACCCT